>RYFJ01002054.1:0-316231 GCA_003991445.1 Oryza meyeriana var. granulata
TTGCCTCTTTTAGAGTATAAGAGGGTGTATTATTGTCAGCTGTGATTCTATATGAAATGTATTCAGTTGGGATCCTGCGGTAGTATAAGGCGCTGATTGTTGTGGACAAGGTCAGCTGGTCCATGGATATCTGTTGATTTCATTTTATTTTGTAGATTAACATTCTCGCTCGTACTCATCCCTGCTCTGATCTTTAATTAAACCTGGTCGATCTTTTGGTTTTTTATATCTCAAAGTTTGGATGGGCATATGTGATACAGGAATCGAAATAAGTAGCTATACACGGATCACATCGGTTCACCATAGTCCCACTACGTAGTCTGCCAAATTGATTCTGAACTCTGAGCTACTGCAATCTACTCGCATGTCACACTTGCCAAGTGATATTGAAACCTTACTTCTATCTAACTACACACAGGAGATAGGTTGGACTTTCGGCAATTTGTGTCAATTGTGCTTTGTCATACTATATTTACTATTAGGCTGCCAATTTGCCATGATGAACCCTAAGACTGCATTTACTGGTTTGATGTCTTTGTTCCTCTTCTCAATTTTTTTTTTGCTGTAGAGAAGCTCAAAAGAACATGTGAATGGGTACTGACTGCTCCATATAGACATGTAATTTTAACTTCGTAACTGTACCTCAGGAGTTTTTTGCCCTAGAATTGTGTGGTTAAATTCCTTTTAAGAAAGTTGAAACGGTTGTATACTTGATTTGTACGGTAAATTACAGTGCTATGTCCTTTTTCTTCTCATTCACAACTAGGACCCAAACGTTTAGCAGAATCATTATTTTCTCTAGTTCCGCTGCTATTCCTTCAATTTTTTTCCCCACTTCCAGGTCCTTGCCTTGATCCTTTGTCGCATGGCATTGATAACTCAGGAGAAACATTTAAAGCCATCTGCATTTATTTTCACTGACATGGCATTTCTTATGATGCATTTATTTTATAACTACTGCTCAAACTGGTACTGAGGTAATTATGAAGTAATTTAAAACAGCCAGGACTCAAACTAGTTATATTTTGTAATGTAGAAGAAAACTGTACCACAAAATGAACACTTGAAAGAAAAATGCTTTCTTTGGGTTATGAATTATCTTCAGTTGTCTATGTTCCATCTGTAGCATTTGTTTTACTTGCTATATACTATGAGATACAGAATATGGACCAAAGAGAGCTTGATGGCAATGTTCATACCTTTATGTTTCTTAAGTTTTGATGCTAGTATAATGCCCTTGATGGCAATGTTCATACCTTTATGTTTCTTAACCTCTGATGCTAGTATAATGCCCTTATGTAAGTAAGGACACACCACTATGTCTCATCTCTCTGTTGAAACTATTAAAAGATATATATGCAGTACTCAACAGCAAGACATTCAAGCATGCAGTAGGTGACTGTACGTTTGCGTAAATTGTGAAGTGGTTGAAAACTACGGCCCGTATATCAGGAATTCAGGATTCATGGTAACGTCATTTTCTCATCTCCCCATAATTTTTCGCTTCTTGATATTATCTGCTTGCCTGTTTATGGTTAGCACTAATTCACCTACTTATCCACCAACCTTTTCAAGGATGATACCTTGGGTCAAATTCAAGCACAGATCTGATCCGTTTTGGAAGGTTGTGGTAAGAGAAACTTCAGGTATTAGTTGTACCAACCTATTGGCAGAAGTAAGTTTAGTTTATCAAGATTAAAAAGATAAAACACATGTCTGTCGGCAAGTTCTGTATTTGCTTCAAGCAAGCTTCAAACTCAGAGAGGATTTTTCTTGATGGATGTTGATGACTGAGAATAGGATGACTAGAAGGGGGAAAAGTAGGGAAAATGTCAATAACCAGGTTTGGTTTACATCTGACTGCAGAGCTGTAGTCCTCTTTATCAATTTTATATAGTTCCATTATGGAGTTGGAATCTCACAACCACCACAAAATGGGATCCTGTGATTAAAATGCGAAATTTGCATGTGCATAATCTGTTCATTAGAAGAGAAGACCAGGAATCTTGCGTTGACACACTAATTTTCACCCCAGTTCTGTTGTACACATTCATTACACAATTCATTGTGGCACGTGTTATTTATTCACATGGAGAACATTCGAAGCACAAGAACAAGAATGGTAAACTTGATATGACCAAAGATTTGCAACTTATCTATTTTTCCTCCATTTTTTCCCTTCGTCCATATAGGAGTCCACTAGACCATTGTACATGAACTCTTGACTTTTGTTTCTCTATACCTACTTCATCAACGTCATCACAATTATCTTGATACTTTATTAAAAACATAGCTGAAAAAATTGATGCAATCTTGGATCAGCTACCCACATGTCGCAGAAAATACCTTTTTTTTTAATCAGTAAGTATTTCTTGAAGTTGAAGAAAACAAATGAACGGTTCCCTTCATTGACATCCAGCTAATGTTTCGTGAAACACCTTTAGAAAGGACGTGTTACGATTAGTACGTAATCATGTATGCTAATCTGAGAAGGCATTGTTTCTTTACTTGAAAAGAGAGATGGATATAGTCAGCAGTACCAAGAACAGAGTTTATTAATGGATTGACCAGGCATTTTATCTCCTTATGTTCCTTGTATAAAAGAACAATGTACATAGTGCAAACCAGCCTAACACGTGTCCCCAACCACCCCAAATTGTGACTCAATTTTAAAATAAACAGTGCGTATAGCCAATAGGCAGTCTCCAAATCCAAATTAACTGGATGCATAATCAGGTTTAAGGGTGCATTAGAATAACATGGCTACTTTTCCTAAGATCCAGAACTTCACTGCAGGGTTGAATTGCAAGAGTCATGGCGATTTTTGCGAATCCAAAACTTTCTACATCCCATTTGGTTTGACAGTGAGAGAGTTCTCCTAATTTTACACGTGCTGGTTAATTTTGTTGCGGGATTAAAGCAATAACTGTGAGCTGCTGCTGTCTTTTCCTCTTGATTTCCACGCTTTATCGAGAAGTAGGTGCTGACTGGCAGGTAAACCCATTTGCATATGACTTCAGAAGTTCAGAGTGGGACTACCATTTAGAGAGTTACGTAGAAAAAACATTTAGAGAGATTGTTAGAGTTTATGTCGAATATGTGTGCGTAGTCGGTTATAGTTTAGGATTTAGAATTATAGTAAGTATTAGGATAGAGTTAGAGTCGAACTAGATTCTCTCTTAAATAGAGAGACGAACCTGTTGTAACCGCATGGTGACTTAGTAGAAAGTGGTGAGAGGGAGCGACTGGCCGGCGGCGCACCGGTCGAGGGTCGTTGTAATTATGCTGGATCGGGGAGGAGCGCCCGTAATTAGTGCCCTAGGGATGTAGGCTTTGGCTGAACCTCGTTAATAAACATCGTGTCTCGGTGTCCTCATCAGTTTTGGATCTCCTATGACGTTTCTTCCGTGTTTGGTTATCGATGGTTTATCGATGCCGGTTTTCTAATAAGTGGTATCAGAGCCTGCGGGAAATCCATGAATAGAGGCGCGATGGAGGTGCCCCACACGTAACTACTGCACATAATGTCTAGGGAGGGACATTGACGCAAGGTGGAGCACAGCGGCGATCAACGAAATTTGATCGGTGGATTTGAACACTTTGGGAGACAGCCCGAACCGTTCGATGAGCTGCAATCGACAAGGAGGAAACCAGACGTGGTGCTTGGGTTGATGGCGGCTGAAGCGATTGGCGATCCAATCGGTGGTGTTGGACACATCGAGCAGGTGGCTCGAACTTTTTGATGAGCTACTTTCAACAGGATGATGGTCAGACATGACGCTCAGGGTTGATTGAAGGTAGAGGCGATCGACGGCTCGATCGTGGAGTCGAATACTCGGGCGGGTGGCCCAGGCTTTCGTGCTGCATTCGACGGGGAGATAGCTAGACGTAGCGCTCGAGGTCGTTGGCGACCGGGAAGATGGCATGGTGATTCGTCGGCTTCGGCTCGTGATTAGATTGACGGTCGGTTAATCGGAAGTCGGAGCGGTTTGTGGTTGTCGAGCGAGCTGCGGGGCATGGGCCTTTGGTGCAATAGGCGGTAGTGCAGGCGGCAGAACTCGACAGGCCGTCTCAGTAAAAGGAGGCGGACGGCAATCCCGGGGCAGCAGAAACAGCGGGTCATTTCGTTGCTGGAGTCAATGGAAAATATTTGGCAGTACAAGATATATCCAAATATGCGGGTCGGTATGATGGAATATATGGAAATCTGCGTAACTAAAAGACAAGGAAGAGTTGGTCTATCGTGGTAATTTTTTGAGTGACTCGAGACAATGGTGAATTTTCTCAAAATGTCAGATGCCCAATCTAAGGATGTGCAAGCGTGGATATTGAATTTATTAGCTCGATACATAAGGCAACACGGAAGAAAGGGTTATCTTCGTAACGGTCTAGTGAATTTGAAATTGTCTATTTGGTGATGATGCTTGTTATCTAGCCGTGGAGTAGATAAAATCAAATTTAAGATGGAAGATAGAGGTGAACATGTTCTTCAATGTGTCGGGCATATTCTAGCTAAGAATGAATTCAATTTTGCGTAGCAAGACAACTATGATAATAGAAAAGAAGGTGGAGCACTGTTGCAGTTAGAGTCCAGAAGAAGTTACGAGGGGATAGCAAAGTCTCTTGATGGCGGTGAGCCTGGTGTAGGCTTATCGGCAGCTCGGCGTGAGCAGCAAAAAAAGAAACAACTCAAGTTTTACACGAAGGTTCGTACATAGAGCAAATTCAGATTAGCGTGGCATATTCGCCAAGGTGGAGTTTGTTAGAGTTTATGTCGAATATATGTGCATAGTTAATTATAGTTTAGGACTAGGAGTTGTAGTAGTTATTAGTATAGAATTAGAGTTAAACTCTGTTATAGATTCTTTCTTAAATAGAGAGACGAACCTGTTGTAACCGTATAGTGACTTAGTAGAAAGCGGCGAGAGGGAGCGACTGGCCGGCGACGTACTAGTCGAGGGTCATTGTAACTCTGATACGCTGTAATTATGCTGGATCGGGGAGGAGCGTCCGTAATCAGTGTCCTGGGGATATAGGCTTCGGCTGAACCTCGTTAACAAATATTGTGCCTCGGTGTCGTCATCAATTTTGGATCTCCTATGACGTTTCTTCCACATTCGGTTATCAATGGTTTATCGGTATCGGTTTTCTAACAGAGATGAGACTACTGTTTAATAAAATTCATACAGTTTTATCTACATAACGGGGCTGTCAAATCTTGCAAATACGTTGTCACATTATCTATATTCAGCATTATTACCGTCTGTCTCCAGCTAATGCCTTCGTTAACGGTTACTCCTGACAGAACAATTCCAGTCCTCGCTTGAAACTGCATCCTGCTCTAGGAAGAAAGTTTTTTCTAGAGAAAAGACCAAAGCGCTGCTTTTTATAGAAAGCAAATAACATGCATAAAGTTTTCAGCTGGGAACACCAGCGATCTAGACTGAGACCATGCAAAGCAGCAAAACAAAACAAAGTATATATCTCACAGACAAACTAGCTCTTAACTTTAACATCCCAGCCTGGTAGCAAAAGTTTACGAGTAACCAGCTCGATCAACACTAGTTAAGAAAACCTAAGAGCCCCATTGAAAAACTTCAGCAAACAGTCAGCCAATCCCAGCTCTCTGAGATTGCAGACGTCTGGTACTTTCTTTCAACGCCAAGATCCAGGCCTCCAATGCCTTAAGTTCGTTAGAATTCATCAACGGCCTTCACTGCAAATAATACGTATGAGGAGGGTTAGAGGAGAGGAGATCAGTTTGTTGTGAAAAACCATATCATTCATCACGGCCTAAAGTTGCCATCAAACAGCTGACAGCAAACAAAAGCGAACTTTGTGCAATTTAGGGTTAAGGCACCAAAAACTATTATCAAAGAAATTTTCAAAGTTTACAGGGATTCTGTTCTATTTCAGTATATCTCTGCAAATACACCAGGTAAAGATTGCAATGAGACAGAGAAGAAAGATGTGAGTAGCATCCTCAGGAAAGCCACAAAGTTGACATAACTCAGAGCACCCCATCTCATCTTTTTAAGCTACACGGCAGGTTGAATTTTCCTTTTACAAGCTAACCACAGAAAATGTTTCAGCTTTAGAGGGATTGGGGCCTTCCACATCTCTTGCAAACTCATATCAGTTACACCTCTAAAAGTAATCCATCTATAAAGAGAATTAGAGGAGAATCTGACTTTAGAATCCACCGGCCAGTAAATACTGTCAGGGATAGTGAAAATAGATATATTTTCAACAATATCATATAAATCAAGCCATTTCTGAAGAATGTCTGCGGTGAAAGCTCTTCTAAAGGAAAGAAACTGAAAAGAAACTGAATGCCTCTAATCATCACTTTCTGTACAAGGACTTTTTAGTTATTGCAAATTTAAAAAAGACTAGAAAAGAGAGTTTTCAAGGGGCAATCCTTATACCAAACATCGGACCAGAAGAAGAAACTCAGCCGAAATAACAAAAATCGATGGTACAGTACAGATCTATCGAAATGCAGATAAAGGATAGGGTTCGAATTTGATCACATCCCTGTCATAATGACCACACGATCACGAATTTTTACTGTTACTAATTTAATTTTTTTTTTAATTTACAAAACTAATTTTCGATTTGAATCATTTGCAAAACTAACCTCTTGCCGCCCTGGGCCACGGCGGTATTTAAAAACCGCCGTGGCCAGGGCGGCGAATGGCATCCCGTCACCCGGGGCTAACGGCGCCGGCGCCGTTAGCCGCGGGGAGGCCACGTGGATTCGCCGCCCTAGGGGACGGCGGCGAATGCCCCCAGGGGGCCGAATGCAAAATTGCATTCGCCGCCGTCCCCCACGGCGGTTTTTAGCATAGTGAACGGACGGTCCGCACAAGCATAGGACCGTCCGAATCCAGGGGGCCGCCTGCAAATTTTTTTTTTTTTTTGATATTTTTTTCTCAACTAGCAACACGAGAATAGCAAAATCTCGTGAAGGTGCAGCTTAAACCGATGTAAGATGTGGCCTGTAGAAAATTATGAGTGTGCTTTAAAAACCGTGCTGAAACTTCGGACCTCAAAAACTCAATCTTCCCGGCCGAATTTCGCAAAAATTTTTTAGACAAATCCGACAAAGTAGGGGGGAAGCGGATGTAAAATTTTCTGTAGATGTCCGTAGAGTACTTATTTGCCCGATTCCAAGACCGTATGCGAAAGTTATGACTGTTTTAAGGTAGTTAGCGCGTGTTACAACAATTTACCGTGGATTCGGACCGTCCGATCGCTGTACGGACGGTCCTATGCATTCACCGCCCTGGGGGACGACGGCGAATGCCCCCGGGGCATTCGCCGTCGTCCCCCAGGGCGCGAATCCACGTGGCCTCCCCGGGGCTAACGGCCGCCGGCGCCGTTAGCCCCGGGTGACAGGGATGCCATTCGCCGTCCTGGGCCACGGCGGTTTTTAAATCCCGCCGTGGCCCAGGACGGCAAGAGGGTAGTTTTGCAAATGATCCAAATCGAAAATTAGTTTTGTAAATTAAAAAAAAAATTAAATTAGTAACAGTAAAAATCCATCACACCCGACGACAAGTTTGACCCCCAAAATTTCCTGCCAATTCACCCATCGCTGGCCCATCTATGCATCTTCCCTCCTTTACTGTCACCTACCCACACGGACAACGACATGGCCGGGCCGGTTCTGAACTCCAGCATGACATCGCCATTCGCCACCCGCCCAGTTAAGTCCACCTCGCTATGCCAAGTAGACCACCACGTTTCTGCCCAACCAGAGACGATCACAACACATCCGACATGGCACGCGCGCGTAGGGCCAGTGGCGACCGGAGACCGCGGGCACGAGCCGAGCGCGACGGCGACGACGATTCTTCGGAAGAGCGGAGACAAGCCAAGCCTCGTCGGCTCCTCCTACCGCTATGCGTGGAAGCTTCCCGCTGTTTTGTTGTTGCATGGCTACATGCAGTGCATATAGAAGGCTAAACGGCCATCCGGTCCGACCCGGCCCTAACACGATAATGGCACGGCACTATGTGGACAACATTATGAGGCACAGTGGTCTGATCGTGCCATGCCGTGCCGGTATGCCGTACCTGTTTCTTGGCCTAGGCACGGCCCTATGGCCCAAAACCGTGCCGTGCTGGCCGACGGCCCGTCAGGCCCACCGAGCTTAGTGTCGGCCCAAGCACTAAAAGTATCAACCACTTAATCAGCATAGCACAAGTTCAAAATTTTGAATTATTCAATGGAATTCACAGATTCAAAAAGTTCTCAACAGATCACATTACATCTAGAAATCATCAAATACTTGAACAATCTCAACAGATCACATTACATCCAGAAATCATCAAATACTTGAATAATTTCAACTGATCACATATCATATCACAGATACACAAGAACATAGACCACATATATTTTTTTAAGTTTGAGCTGGTGCAATAGCTGCCTCATTAAAAATCTATCTAGGTAAAACTCACGCCTCGTGAGAAACCCTAGATAGGAAAAAAGAGTACAGCCCACCTCAATCAATTTAAATAGTTCATCATTACTGCAATACAGTTCCATCATAGGTTACATATTTGAATCATGATCAAGATATACGCTTTCAAAACTAGCTTCAAGTTCCTTGTCCTCCACCATGTGCTGTAGTCTTGCTGCTCCAGCCTCCCAATCCTTGATGCAGGAGAGCATCTCCACCATCTCAGGGCTCAGCCGATGCCGCCGCTCCTCGATGATCCTGCCAGTTGTACTAAAAGCAAATTCTGAAGATATGGTAGAAACAGGCACAGTCGAAACATCTTTAACTAAAATTGAAAGAACTGGGTATGTAAGTTTGTGCTCATGCCATCAGTTCAAGATGTTGAAGCTATCATCATGGTGGTTGATAGTGTCACTGTCCAAGTAGGAAGAGAGTTCAGAACAACCAATACCAGCTGCTCCAATGCTTGCTGCATGCAGCAAGGCACTAGCAGAAGTTCTTCTAGACAGAGTAGGAATAGGGGTGCAGAAAGAACTCAAAGAAGTACGAGGACCAGGACCAAGTCCAAAGTCAGGTGTATCATCATCAGCACCATCAGAAAAAATATCATCCCAAACACTTTTTTCTTACCAGAACTAGAGGGCTGTGAAGGCCTTTGCAACTTAACTGCACCAAACTTGTCATCATACATCTTAAAGATGGTAGAAAGTTGAGCTCTTACCTCAGTGAAGTAAGCTGAATAATCAGTACCAGTGAGGTTAGATAACAACCTAAGAACATTGCTAAAACCTTTCAACTTAGCTCTAGGATACAAGATAAATGCAATAGAATAAAGCAATGGAATATCCCTCTAGTACTTAAGATAGTAGTCATTCATAGGCACAACCATATGTCTAAGCAATCTATCATTTTCATAAGTCTTTAGGTGCTTAGATATCAGAATAAGATAATGCAACATTAGTGAAGATGTAGGATAATAGACACCAGATAGTACAACAGTTGAATCATAAAACAATTCAAAAAATGATAAAACTTTCTCTATAACATACCAATGATCTTCTGTCAAAAGTAAAGGCTCATCTTCGCCCCTGGGATAGTGAGTCTCAATGAACACACCAAAAGTCTGTTTGTAAGGGACTAGATGCTTAAGCATGAGGTATGTAGAGTTCCACCTCACATCCATGCCCAATCCAAACTTTCTCGACCTCACATTAATAGCAATGCAATAGCTTTTAAATGCAGCAATGCGCTGGTTAGAAGAGTTTAAGAAAGAAATTGCAGTTCTAAATGCTTCAAGGTATTTCTTAATCTCAGACAAGGCAGACTTTACAATCAGGTTAATAATGTGACAAGCACAACGCTGACGCAAGAACAGATCACCAATATAAATAGACAGTGCAGGTGTAAGTTTGTCAATGGCATTAGTATTAGCAGATGCATTATCTAAAGTAACAGAGATCACATTTGTACATAAACTATACTCCTTAAGCACAGAAGTCATACGATCAGCAATGTTCTGACCAGAGTGGGATTCATCAATGAGCCTCATACCAATGATTCTCTTCTCTAATTGCCAATCAGAACTAATATAATGAGCAACCACACTAAGATAGTCTTCCTTAGCATTACCAGACCAAATATCAGATGTAATAGCAATAGAAGAAACACTAGAGCTTAAAGACTCTATAAGCTTACCACAGCAATCATTAAAGTATTTCACAAAATCTCTAGTGGTGGTTTGCCTCGAGACAAAAGCAAACCTAGGATTATGTGCAACCTTAATGTACTCCTCAAATGCATCAGATTCACCAAAACAGAGGGGAAGATCTAGACTAGCAATCGAACGACAAAGCTGTGTATATGCAACAGCAGGACTGTACTCCCAGTGACGAACATTACCATCTGAATCGAACTTAAGCAAAGACTGAGACACGCGAGACTTTTCCTTTCTCGCTTGGCATCTATCAACATGCCGCAAGAGATGGCTAGTGCCACCAGAGGATAAGGCAGAGTACTGATTGCCACAATGAATGCACTTGGCACCAACCCTTTCTTTCTTACCGTTGATTACTTTGAAGATCTTCTCGAAATCATTCCAGGCTTTAGAGGTGGATGGACGGGTCCTCTTGTTGCCCCCCGTGCTCACGGTCTCTGGATCGGGCCGATCGACCGCCACAGCAGTAGTTGCAGCACCAGCCCCATCATCGCCAACAAGGTCGATGGGATCGGCTGCGCTGCGGCCGAACAGCTCATCCCGTCCATCGCCGTGGTCACTCTCATCATCTCTAGTCTGACCCATCATCCAAAGATCATCGTTGATGGAGTGCCCCTGGTACTCGTCGGCGCCGTCCTGCTCGAGCCCGTCCATCGTGGCATAGGAGCACCAGAGAGGGTCCTCTAGTTCCTCAATGGCTGCGCGAGGTGGACGAACAACGGCTCCGGCCCGGCCCTCTGGTTCCTCAACGGCTGCACAAACAAGAAGAAGAAAGAGAGAAAGTCAGGAAGAGTAAGAACTCATAAACAGAAGAACACATGAATAGATCTAGGGTTAGGGTTTGGGGTCCAAGCACTTACGTGCGAAACCGGAGCACCAGAAGCGCTGGCAAGGTCGACAAGTCACGGATCTAGGAGATGATGAGATGGAGACTAGGGATTAGGGATGGATTCGAGGATCCGTTCACCAGAGATTAGGAGAGGAGGAGAGGAAGTAGAGAGGGAGAAGACGAGAGGAGCTCTAGCGGAGTGTGCCGTGCCGGCCGGCAGCGGCGCAGAGGCGGAGAGCCGCTGCCGGAGATGGAGAAGACAGGAGAAGCTCTGGATCTAGAGCAGTGCGTGGCGGAGCGAGCGAGGAGAGGCGGGAGGAGCTTTGGTGGAGTGTGTCATGGCAGCTTGAGGCAGAGAGCCGCCGCCGGTGAGGGAGAAGACGAGAGGGACTCTGGATCTAGAGCGGTGAGCGACGGAGCGAGCAAGGAGATGAGGCGATGCTAGGGTTTGGGGGGGTCGGGATCGGGAGCGGGGAGCCGATGGCGCCGGCTTATATAGTCCCAGCCCCCCTCAGCCTCCAACGGCTAGCAGGCTAGGGCCATTGGCAGGTCGGCCAATGGCTACCTTGGCAGGCCAGGCTGGGCTGCTAGGGAGCCGGGCCACCATCTGTCGGCCCAAAAATCGGGTCGTGCCCGGGCCGGATTGGTGGCCCAGGCACTGCCTGATGGATAGGGCCGGGCCGGCACGGGCACGATTCACATCGGGTCGTGCCGTATTCGGGCCGGGCTTTTTCGGGCCGTGCCTCGGGCCGCCTAATGGGCCTGACCCATCTGGCCAACTATAGCGGTGCAGGCGTTGGTGGGAGCAGTGTAAGGGAGCCTTTCAATACAGAGGTTTGGGTGAAATCTCATCGGAACGTTTCCAAACTGTTAAGAAGTATATTTTTTAAAAAATTTCTATATAAAAATTATTTTAAAAATCATATTAATTTATTTTTTAAATTTATAATAATTAATACTTGATTAATTATATGCTACTAACTCATCTCGTTCGATATGATCTTTTTCTTCTTTATTTTTTCTCATCTTCAATCTAAGCCTAAGATTTGTTTGAGAGATGGCCGCGGGATGTTGTACGGGGTAAACCCGGCCGCTGCTTTGAAGCGTTCGCGGGCGCGCCCAATACGCATGCCGCGATTGGCGAGTAGTTAATCTTGCGCGCGACGGCGACGCTTAACTAATCCCGCACTTCACCTGTTCACCAACTTCTTGCCGTGCGCGGGCGCTATATAAGCGGCGCGGCTGTCGTGGCAGTTCCCATCGTTGGCAGAGCGGCGAGCAGAGCAAAAAGCCTGGGAAGCACGGAAGAACAGGGGCTAGCTTGCTCAAAGCTCTTTGCTAGCTTCGCGGACCAGAAAATCAGACACCGAACTCGCATCGAATTATCGACATGGACGCCGGAGACGCCATGGAGAAGGGACAGCGCGCTCCGCTCCTGCCCGAGGTAATGGTCGTCAAGCTCTCTCTCTCTCTCTCTCTCTCTCTCCAGACCACAGTGCAATTTCTACAATGGATTGCTAGAATGATCAGGGCCGTCTCAGCATTGGTGCAATTTCTCTGTTCAGTTTATCAGCAGTGTTCATGTCGTTTCCTTGCGTACCGGGTGGACAAATGGCATGCCATCAGGAGACGAGAGAAAAAGAATGAATTCAGAACTCAGAAGTATCCGTCAGTATATCTGTCCGGGAAGAAACACAGCCTCCGCAGAGCAATGACGATTGCAGAATGCAACCTTTGTGATGGAAGAGAGCATGTGACTTAGGCTGAGTTTAGAGCTGCAGGTTTGGCTGAAATTTTTAGCGCACGTAAAATAAGACAAATAATTAGCGTATGATTAATTAAGTTTTAATTATTATAAACTTAAAAAATAGATTTATTTGATTTTTTAAAGTAACTTTTAGATAAATTTTTTTAAAAAAACTCTCATAGAAACCAGGGAGTTTTCACCCTTAAGGCTCACCTTCGAACGGATCCTTGGCTGGCAGCAACATTAGACCGAAGGATAACAAGATACTTGTTTCGCAGAAGAAAATAAAATACAGAGGCAAACACTTGATAGATATACATCAAACTTGTTCAAGTCACTATTAGACATGGGGTGTCACAGAGAAGGTTCCTAGAACTGGCTTAAAATTATGAAACAAGCACACGCACCACATGACCACAACCACTGTTTCGTCTCCCCTTCACCAAATCCCTATTAGGATCCTTTCTCTTTCTTCCTCATCGGACAATCACAAGCACTGATGTTTGCATTACATCATACTTGTGCGTCACATCCACTACTTTTCCAACACACGAATTAATATGTGCGGATTTGTTTTCTTTTCTTTTCTCAGACGAAGGTGTGCGTGCAGATTCAGATATTCTCTTTCCTGCTGATAATATTTTGTGCTCTTTTGTCTCAAATTGCAGAGTCACTGGCCAAAGATTGAAGATTATGATAGCCTGGAAGTGCCACTTCTCAAGGACAAGAAACGCAGCGGCAGCAAGGCACCTGCAATAGTTTTAGGTAAGCATAGCTAAATGAGAAAGTTTTTTTTTTCTTTTTGCAAAGAACAATATATCAGTTTGAGCTAGTGCTGACTGGATCGATGGTGCAAATGGTGCAGGGTTCGAATGCCTGGAGAGCACGGCGTTCAATGGCATCTCGACCAACCTGGTGGTGTACCTGGAGACCGTCCTCCATGGCAGCAACCTGGCCAGCGCGTCCAACGTGACGACGTGGTTTGGCACGAGCTACCTCACCCCGATCTTCGGCGCCATCATCGCCGACACGTTCCTCGGCAACTACAACACCATCCTCATCTCGCTCGCCGTCTACCTCCTCGGGATGATGCTCGTCACCTTCTCGGCGTTCCTGCCGACCACGGCGGCGGCGCTGTGCGCAGAGGGGGCGTCGTGCGGCAACGGTGCCGCCGCCGCGCAGACCGTCGCGTTCATCGGGCTGTACCTCGTGGCGGTCGGGAGCGGCGGGGTGCGGTCGTCGCTGCTGCCGTTCGGGGCCGAGCAGTTCGACGAGGACAACGCGGCGGACAGGGAGCGCAAGGCGGCATTCTTCAGCTGGTTCTACCTCTGCGTCGACTTCGGCCTCATCGTCTCCGGCGTGTTCCTCGTCTGGATCCAGCAGAACGTCAGCTGGGGCCTCGGCTTCGGCATCGCCACCGCGTGCATCGCGCTCGCGTTCGCCGCCTTCGTGCTCGGCACGCCCATGTACAAGCGTCGCCTGCCGACCGGCACGCCGCTCAAGAGCCTCTGCCAGGTCGTCGTCGCTGCGTTCAGAAAGGTCGGCATGAATCTGCCCACCGACGCCGAGCTCCTCTACGAGGTCAGCGACAAGGTCGACTCCCAGCCCAAGATCGCGCACACCAGCGAGTTCAAGTTCCTTGACAAGGCGGCCGTCGTGTCCGAGTCCGACCTGGAGGAGAGGCCGGAGGCGGCGAGCTCGTGGAGGCTCTGCACGGTGACGCAGGTGGAGGAGCTCAAGATCCTGCTGCGGCTGCTGCCCATCTGGGCGACCAGCATCATCGTATCCGCGGCCTACTCGCAGATGAACACCACCTTCATCCAGCAGGGCAGCGCCATGGACATGAACATCTTATCGGTGCGGGTGCCAGCGGCATCGCTGGGCTCCTTCCAGGTGCTCTGCGTCCTGACCTGGGTGCTCCTCTACAGCAAGGTGATCGTGCCGGCGCTGAGGGGCTTCTCCTCCGGAGCCGCCGGCGAGCCGTCGCAGCTGCAGCGCATGGGCGCCGGTCGCCTCCTCATGGCGCTCTCCATGGCGGTCGCCGCGCTCGTGGAGATGAAGCGGCTCAACGCCGCGGCGAGCGGCGAGGAGGTCAGCATCGCGTGGCAGCTGCCGCAGTACTTCTTCCTCGCCGGCGCGGAGGTGTTCTGCTACATCGCGCAGCTGGAGTTCTTCTTCGGCGAGGCACCGGACACCATGAAGAGCACGTGCACGTCGCTGGCGCTGCTCACCGTCGCGCTGGGGAGCTACCTGAGCTCGCTCATCTACGCCGTCGTGGAGGCGTTCACGGCGACGGCGGGCAACCCCGGGTGGATCTCCGACGACCTCAACCAGGGGCACCTCGACTACTTCTTCTGGATGATGGCGGCCATGTGCACGCTCAACTTCGTCGTGTACAGCGGGTTCGCCAAGAATTACAAGCTCAAGACCGTGATCTCGTGATCGTGAGTCACCATTGCTAGCTTTGCAGCTGCTTCTCGTCAACACACAGATTCGATTACATTTTTGCACAATTGCCAAATGGCGATTGGTGAAGGCCTGAAGGGTAGTACAGATGACAGAGTACAGACACAGGAAACATGTAGGACATAATTAGCACAGGATTTTTTTTTCTCTTTCTTTTTCTTTTTCAAAGAATGCTGCACAGCTCCTATGCCATGTCAGCAACACATCTTTTTTAGATTATCCTTTCTTTCTTGGTGAAAGATTACAGGATATGATTGACAGGTGTACCATTTTTCGCGTGTAATTCAATCCAAGGAAAGAAGTACTTCACTCAAAAATTAAGTGCCCCATTTTAATAAGATGAAATGTGGATGAATGTTGATAGATGATCTACTTGTTTATAGAAAAAAAATTAGAAATATTATATATTATAAACTTAACAAATAACTTAGAACAAATGGTCTAGGCAATGCTAATCTAAAAGGTTTTTGAAGAAATCTTATTTTTGGAAGCATTGCGCAAATAATCTACGGTAATAATCCAACCGATCAGCTCCACCAGTGGGATCTATAATTGCCATGTTCAATTGTGTGGATCAATAGACAAATTGCACTGACATTGTCAAAAATATTTTGTGAAATTTGTGTGACATTTGAAGAGGGGGCCAATGGGAGACATAGCAATAGCACTGCGGGCAGCAAAGGAAGAATTTTGTGTGACATTTGAAAAAGGGCTTGTTGTGTTAAGAGTTACCTGGTAATTGGGCCTAACTGGGCCGAGCCGCCTAGTTGACTATTCAAGTAATTTACGGTCCATGAACAGGCAGGCAAAATTAATTGGGCCATGGAGCGAACACCATGTACAATCTGTAACGCTGGGCTCGCACCCTGCATCGTGCACGGGCCTTTTCAAGCCCATCAAGAAGATAGAAAAAGAAAGAATTTTTTTATTTTTATATTTTTTAAAAAATATTTTCAAAAGTATATTTTTGTTTCAAAAATTTACAAAAATATACTCCCAACGTCCTCCCAAAGGGCGTTTTAATGACATGGCAGACGGTCCTCGACCGTCTGGTTGACGGTCGTCTGTAATTTTACCGGCGGCCCTCTGGCCAGCAAAAAACCGCCCTTCAAGGGGTCAGCGTCTTTGCAGGCAGCCTCCTTACCGTCCTCTGAGAGGGCGGTTTTTGGCCAGCCAGGGGGCCGCTTGTATAAATGGTGGCTCCCTGGCCTCTGAGGCAGGATGCCACCTGCAAAAGTGTTACAAATCGCCCTTTGAGAGAGGGATTTTTTGCTGGCTCAGTATAAAACCCCCTTCCAGCCTCCTAAAAGTTCATAAAATTCACAAAAATAACAGAAAAAAGAAGAGAGAGCTGAGAGGGAAGGTGAACCAAAGCAGTGAAGCTCTGCCGGTTTGCGGATTCGTCTACAGGTAAAGTCTATTGTCCCTTTGCAATTTCTATTTCTATTCAAGAATTAAAGAATTAATGTAGTATTGTACTAGTTACGTGTATAGTACTATATGAAAATAAGTTGTTACTCATAGATCCATAGGTTTTTAGTCAATCTGTTAGACGACGTAATTTGTGTAAAGATGGTAGCTATAAAATGTCGATTACACGGTATTAGATATGAAGAGAATGTTGGTACCTAGTTTAACTCTATTTTTTCATCATTAGAGATGTCAAATAAGATGATCTTCAGTTATTTCACAGACAAGGGAATGTTAGGTATAGTCCACATGGTGTAGATTTATTGGAGTTCAGTTCAACGGCTAAGAGCATTGATAGGCTAGCTGAGAGAAATTTCGGGTCAGTGTATAACTGGTTAGCTTTCGAGTCGACCCCCAGATCAACGCAATAACCATGTATGTTGTAGTCAGTCGTACAGTCGAAAGTTTTTTTGGGAACTGATGCCGGTAGATTGCACTGCCACTTAGAGATGGTACGTAGAGAATGCATTCCAACGTGGTTGGCCACTTGACATACTTGTGTCGATGTACGAGAAGGATAACACCGTTGCAATGGTCATGTAAGATGATGAGGGTCCAAGTGCGACGGAAGGTGATGCCAAATCAATAGAGAAAAATGAAGGAGAGAATAAAGAAGATAGGCAGACAATAGGTGCGGTAGACAAGTGAGAACTAATCGACACCACCGTTGAGGAAATAGATAGGGAAGATGTTGAAAACGAGCATGCAGAGGATGATGATTTATCTGATGAGGGCAATATAATGCCTGTAGAATGGACCAACGAGGACTTCTCCGGGCTTGTTATCTCCGAGCGGCATTATGTGCCATGGGAGTAGAAGGACAACGAGGTCATCCAGGGAGCTAAATATGCATACATAGAGAATTTGAAGAATGCAGTGAAACAATGGGCAGTATCACTTCAGAGAGAGTTCTTGGTCGTGAAGTCAAGCAAGTCGATGTATGAAGTGAAGTGCGTGAAGAATGGGTGTCCATGGCGAGTGCACGCGTTTAAGGGTAAATGGAATGATTTTTGTCAAGTTTCAATCGTGACTGAGCATTCATGTCACTTACAAGGTGTCAAGAAATACCATAAAAAAATGACATCTGCATTTGTTGCAACAGAGATGTACTCCCACACTGTGAACAATCTAGGGTACGAACCAAGGTCAATCGTTAGACATATTGAAGAGATTCAAGTACACAATTAGCTATGCGAAGGCATGGAGGGCGAAACAGAAGGTTGTGGAGATGAGGTTTGGCACATTTGAAGCATCGTATGATAATTTGCCTTGTCTTTTAGCCTGTATTCTTCAGAGGAATCCAGAGACCTACTACGACCTGAAAGTTTTCCCACACCAAACCACAACCGCAAAGTAGCGTCAGATGTGTGTCGTTAAAAATATGTAATTACCGATGGACGGTTGGTTGGTAAAGCTTTGTAACAAACTATCCGTCGGTACATTTAGTTTTCCGGACAACAGATCGGTCGGTACTTTTATTTTAATTTGCCGTTGAACCGTCGGTCGGTAAAGCCTAATATTAACATCTAACTAGGAGTCGGCATATTTGTTTACGCGCGGAGCAGCTAGCCCAACCGCGTGAAAATTTTGGACAACGTGGCCCACAATAAAACCCTACCAGCTCCCTGCCGCGTGCGGTCCCAATCTCGTCGTTGCCGGAACATTCGCTTATCTCTCCTAAAATTTTTCCTCGCCGCCCACGCAGCCCTAAATTGCGCCCTCCTGCCCCCAAAACCGCGCCGCGCGCAAGTATGCAATGTCCTTGCCCCAAATCACGGCGCTGCACATAGCGCTCTCCCTGGCTCCCTCTCCCGACCCGCACTGCTGCCGCCGGTGGAGGCCGCTTCCCTCTCGCCCGCTGCACGCAGCGCCCTCCCTGGCCCCCCTCTCCCGCGCCGCACGCAGCAGCCACAGTACTGCCGCCATCGGAGGCCGGTTTTGCAACGACATCCTACATCTCCCTCCTGGCCAGCCATCCCGGCGGCGAGGTCACCGTCCAGTTCAGGGACCAGCACACTAGGTACGCCTCTGCGCCCATCATCAGCGTGCGGCCCTGCATCTCCCTTCTTGGTATTGTTTGGGATTGGGGTTTATTTGTTTGCCGCACAGCCGAGCAGGTCACCTGCAGCCTTGCATCCCAAAAAAAAAAGATATGTAATCTTTATTTGTTGATTTCTTCGTCTCAGGCACATAAGGAGAAAGTTGATGTTTAAACCTAGCAGATCTGCTCCGTTGCACACTATTCCCCTGGTGGCCAGGAGTTGTGCTATCCAGTAGCTGGGAGCTCTAGGAAGGAATTGGGAGGTTTCATCGTTCGCGGATTAGAGACAGGAGGACCAGGTGATAAGTTGTTCTTTCTCTGTGGATGTTTTGATTCATTACCGATTTTAGTTAGACAAACATTAGTATTTTCATTGTTAGATGTCCTATCCTGCGATGTGGTTAAATCTGATGTGTTGTGATCTTTTATTTATTCTTGGTTCACTTTGGCAGTAGCTTGTTCTCCCACATTTTGGTTGATCGATAATGTCACAGCCCTAGATCTAATTTCAGGTAATTAGTGTTATGCCCTATTGTCATTAGAGTGCACAATTTAAATTTTTGCATTGTCACTCCATGCAAGTTAAAGGTTGCAATATTTAAACCCTCAATAATTAAACCCTAAATCGGCAAAACAAAACACTACTAAAAAGTGCATCAAATTGAACAGAAGTGTATATGGGAGATAATTTATGAAAATACTAGATTATTTATCATGAATTAATATAATTTTTCCAGAATTTAATTCATTAGTTTGGACCCATTAAATATTCCAACAAATTTCAGCCAGGGTCCTTTTCTTTGACATATTCATTTGTATAGTCTAAGGATTTTCTAAGAATGTTTGGTTGCACATAAAATCATGGAAAAATTCCTGTAAACACTATCCCAAATAATTGATCCTCTGTAAATTTTACATGATTTTATCAATTCAGTAAGTACTCTAATAAAATCCCTCAAATCAGCTAGACTAGGGAGCTAGCTAAAAATGAATAGGTATACTTCTAAAATTCACCAAATGAAAATGAAGACTAATTAGATAGAGCCCTTTTGCCAAAGTGTGTGTCAACATGAACCCTACCACCAGTAATTTTGGCTCAATTTAATTCCCAAAGAAATCACATAAAATAATAAGAGCAAAGCCCTAGGGACATAAATTACACTGCAGAAAAACTGGATCATTATGCCTACTTTGCAATTTCACCAAGGATTAACCAGACCACTTCTAACCCTGAAATTTGGTCAGCAGGCTAAGCACGTCCTCCTCTACCTCCAGTAATTTTTCCCAGATTTATACCCCTTGGTAACTTGGTAAAACACCTGAGTATAGATTGCATGTTGGACAGCCCATAGGACTTGGTCTCTAGAGGATTCTTCTCTCAAAGTCACTGCCCAGTGGGACCCACAAGACCCTGGCCCACTTGTAAACCTCAGCATTGCTTGGGATAGAGTGTTTCGCCCAAAATCCTAACCATCCTCCTCTCTTCTTTCTAGGTTTCCACTACTTGGACCCACTAGTCATAGACTAAACCTAGCCAAAAATGTGTAGAATATTGTTGCCTTACATGTGGGACCCACCCTGGACACTGTGGAACTGGAGCAGCTCAGCAGTTGCATGTCAAACGTGTCAGCATCTCGTTCTTCTCCCTCACAGCACCCAGAGACACATAGATGAGCTCCACCATTGGAAACCTCGGCCATTTCGCCTCAAAACACGCCAGCCG
This sequence comes from Oryza meyeriana var. granulata, assembly GCA_003991445.1. Taxonomy (NCBI): domain Eukaryota; kingdom Viridiplantae; phylum Streptophyta; class Magnoliopsida; order Poales; family Poaceae; genus Oryza; species Oryza meyeriana. The sequence goes on from RYFJ01002054.1 coordinate 20,461, forward strand.
AGTCTCCTCCTCCACCTCTTCACGTTCCTACCGAGAAAACCCAGAAAACCTCCAAGGATCACCGGTGGCAAGCTCATCTTTCACACTGCCCAGACTGTTTGATCGAGCCCGAGCTAGCTCCGGTGAGCTCCATCCTCTCTCGACCCCAGGAACGTGATCTACAAGTATTAATTGTTCCATTTTTGTACTCGGCTGCCCTAGGTTCGCTGGTCAAAGTTGCTGTGCCGCCGCTGTCCCTGTTCTCTGCGCTGCAGAACTACCGCCGCCCAGGTTGTTGTCCTTCCGGCGAGCTTCGGCGATCCCAGCCCGAACCACCTCGCCGCCAGCATCGCCTTGGTCCCAGGAGACTCTGGCCTCGGCCAATCGAACCGCAAAGCCGTGTACCAAGAGATTGGTGTCGTCGTCCCCAAGTCCGGCCACCTGCCGCCGTCATCGATTACTTCTCCTGTGGTGAGCCCCGCTCCGATTCCTTGCTTGCATGCCATCTCTAGGGAGCCTCTGACATGGTAGACACTCTGCCTTAGCTGCAGCTCAGCCGGAGTTGCCCATCGCCGTGAAACCGTGAGGATCCGCCGCTGCCGAGCCATTCCCTTCGTCGCCGCCATTGTCCAGTGTTCCCCTACCCCGGGTAATCGCGCGGTGAGCTTCTTGGGAACCCATTGAAGCTTCTGTATGCCTCTCCCTAACAAAACAGCAGCCGCAAGGCCATATGCACTGTATACCCGAGAACAACCGCCGCTCGGGCTCGTCTCCAGCGAGCCTCCGTCCACCTCTAGCCCCCGCATTTGCACCAACGTGTTCGCCTCATCTCCCTCTTTCTTTTCTCTTTTGGCCGCCACTCCAACCGAGCCGCCGTTCGCCGCTGGCGCCGGCGAACAGAGCCGGCGGCCCAACCTGCCTACGCCTCCTCTGCTCTGTCTCACTGTCGTGTGGGCCCGAGCTGGGGATAAATAAGAAAAGAAAAGAAAACGATGAACTGAATTATTTTCCAACAGAAAAATAGTCAAACTTTGAAAATCCACAACTACTTCTTTTTAACTCCTTTTTGAGTGAAACCAATTTTGTTAGTTCTATAAATTTGTAAACTTTAATACTGTCAAATAAAATATGACCACTTCTGTACAGAAAATATCTATAAAATAATATGAAGCAAAAGTAACTTATTTTGTGCCTAGGAACTTGGAATATTTCTAGGAAATCCTTTATAACTTCTTTTGAGGTGAACCAAATTTCTATGGATTCATGAAAATGTTCTCTTTAATGTTGTAAAATAAAAAGTGAGAACTTCTGTGTAGGATCTTTCTCTAAAGATGGAAATATCTATTATATACCTCTTTATAACCAAGAAGTTTATAAATTCCTAGAAAATTCATCCTAACTGCTAAAAATATTAAACCACTTTTGTTTAACTCAGAAAATTGTAACCTTTGCTGTGGATAAATTGCTTTTGACAAAACTACCTCCCAAAATAGACCTAAGTAATTTCTAACCCTTCTTTTTGATGAACTCGTAAAATTCACAACTAAATCATTTTAAATCAAAATCCAGTGAACCTAATTTTGTTGGAACCAATAAAATATGTAATTTCACATAAAAATACTCACACTTGTAAAATCCTATTTTGGAATGCAAGTTACTTGTGATACCCTAAGGGAGTACAAATTAATTACAGATTTGCCATTTTCAGCGTATATGGCTTATTATTTTTGTATCTCCTAAACCGTAAAAGATTTTGGAATGATTTTTTCACTAGAGTTCACTTTAGAATGTGGCCTACCTACTGTATTTATTGCTTAATCAATTGATCATTTTGCATAGATATCTTTAATTGATTCTTATTTGCATATTCGCCTTTTATCGGTAGATTCAGACAATTCGAAGTACGAGGAGCAAGAACCAGAAGTTGAGTGTGAACCATCGCAGCAGCAAGGCAAGCATCTAAGCATATTGAACCTATGTCTTCAATAAATTGATTTGCTTGCGAAAACAATATCTATAACATGTTTCGGTCTATTTAAAATAGGAAAACGGGTAGAGTCAATATTGCCCAATTGTATGCATTTCCATTCCTTGATTTTGATTCCATGTTTTTACCTTGTCACCCTTGGTTAAGGACTTTGGGATACTTTTATTTTACCGAACACTTAGCCATGCTTATTTCTAGACTTAGAAAAATCCGATAGATGGAGCTATCGGTTTAAAACTAGTTTAATACGAATGGATGGGTTAAAATCTGAAAAGAATAACTTCTGATTCATAATTAAGAATATGTTTGACTTGGACGGATGATAGGGCGATGACGGGATGGTGTTTCCCCGATGTATGTAGCTCCGTCTGGGTCGTTAAGGACCGAACATGTTGACGTCTATTCAAGCACTTACGTACTTCCACACGCTGGGAATAGGATGGCTTAACTTAGTAGCACGGGAGACTGTGGCCATCTACGCCTGTCCGTCAGTCGTGAGGATGGTCTTTCTTTTGGAGGGCCTCGTGCGTGCCTGGTTTTGGCCGAAGGTGCCTCCTGCGACGGTGAGCCCGCCTTAGTCACCAGTGTGTGTGGCTAAGTCGTCGGGGGCCCAGACGTGGTTTAGGTGGTTGGAGCTAAGCGTGGGAAAGATTTTGTTGTGACCTCTAGTCTGCACTCAATGTGTAGAGTGTGGGTACCGATGGGTACGGATCAAACTAGAGTGTAGCCGTTGGGCTTCTATCACATCGTGTGGGTAAAGATGTACACCTCTGATCAGAGTAAGAACTATTCGAATAGCCGTGTCCACGGTTACAGGACGACCGCTTGATGTGTTAGTCAGTCTATGTTAACATCCAACTTGGGTTATGTGGTTATATCATGACTTAGGATAGTCATGGATGGATGGGTTTATATAAGAGGCTTTGATGTTAAATATGGCTTGGTTTTAGCCATGAAAGATGGTATGCTTGTGTAGCATATTTATTTGGGCAATGGTGACCCATTGTTGATGTTAGAGCATGGGATTGTGCTCAGTTTCACCTCTTTTTCAGAACATATTACTTGCTGTCCTAAAATTTCAGATTGCTACTTTTCGCAAATGCTTATAGTTTCAAGGTATTATTTTGCTCAATAAACTTAGCTTTATGTAAAATCAAATCAACATAGCCATATTTCTTGATGTAGATACCAACATTACTCCTTTATACTATTAATATTGTGTAAGTCTAGCTGAGTACCATTCGTACTCACGCTGCTTATCTTTCAGGTGAGGATAACGACGACGTTGGTGTGGTCTACTATTATCCCGCTGAGGGTGGCGAGGATAATGTGTAGTTGGAGTTAAGCTCTGCCCCAGTTGGTTGCCTTGTGGGGTTTGGTATGGCACCACTGGTTTTATCCTCTATGTTTACATTTCCGCTGCTATCTTTTGTGCTACTCTGAGATGAATTAGGGTGTGTGAACCCTCTATGTAATATATATAACCCTGCTGCTCTTTTATCCATGTTTTAGAGTATTTGTGATGTTTATCAATTGCTAAGATGAATGTGTGGGACTAGAGCTTTCCTGGGCTAGTCACACACTAGTAAGAATTTAGAAATGATGAGATGCATGGATATTGATTCAACTGTAGACCATGTCCCTAGAAGTGTGTATCGTGTTTGGTTGCCACCTTCGTGTGGTTTGACAGGCACACTTCGCCGTTTCGGACTGGTGAATCAACTCTCCAAATATCTCCTTATTTCTGAATTCGGCTCTTTGGATTTGTATTATAAATGGGTAAATATTATGGCAAGGCTGCGATGAGGATGGATGGTTACTGCACTTATTTGGTTTTGATTCGAGATCCCATCTATCTAGATATTTCACGTTGTCATAGTAAGTACTCTCCATAATGCACTTCCGGGGTGTCCACAGATAAATCATGGATCGATGATGATGCTAGGTATAAAACACTTATTTCACAAATACTAAAAGTGGTATCTATAGTTAAAATGGAATTTAACCTGAAAATTGCATGTAGGCACACGAAGGCATATATGCAAGGGGTGAACAGTTTCATATCTTTTGCATTTAGGAATTCAGCAGTAGGTAGCAAGATACTATGCCCTTGTAGAAAGTGTGTTAACTCGTTTTGGAAAGTGGCAAGCGAAGTACGTGAACACTTGATATGTGATGGGTTTCTACAAGGGTATAGGATATGGAACTTACATGGAGAGAGTAGCTCTTTTGTGAATCATGGGAACTGTGATGGTGCTGAGGTTATTGAGGAGTCAAACGAAGATGATGATATATCTGATATGCTTAGAGACTTAGCTGTTGGATTAGATGATAGAGGAGATTTTGATGATGAGAGTTTTGATCTAGAGCCTTGTGAGGACCTACTTAAAATTCAAAAATTGGTATCAGAAAATACCAAGGAGTTGTACCCTAATTGCAAGAAATATACGCAACTACGGTTCCTCATTAGGCTTCTACACATCAAACTCCTTGGAGGTTGGACTGATAGATCTTTTAACCTGCTACTAGATCTCCTTAATGATGCACTTCCTGAGGGTTTAGCACTACCTAGAAACTTTTATGAAGCTAAGAAAAAGGTGAAGTCCATTGGAATTGGCTACACTAGTATTCATGCTTGTGAAAACGATTGCATTCTCTATTGGAGGGACAAGGCAAAATTGGATTCATGTCCAACATGTAGGGTTTCATAGTGGAAATCAGTAAGGAAGAGTCTAGATGGGAGACATGTGTATAAGGTTCCTAGGAAGGTTCTTCGCTATTTTCCTATAAAGAAAAGTCTCCAAAGGATATTTGTGACCTGTAAAACAGCAAATCTAATAAGATGGCATGATGAGGGCCGAAAAAAAGATGTTCTACTAAGGCATCTTGCAGATTCACCTCTATGGCAGGATTCTGACCAAAAACATCCAGAGTTCGCTGTAGATAGCCGGAATATTCGTCTAGCATTTGCCACAGATGGTTTTAATCCATTTATAACCATGAATGTTAGCTATAGTATTTGGCCTAGAATTTGTATTCCCTATAATTTCCCACCTTCAATGTGCATGAAGCAATCAAATTTCATCCTTTCGTTGTTTATTCCTGGTCGGCATGGTCCTGGTAGTGATATGGATGTATATTTCCAGCCACTTATTTATGATTTGTTAGATATGTTTGTCACTGGAGTTAAAACTTATGATGCTTCAAGGGGCGAGTACTTCATGTTGCGAGCAGCAGTATTGTGGACTATTATTGATTTTCCAAGGCTAGGCTACGTGTCAGGGTCTCTCACATCTGGTGAAGCAGCATGTCCTGATTGCCACTTCTATACATGTTCACTTAGACTTGGTAATGGTAGTAAGACTTGCTATATGGGTCATTGTAGATTCTTGCATGAAGAACACCCATTTAGATTTGATGCTGATAAATTTGGTACAACTGAGTTTAGGCCAGCGCCTACTCCACTTTCTAGGGAGGAAATTGTAGAGTGTACTCAAAATCTTAGTACAAGTTTTGGGAAGGATCCATCTGGAAAGAAACCAGCAAGCAAGAGACATAAGAAAGGGGAGCCATTAGTCATTTTCAAAAGGAGATCTCTTTGGTTCATACTTCCATATTGGAAAGATTTGATGTTGTGACATAATTTTGATTTCATGCACCTAGGGAAAAATGTGAGTGAAAGCTTAGTGAATACATTCATGGCCACTGATGGGAAATCCAAGGATAGTCTAAATTCTCGCTTGGACCTTCAAGCTCTAGGTATTAGAAATATTCTTCACCCTGTTGAAGTTGAAGATAAGTTATATTTACCACCTGCACCATACTCAATGAGTCCAGATGAGAGGAAACTATTTTGTCAAGTGCTAAAAGGGGTGAAGTTTCCTGATGGTTATGCATCCGACATACGACATAATGTACATGTTAGTGAGAGGAATATATTTGGGCTTAAGAGTCATGAGAGCTACATTATTCTACAACACTTGTTGCCACTTTGTGTGAGAAAAATATTACCTGAAACAGTCAGTGCTGCAGTGATTCGTGTAAGTTATTTTTTCAAGAAACTTTCGTCACCTATCATTCGGATAAGTGATATGGAAAGTCTAGAGGCCGATATAGCAGAAACCTTGAACCTGCTTGAGACTATATTCCTTCCTTCTTTTTTTGATATTATGGTACACTTGATGGTACATCTTCCTGCCCAAGCAAAAATTGCTGGTCCAGTCCATTTTCGCAGCATGTGGCCTGTGGAGAGGTAATTTTTGCAGCATAGGCAACAAAACTATGTAGCCACTATTTTATAACATTATCAATGTGACCTTTATTTATCTATATGTAGGTATCTAATGAGATTGAAGGGTTCTGTTCATACAAAAAATCATCCGAAGGGATCTATTATGGAGTGGTCAATGTTCACTGAGAGTCTTACATTTTGTGCTCGCTATTTGCATGGTCAAACACGATTAACCCATCAAGTTAGAATTGAGGAGGATTATAGTGTAACTCCTTTCTTCCGTAGCATTGGTCGAGGATTGGCTGGAAAGTGCATGGTCAGTTTAGACCACAAGTCATGGCTGCAAGCCCATAGATATGTTTTATTCAACTATGCCAATATAGGACCTTACGTAGAGTAAGTTCTCTAAAACACTAGACATCACATGATCAATTTCCAATGCATAGTAACTGATGAAATGACCTTTACAGCAAGCATGCTCACTACCTTTTGTCAATTGGTCTTCGAAATAAACAAGACATCAACCGCATGCATCATGAGTGCTTTCATGAGTGGTTTAGGCTGCATGTAAGTATAAGGTTAAAATTCAGCACTTGTAGTTTGAGATGGATTTTACATTTAGGTTAATACTAGTGTTTATAATCACAGGTCGAAGAAATGTGTGAGGAGGAAGCACCAGATGAGATAAAAATTTTAGCCAAGGGACCAATTATGATTGCACATAAGTACAGTAGCTATAGCATAAATGGATTCAATTTCCATACTCAATCCTATGATGATGGTAGACCTATTCAAAATAGTGGGGTTGCTGTAGTTGCAGAGTGTACAAGCTTTGAAAGGGGAAATAATGATAATGGTATGGTAGGAAAAAAGGCCTATTATGGTATTATAAAGGAAATTCTTGAATTAAACTATCAACACAAAGGAAATGTGGTGCTTTTCAAGTGTGATTGGGTTGACAATCATGCACGGGACAAATGGGTTCAGACTGATCAATTTGGGATCACAAGTGTCAACTTGAAGCATTTATTTAATACAGGCGAAAAGTTATTAGATGAACCTTTCATTCTAGCATCACAGGCAATTCAAGTATATTATGTTTTTGGCGAAATTGATGCTGAGTGGGCTGCTGTTGTTCAGTCTAAACCTAGAGATGTGTATGACCTGGATAATTTAGAGAATGAGCAAATAGATAAATGAGTGTGGACCAGTTATGCCATTGGTTGATCTAAATGGCAATGTGACTATGGATATTGTAAATGGGGTTGTCCCTTCTTGTAGAAGAGACATAGATGGTATAATTGTTGATCCAAAAAAGTCTAAAAAAAGAACTATACAGTAAGTCTTGTTTAAATAGTGGGGCTGCTATACTTTTCATACCGTTTCTTTGCAATGATTGTTAATTTCGTTGTCAATTTTCAGGAGGAAAAATGGCAAGCACAAGAGGAAACAATGACGAGCTTAACGAGTACGAGCTGCAGCGGCAGTCAATCATTGCAAACAACAAAAGGAAGCTGGATTCTCTTAACCTCCCTACAATGGGCACTATGATTCAGGCTGGTCAAACCAAGAAAAGAACAAGGTTCCATATACAGCTTTCCTGTGCAATATTCTTCATTGAATGATGTTATTTACACAATCTTGTTACTTTTGTGTAGAGAACTTATCCCACAAGTGATGCACCAACTGGAGGCCATGCTCTGCGTCCAAGGCCACAAAGAAACATTGCTGAAAATGCAAATAGTAGATTGGTGAAGGTCTTGGTTGTGAATCAATTGGAGATTTCTTATGCGATAATGAAGGTCATGTAGCATGTCTTACATATCTTGTTGTTGCAGCATAAAAAATAACTTATCATTTTACTTGTAGCTCATGTTTAACATTACTTGTAACAGATTTTCCTAGTGGTACAGAAAAGAGGAAGAGGAAAGGAAGAGGCATCACTCGATTGGATGACATATTTGCAAGAAAACCTGATATGCCTAAAATAAAAATAGAACTCAATGAATTTGGTCAGTGTCACACCCTGAGATTAGCCACACAGAAACTTTACCGGAGAAAATACCTAAGAAAAGGAATTTTAAAAAGGATAGAGAAATTAATTGATAGTGTAAAATGCAAGATAATAAATTATCGTGGCGGGGAATATTTTTCTTGTATTCTCTGTGCCAAAATACATTAACTAGATTTTTAGTGGAATTTACAGAGCACAGGAACTATTTTTAATAAATCAAATACGCTTATCGGAATTTAAATCGTCCTGGAAATCTTTTTCCTTTTCTTTTCCCTTCTGTTTTCTCTGCTTTCTCTTTTTCTCCATCGCTGGGCCGCTGGCCCGCTCCTGTGCTGCCATTCCCCACGCGCCGCAGGCCGGGTCCTTTTTTTTCCCTCCCCGGCCTTTTCCTCCTCGCGCCCGCGCCCTCGCTCCTCGCGCCCGCGCCCCAGCGCCCTCGCGCCCGAGCTCCCGCGCCCGAGCTCGCACCCACGCCCACGCACCCGCTGACAGGCCGGGCCCGCCTGTCATCATCATCTTCCTCCTCCGTCCGAATCGGGCGGAGGGGAAATTCCCCGGAGCCGTCCGATCCGGCGCCGCCTCCCGCCTCATCCCGCGCGCCCTCCACTCGTTCAAACGGTCGCGGACCGAGTCCGCCCCACTCCCCCGAGTTCCCCGGCGTCCACGTCCCCTCTCTCCCGAGAATCTCGCACACGATGCCCACGCTGCCGTCCACTCTCCCGTGCGCGATTGGGGCCGTTCGGCCTCGATCTCTCCCGGCCGACTGTATAAAAACCATCTCCACCCTCTCCTCCATCTTTTCCCCAACACGCCGAGCTTTCCAGTGCCCCAGAACCCCGTCGCCACCGCGCACCCGAGCTCCACCGTTTTTTCGCCGCCTCCGGCCGCCACTCGCCGCCGTTCCGGACACCGTCAGGCCACCCCGCCACCGCCAGCACCTCCACCGCGCCACGCCGCATCTTGGCCGCCACTCCGTGGAAGCCGAAGCTCGCCGGACCGCCTCGCCCGCGTGCACGGTGAGTATCGGCCCTCCGCCTCCTTTCCGGCCGGTGATTCCCGCCGCGCCGTGTCTCCATTCTCCGCTCTAACTCCTCTCCCGTCCTCCTCATCCTCCAGAACACCTCGGCAATCGCCTCTCGCCCATTCCCCGCCGTCGGAGTTCCGTCGCCGACATTGTCCCGAGGCCGCCGCCGCTTTTTCGTCGCCACCGTCGTCTTCGCGCCGTCGCTCGCCGTCGCGAGCCGCCGGTGAGAACCCCTTTCGTTTTCCCGTTCCTTTCCGCCCCTCCGTGTGGTCGCCGCCGCACCGGGTGGTCGCCGTCGTCGACCATCGGGTCGCGTGCGCGCCGCCGCCTCCCGCTCGGGACGGCTGGCTTCGGCCGCCGCTCCCCGGGGCCGTCCGATCTGCCGGGTGGCAGATCGGGGCCGCCCGCTCGCTCGCCCGCGTGGTTGCCCGCGGTGGCGCCACGTGGTGCGCCCGCCTCTGTGCACCGTCGCCTCCCTCTCGGGTGACGTCTTTAAATCGGTTAATGCGCATTAAATCACTGGTTAATTATATTCACTCTGAAAATAGCAGTAAAATTCAATAAATCATAACTATTTCATGCGAACTCTGATTAAGTCCATTCAAATTTCATTAAATCCAGAAAAATGCCAAGAATCCATTAAAAATACTTTCAGCCCATGTTTGTTGACCCCCATGTACTGTTTTTAATTGTTTATGTACTGTTTGTTGTAGAATCCGACGCCGGTAATTCTCCTGCGTATTTCGAGATCGTAGCCGAATACCTTGAGCCGGAGCAAGGCAAGTCGCACTGATACTTTGATCAATTTTTACCCATTTTTCGTTAAATTGCTTTGTTTACGCAAATAAACTGCATTATTTTAATAATTCATGTGGATTGGTATTGCCTATACAATGTCAGGATGAAGCCTTAGTTTTGATGACTAAATCCTTGTCACCTGGGTAATAATATGAGTAGAATATAATCCCTAGGATGCTTAGCCATGCTTAGCAACATAGCTCACCTGGGAATTAAATAATGTCTTTTTATATGATTCGACTCAATGTCGGAAAAATGGAACCTTGGATAGGTTGTTGTTAAATTCCTAAAATTTTGACCTAAATGGTGGGCTGTGGGTGTATGGTTTTGCTTGTCACACCCATGGCAATTAAGGACCAGTTCGCGGGAACCACTTGGGCAACTTCCCGTACTTGCCACAAGCCAGCGTGGGCAACGGCTGGGCTTGAAGCGTTTCTTCTCCCTCTCCTAGGCACCGAAGAAGAGGGTGGGCGTGATGGAGTTGGGTCGGCCCGGGGTAGGGTTGATCGGCTGCCGGATTCACCGTGGCGCAAGGGGGGTAGCCTGGCCAATATGGCGTGCCCTGTCGGCAGGTGCAACCTCAGCGTGGTGTGGATGGTTAGGGAGGGGTTGCGTGAACGGTCCTGTCACAGCCTCGCACGGGACATCGTGGTGATGTACTGGCACACGGGAACGTGTGTGGGGGCTGTGTCTTGTGGGTACAGTTGTACACCTCTGATCAGAGTAAAACTATTCGAATAGCCGCGCCCGCGGTAATGGGCACATTGGCCAAGACTCACCATGATTAGTCTCACCCTGGATAATTAATCCTGTTTTATCAAACTGGTGTGTGGAAGGTGTGAGTCCGGTCGACGTGGTTGAGTTGACCGAGGGTGACTGGTTAGCGTGGTTTAACGCTAATCGGTGGAGACTGGTGAGTGTGGTGTAACTCTCATCAGTTACGCCTGGTGGTCGTGGTGTAACTTCCATCAGCGCGGCCTGGTCGACGTGGTTTAGCGTTGGTCGGGAAAAACTGGTCAGCGTGGTACGTTGTCCGGTGGTGACTGGTTAACGTGGTGTAGCGTTAATCAGTGGAGTCTGGATAACGTGGTGTAACGGTACCCGGAGGTGTCTGGTGAACGTGGTGTAGCGTTCATCAGTGGAGACTGGTTGACGTGGTTTAGCGTCAATTGGTTGGGAATGGTTGGGCCTGGTTAACGTGGTGTAACGTTAATCAGTGGAAGTTAATATTGTTAAATAAAACAACTTTTTACTGTTTGCGAACTACTTCCCTTTTGCAACTGCTTTTCCACAAATAAACCCTATCCCATCTTTGTACCCTGTGCATATGCATATTTGTGGGTGTGATTTGTTGAGTACTGTGGGTGGTACTCAGCCTTGCTCCAATTTTCCCCCCAGTGTTGGAGGACACGTCAGATGAAGATCATCCTGAGGAATAGGCTGGCTCCGCCGTCAAGGTGCCTGTGGGAATGGAATCGGCTGCTTGGCCAGATGTTTATAGACTCCGTTTTACCTTTTTCCGCTGCATTTATGTAATATACAGTTTACTCTGTTTGTAAGACACTCTGTATGACAACTTGGTTTGTGTACCCTGGCTTTCCTGGGCAGGGATTTATTACACATTAATGTTCAGAATTTCGGTGCGAATTTCTGGGCGTTACAGTCAGCCTGTTGGACAGAATTGTAGGAAGTTTTCTAGTGTTGTTGGGTGTATGGTGAGAAAGAAATTATCAGTTAGTTGCGCTGATTGGAGAATTCTTGATGCTAAAAAGAAACTTGATCTTTGGACTGACATAAAGGTATTCCATAGTACCATTTTCTACTATGGTAGTTTATCAGTGCAGCATGCAATCAATTGTCAATTATCAATACACATGAATGATCCCTAAGTACTGATTGACTACTTTTCTGTGAATCAATCTATCTATGAAATCGACGATGCTGCCTTCAACTGTTTTTTGAATTCCTGTGCAAGGAAATGGAAGGAATTTAAGGCAACCCTAAAGGAGCAATTTTTTGATGACAAATTAACAGATGAGGAACTAAAGAAAATACATTGTGAAAGAGTTAACGATGCTGATTGGAAATTTCTCACAGATTATTGGTGTTCTTCAGAATGTGAAGTAAGGACAACTAATATGAATCTGATCAAAATCTTGTTATATGCATATAGGATTTGTATTGCTGAATATTTGTCTACAATTTAACTATATATGTATTTCATAGGCTCGCACAAAAATAGCCAAAGCGAATCGTGCAAAGTTGGCAATACATCATACATCTGGTAGCAAAAGCTTTACTTGTTCTGGCCACGAAATGGTATAGAAAATAATCTTTGTCACTGTATTTAGTACATTATTGTGTTATATTTTTAGTATTGACAATTAAAACAATTGTAGGTTGATCAACTTGGGCGCCCTCCTCGAAGAGACCAACTCTATATCAAAACACATACAAGAAAAAATGGAGTTCCAACAAGGCATGCAGAACCAATTATTGTAAGTTTTTCCATCCATAAAAAAAGAATTGTAGTATGTAATATTACTTTTTTCTGTATAAACATTGCTATTCCATTTGTGTAGAATAAACTTATAACAATTGTAGAAGCCAGTCTAGAGTTGAAGGAAAGAACAATTCAGCAAGGTGATGCATTTGCTACTGCTTGTGGAGAAAGGGAACCAAAAGGATGTGTTTGTGTTTTGGGTCTTGGACCAACTCCCCAAGATGTTGGTACCCCTGGGCAAAAGTGCTACACACCCACAAGGCTTCAACTGGAAGTTTTGGCCCATAAAAGGGCTGAACTTGAGAAATTAGCTCTAGAACAACGCATAGCAGAAATGGAAGATGAAATGTGGGAGCAAAGGATGGCGCATGGAATTCGTAATGTGGAAATCACATCAAATATTGGTTCTAACTCACAAAACCAAGTGGTAAAGTATTCGAACTTATTTATTCCCTTGCTACTTAATAGGATGTAGTGCCTACATAGTGGATATTGTAAGTTGTTTATTTTGAAGTCCAACCCCATGAAATCACTCTTCTATGTTTGTAGAGCCCCATATCTAGAGAACATGTTGATGAGGCACATCATCATGCTTATTTTGAAGAAGATGAAGCTTATGCAGAAAATCAAAACTATGATGATCAGTTGGATGAGGGTGAATACTTGCTTTTGGATAGGCGTGCTGCAGCCTCGGTAGCAAAATCTCAACATGGTAACCCTGTGACTTCAGCCCCAAAAGCACAGCCTCCTAGGTGCAGCCCTGTTAGTGCAACTCCATCAGCCCCAAGGAAAGATGGTGCAAGTTGTTCTTCGCATGATGAACTTGTAATTGTCTATTCTATCCTACAAAATTTTTAAGTGTGAACTAAAATTGCTTTTATATATTGATTCAATTCTCACAAATGTGTCATTTGCTTTAGGTTGGAAAGGAAGTGATATTGTATGCCATGTTGAGGTCTGATCTCCCTGTGGCTAAGGGAACAATTGTTTCAACTGATCCTAGCACCGAATTAGCAGGTGAGACTCTTGGAAAGGAATATTGTGAAGTTGTTGTGAATGTTGTGTTGAAAAGAGATGTAGTTCTGCCTCGCCCTTATGCCTGTGTGGAGAAGATGGGTGATGCTCATATGATGTTGATTGCATGGCTATACAAGAAAGTAATAACTACACTTATGCTTCTTTCTTTCTTTGTATCATATGTGATGAGTGACCAAAATTGCTAATAAATGATATTTGCAACAGTTGAAGATTAGCAAGCAATCAAAATCGTTGCAGAGTGTTGCAGGTACATATCTTGAATTTTGCTTCCACCAAACATCACACTAATATTTTTCCATATGTGATGAGTGACCAAATTTTCTAATGAAAGGCATTTGCTTGTGCAGGTGGGAGGTCCTAGCTAGCTAGCACGGCTATTCAATGATGATTTTTTGTTTTTGACTTACTATGGACGAAGCATTTTGGTCGCTAGTGATGGTTGCATCTGCAGTAGCCGGTGCGACAAGCAGCAAGAATGGTTCTGCACCCACAGCATTTGTTAGCTACCAAGCCTTTTGTAACTAAACCTAGCTATCTAGCTAATTGTAGGTATACTTATTTGATCTAATTTGCCTGCTGATGGCTATGAAAATTGTAAGATGGTACAAATTGTTGGCTTCAATGAAACTGTGAGCTATGTTCAGCCAATTCTGCGTTTAATGTCCAACGTGAGCTTGTATGGATGTTTAACAAATTGATGTTACATGGTTAACGTGATATATATCTTTTTACTATGCTCCTTACCATCACGGTCGGTGAAGATCTCTATATATACCTACAAACTGTTAGTCGGTATAAGTTAAGCAATAGACTGTCGGTTGGGAAATAGGTCGGTCGGTATTTCTTGACTCAGCGACAGACGGTCGGTCGGTATACGTGGGTCGGTCGGTAAAAGTCTATGTCGACGCCACCTGCAACGACAGATACGGTTGGTCGGTAAAGGTTTATAGTGACCAACCGTCCGTCGTTGTAGCCCGTTATAGCGACACAAGAAGACGCTATAAAGCGGCTGTGCTAGTGTGCCATCAATTGACCATGGTAATCAAAGTGTGTTGCAACGGGTATTCTTTGCATTAGATGCTTGCATATAGGCCTTTGTGCATTGTCATCCCATCCTTTACATCGATGGGACATTTCTGACCAGAAAGTACAAAGAACAGATAATGACAGCAATTGGAGTTCACGGGAACAACCAAGTTATACCGGTGTCTTTTGCTTTTGTTAAGAGCGAGAACACTAATAGCTGGTACTGGTTCCTAAAACAGGTTAAGTCTGTAGTTGTACGGATGAGGCCACGTATACCTAATACATGACTGTTACACCGGCTTGCTGCAAGCAATTGAGGAATTAAGGGATGGATGTGCTGATAAGGGGTACCTACCAAAGTGGTCCGATGTTCGAAGTAAATGGTGCATGCATCATATGTGTGCTAATTTCTACAGACAATTTAAGAACAAGCACCTTATAAATCTTTTCAAGAGGCTGTGCGCCTAGAATCAAGAGAAGAAATTCAATGAGCTTTGGAGGAGGTTGGATGAGCTGATGTCTAAACAAACAGAGGAACAATCCAAGAGGGCTACCCTTGTAGGGGATGAGGCTCCACAAGCCCTTTGACCTCTACCAAGTGACGGACCTCATATGAGAAGAAGGTCAGCATCGTCGATTAGAAAATTTTCGGAGTGGATTGAGAATGAGCCAAAGGAGAAATGAGCCTTGTTATTTGATAAAGATGGTTCTCGATTCAGCATAATGACCATAAATTTGGCAGAGGTTTATAACTAGGTGATGCGTGGTGTTCGAGAACTCCCACTTGGTGGCATTGTTGAATTTATCTTGCATGACATATGCACATACTTCAGAGATCGGTTCAGAGCAGTTAGGCCCTCCATGGCAAACAATAATTCTTTCTTTGGCACACTACTGACTAAGTATATGCAAGATAAAAGTAATAAGGCCCGAATACATCGAGCTATACCCAAGATACACAAGAGGACATGTTTGAAATATTGTGTGGATCGACAAGGGCATGCGTGAAATCTACCGTAAAAGAGTTGTGTAGGAGTGCGTGCTGAAGGAAGATGGGACTTGCAAGTGCTCATGCCAAAAGCCTACTCTGCTCCTCAAGCCATATTCTCATGTTATTGCCGCGAGCGCTAAGTATGGGATAGAAGCACGTCATTTTGTCTCACCTTATTTGAGGAAAGAAGCAATCTACAGTACTTGGAGTGGCGAGATATATGGCTTCGGTATTGAGGAGACATTTACTACCGAGCATCCTCAAGTTATCTACATTCCTGATCCAACAAAATTGAGGGACAAAGCAGGTCACCGTAAGACAAGATGCATTTGTAATGGCATGGATGAGTCAGAAGCGGGTGGAAAGTATAAACATTGTTCAAAGTATGACCAGAAATACCATACCTACAAGAAATGTCCGAAGGATGCAACCGGTCCAAGTGCGGCGGAAGTTAGACCGTCAGGTTCAAGCGCTGATGGTAGTCGTCCTCCGGGTGAAGGCACAACTTCAAGACAACCCTGTCCTACACGTTCTCGAGCATTTGGTGGTGCTGCGGTGTAGTGTTAGTCCTTATATTGATGTAATAGAGATTCTATAACTTAAATTCTCCCGCTTTGTTGCGTGCTTGATCTTTGTTATAGAACAATATGTATTGTATTGTTGTCTTTTATTGTCATGTAATAATGCTATGAAACTTAACAATAATTTTTAACATGGTTGTTCAATTAGCTTTGCGAACTTACTCTTACTTGTTGCTTTGACAATAAAAATTACGCTAACTCTCTATTTGTATGCAGGTATGACGTACCAGACACCAAAGCTGCTCGACCAGGGTCTCGACCGGTCCCACCAGTCTTACTTATCAGCCGTTGAGGGTGCCGAGTTGAGCACTGTAACGCCCTGGTTTCCGGGCCGTTAAAAGCTATTTTGGTAAAAACCCTAATTTCAAAAATTTTGGTTCTTTGTGTGTGCTTAAGGACTAAGTGCCGTAGATCTCAGATCCAAGCTCCCTTTGAAACTCTAAATCCTCGATCCCAAATTCTTTTCGATTCCGAGACTCGAATTTTGCAGTTCGATTGTCTCTCTCAAAACCCCCTTGGAAAAATTCAAAATCTAAACCCCCATCGAATCCCTTTGGAAGCCTTTATTCACTCCTCCCAAAAATACCCGGGTTCGAATTTTGCAATTCGAAGCCCTCCGATAAAACTCTTCGAAAGTCATCTTTGAAGCCTTTCAGTGAAATCTCTTCATTTTGTTCCTCTCAAAAATTCAGATTTTCATCGAGAACTCCCTTCCCGCAACTTGCCAAATTTATATATTTCCAAAAGTCCTCAAATCCCAAGAATTAAATTCAAGTTCTAATATTCCCTCGAGGTACTCCAATTCTATTCCATTACAAAATTCCCAAAATATCACTGTGAGTCCCAATTTAAATCAAAACCTCCAACAAATATCAATATATACACAGGTATTCAATTCCTAGCCAGAAAAATATCCCATACAAAATCTCCAGAATTTTGTGATTCAAAATATAAAATTTTGGATTTAAAAACCCTTTCCAAATCCTCCAAATTATCCTTTTAAAATCCCTGGAAAAACTCCCAATATCTACTGTTCCTTTGGGCCTTCCTTTCCCTCTCTTCGGCCCACGGCCCGTATGCCGTTCGGCCTTTCCTCCCACGCCCGCTGACACCGGGCCCCGCCAGGCAGCCGACCCCCGCACGCACTACAGCCCGGGCCCCGGTGAGACACGTGGCAAGCACCGCCCGCACACGCCCCGGCCTCGCACCCCGCGCGCAAGCCGCGCAGGCGCCTCGCGCCCGCGCCCTCGCTCGCGCCCCGCGCCCGCGCGCGCGACACCAGCACCGCATCGGGCCCGCCTGGCAGTCGCCGTACTCCCCGTCGTCTTATTCCTCCTCGCGCCCCTCTCTTTTCTCTGTCATCTCTCGAATTCTCTCAGCTCCGCCCCGAAGACAAAAAGCTTCCCCGGTCCCGTCCCATCACCTATCCGTGACCATACCCGGCCGGCACGGTCACCGCGCTCGCTGCTGCTTTGTCCCATCGTGCTGTCCTGAGCCCCGCGCCCTGCCACACGCCACGCTCGGCTGCACCCGCGCTCTGCCGCTGGCAAGCAGGCCCTCTTCATTACCCCGACCGGTCACCGACACGTGGGCCCCCGCGGACAGTCGGCCATCGTCGTTTTCCTCCCCGTCTCCTTCCTCGGTCTCTCTCTCTCCCTCTCTCGATCCTTCTTCTCGGTTCTTCCCCGACACAAGCCCCGCGCCCCATACCTCCTTGTCTCGGCAAGCACCAGCAGCACGCGCTCTCCTCGTCAACGCCACGGGACCCGAGCTCGGCGCGGATGACGCCAGCCACAGTTGCACCATTGCGTGACGTCGGCTACAGAAGCCTACGCCATTGATGGCCGGTCGAGCTCGAGCTTATCCTCTTCCACCGCTTCCCTTCCTTGTCTCCTAGCGCCACTCGCCGCCTATAAATAGGCCCAAGGACCTCGCCGTCGCCTCCCCCTCAGAGCTGCTCCCTCTACCGATTTCTCTCTCTCCGCCGCCATCAATCCTTCGGCTCCTCCCAAATCCGACCATTCCCGAGCCTAATCGACCAAGTCGCCGCCGGCGCAGTCCCTCGCCGCCGTTCCACCAAAGCTGCCGCCGCCGTTTGAGTCTCCCCGGTGAGCTTCTGCCCCTAGCCCTCTCTTCCTCCTCTCCCCGGGCCGCATCCAAACCACACCCATCCCCGAGCCCTTCGCCGCTCCCTGGTCGTCGGCGACGATAGCCGCGCCGCCTCCCTCTGGTCGCCGTCGCCCGCCACCCTCGAGCCTCCATCCATCACTCCGAGCCTACCATCATCCTCACCGTGCTCCCCTCATCCTGTATCTGTTGGCCGCCTCTCCTTCCTCGCCGGCGAACCCTTGGCCGCCGACCGCCATCGATCTTTCTAGCCCGGTCTCCTGTTACCCATCCGGCACCCCTCCTCTCTCTCTGTGTGTGTGTGTGTCCTGACATGTGGGCCAGCTCCCATTTCTCTCTCCACTGCCACTAACTATGGACCCCACCTGTCACCTCCTATTCCCCAAAATAATCCTTTTTCCAGAAATTCATATAATTCCTTTTCCAGAAGATCCCAAACTTCCAAAATTCATATCTTCTCAACCGTAACTCCGATTGAGCCCGTTCAAGTCTCTAAATTTTTTTCTAAAAATGAGATCTACCTCATGGCACTATTAGTTATTAATAATAGTATATTATTTCTAGGGTTTTGTGTGTTTTTCTCTCGTTCGCGCATAGTCGACACGTCGGAAGTTCTTTGGACGTTGGATTTTCGCAAGGATTCGAAGACGAAGTCTAAGGCAAGTCACTCCTTGACCATATTGCTCCTAAATTTAAAATGTTTTGTTTGCAAAATTGCATTGCTAGTGTGCACGATAAATTGATCTGCCTCGGTTTGCGTGTCGAACCAACAGACCTGCCCGGTAGTTGCATAAACCCTGTAGGTCTTTGATACCCTATTCCTTGTCGCTCCACCCCATGGTACCTCGGTGACCGTGCTCTCTGAGCATGGATTCCGATGATTCCACTCACAACACAATTGTTTGTCGATCTGGGAAAATTTGGGTTTCCAAATGGTTTTGAAAACCCAACATATGGTGTCGGCGAGTTTTGCGAAACAAAAATCTATTTGCGAAAGTTTCCGCGGTGCAAAGTGATCGCCTGTGTGGTGGCACTTCGTATTCGCATATAAGGACCGATTCCTTGAGGAATTGCACTGAGCATGTCACAGTGCGACCACACGGGTGGTGTGGGACACCCCTGGCTGAGTAATCAGTGTTCCCAGGATGGTTCAGTTGCTAATAAATGTGGGACTGACTGGGTGCCAAGAGGGCGATATACCCCCATCCCTGAGTACAGGAAGTGAGTTCCTGGTACTTGGTTGAGTGTGAGCACCCATTTATAGGGCAGCGTGCTATCCTGGGAAGGCTTTGGAAAGGCTTTGTCGCGAACCTCCCCACCTGATCAGTGTGGGAGTAAGCTCGCGTCGTGTGGGTAAAGCGTACAACCTTTGCAAAGGTATACTAACCTGTTCGAACAGCCGCGCCCACGGTTACGGGCAATGTGAGGTGATTCCTCTAGCGTAGATTTGTTTGCAAGTGTTTGCGAAAGAGATTTGTGGTATGGGAATCGTTACCAGAATCGGCCTTTGTGGCTGATGGATGACCTGAGTGGTCTGAAACGGGGTTGTGTGACCCGGGATGTCGATTGGCATCATAGTTAGGCTTCCCGAGTGGAAGCAGTTTGAGTTGAGATTAAGGATGGCTTGGAGAGCCATCGAGATGAGTTATGAGATGAGTTACGAATGGCTCGAGGAGCCGCTGAGATGAGATGAGATGAAATGATGTCCCGGATGGGACTAAAGTGAAAGATGAGATTACGTCCTGGTGAGGATGAAATTGAAAATAAAGTAATAGATGTTGATACAGTGGAAGCTGCTGGAGGGCAGATCCACTAGGACCGCTGTCGTGATCCGACAGGCGGTATAAGAATTTCTAAGATCAATTAAAATCTGGTTAGTCCGCTTGAGTTGTTGAAAAGCAATTCGCGGACAGGATCGAGGCGAGAGCCACCTTCCAATCACATTGAGATAACCCACACTTAGGTTTTCGAAAATGATTTCAAATGAAAAAGTTTGCGAAATAAACCCCAACCTATCTTTGATAGCCTGCATAACTCACGTTTTCCGTGACTTGCTGAGTACGTAAGTACTCAATCCATTTCTTTTCCCCTCCTTCAGGAAGAGTGAAGTTGAAGTGAAGATTAGGGTTTCCTTCCTATCCCAAGCCGTTGCTTGTGGATGGGTTCTCGCTGTGCTGTCGTTCCGCTGCTGCTGTGCTGTCGTTCCGCTGCTGCTGTTCTGTTTGCAGGTTGCTGCTCAGGGCTTGCCCGAAGTCACAACTTATAAAGGTATAATATATATTTATTTATTTAGTTAATTGCTGTGGTACATCTCCGATGACCGCGGGTACCAGCAAGATTTCCTGGGACTGGTACCGGCATCGTGGTTCCGTGAGAGTTGGTTCACGCCAATCTCCTACGGGGCGCTTCCTCTCTGGTATCACCATACGGGGGTACCGGAAAGGGGGCGCTACAAGCACCTTCCGTCCACAGCCTTCACGTCACCTCCTGCGGATAGACCCCCGGTTCCGTGAGAGGTAAGAGCTGTACCAATATTTATTCTCAATATTTTTACATATCTATGTTCCCAAATATTGACTACAGTGCTATATTCTGCAAGTTGCGTGAGTCTGGACTTCTTCCACTGTGCAAGCTAGTTGAGCCCGCACTGGACGAGAGGGACACCGCCAGGCGGTGGGATGCTGACCGGTTACTTCTGGCAGTACTGGTGGATCGTTGGAGACCGGAGACGCACACGTTCCACCTACAGTGCGGTGAGATGACTCCCACACTGTAGGATGTGTCCTACCTGCTGGGACTTCCCCTTGCAGGGGACGCAGTGGGTCCGGTTGACGGGGCGCATGGTTGGTCGCAGGATATCACTGCTTGATTCGCGATCGTGCAGCGCCGACCTAGACTTGGTGCATCGGGTTCGCTACCGGCTTACACCACGAGCGGCCCCTAGCAGACGTGGCTACTACAGTTCACCGTAAGTCGCGTATTCCTTTGATTCACAATCACCCAATCTATAAAGCAACAGTGGAACTGACAATAATCTTGCTTTCCAGCCTGATCAGCTATACCCTGACACTGACGACTACTCGGTGTGGTGGAGCTTGGAGGCGTACCTGCTGTGACTGTTCGGGTGGGTAATGTTCACTAGCACGACTGGGCACGCAGTGGACAAGGGACTGATCCACTACGCTCATGCCATCGCCGACAGCGAGGACGGCTGCGTACCGTAGTGGAGCTGGGGATCTGCTATGCTAGCGGCGACATACCGTGATCTTTGTGACACGTGCACAAAGACCGATCTAGATGCAATTATCACCGGTTGCCCTCTCCTTCTGCAGCTATGGACGGCCGAGCGGTTCACGGTAGGCCGCTCTCTAATTCAGTACTTTTCCTACAAGGATGGCCTTAGAGGCTTGTACGGGTAGTCGGCCGAGGACCGTCCGACTATGGGGATAGTATAGTGTCGCCGTGAGATACGTAACATGAAATTCTAGATTTATCACTTATGTGCAAACATTGACGTGTTTTCCCTGTCCTATTTTGCAGCGGCGTTACACCCACGCACAAGTTAGAAGGGCCTACTCCGACTTTGTGAAGGAGTTCGACCGCCTGCAGCCCGCCGACGTCGTCTGAGAGTCGTATAGTCCGCAGGCCATCACGGCTCGTGCACCGCTCGGACTCTGTCATGTCCGGATTTTTCGTTTTTCGCTCTTTTTGCCTAATTGCGAAAATCCACCTCAGGTTTATTCGCCTCAAGCAGCTTAATGAAAATTTTCATAATAAAAAGGATTAAATATGATTAAATAATTAATTACGGTATGATTTGTTTCTGTCGGAGGATGGAACCTCGACGGCGGGAAGTCAGGAGACCCCCCTTTGAGATTCGGCCAGGGGAGTAGTTCTCAGGCGAATGCGGCGTCCAGTGGATCAATGAACGGATCGGCGCTCGGGAACCGGGGGCCCGAGCTGGGAGATAGAGGGGTTCGGACCGTCCGTTTCGGGACCGGACTGTCCGAACCGTGACAATCGCGCGCGAGAGAGAGGAGGCGTTTAGACAGGTTCGGGCCGCTCGGAGGCGTAATACCCTACTCCTGTGTGTTTGGCTATGTGGGAGAATGTGGTTTGCTGTGTTACAAGGTGTACATCGGCCCCGGCCGCTCTGCCGGACGCCGGACTCGAAGGAGACTCACACGAGCTGCAGTAGAAGACCAAGGGCTCGACTGGGAGAAGTTCTCCACCGGGAGAAGCTCTCGACCAGGAGAAGTTCTCGACCAGGAGGGGTTGATCGACTAGGGGCAGCTCTACTGTGAACTCTGTCTTCGGCGGTTGCTAATGCTTAAGCTTCCCTGCCTTTCAGCTGGGCATGGATCCTCCTTTTATCACCAAGGGGAGTCCACAGTGCCTGGAAATCATGCTTAGAGGAAGCTAGCTACCATTCATCTTTGTCGCACGCCCGTGGCCGCCTGCTGCGCCGTGCCGGAGGGACATCTAGTCGCCACTTGCTCGGCTGCTGCAGGCGGCTAGAGCTGGTCTGCTGTCGCCACGCCGAAATTGGTGCTGCGCTGCATGTCTGGTCGGTGCGCCGCTCGGCTGTCGGGCGGCGAGAGTATGGAGATGTGACAGCGCATGGCTCCGCTGCCGGAGTGTGGAGAATCGAGGCTCTCACAGCCGAAAGTTCTCTGACGGCACTGGAGGGAGCCCACGGAAGGCCATTATGACGGTACACGTATGTCTGACCGGGAGACAGGTGGGAGGCGCCCCGTCGCCTCGCCATTAATTCGGGTAGTTGGCAAGTTGGTCCGCCGAGTTCTTTGAGTCAATCGGCCCCCGGGGCCGAGGCGATCGGCACCCGGGACCGGGAGGATCGGCACCCGGGCAGTCGACAGTCGGCCTCGGGTCCGGGCATCGGCGCCCGGGACCAGGGTGTCGGCACCCGGGTCCGGGGCGATATGATGGCGCCCCGGGGGCGAGGCCCGGGGCCGATGACGAGATGGCGCCCGGGAGCGAGGCCCGGGGCCGATGGCGATGCCGCCCCGAGGCCGAGGCCGATGGAGATGGCGCCCCGGGGGCGAGGCCCGGGGCCGATGGTGCCCCAGGGCGAGATGTCGCCTAGGTCCGGGCGGTGCTCGGGCCCCGGGCACTCAGCGGGACGACGACTGTAGCTGGCCGTCTCTTGTGCAGGATGTGGGCCCAGAGGAGCTGATGTGGCCGGAGATCCACGCGTCCCCGCAGAACGTGGGACCCCCAGTCCCGTTTCGCCGACAGTTTCCATTTTCTTAATCGAGGTTATTTGGATTTCGGAAGTAGAGCTCATTTCCCCATTTCTTTTTTCCCTAGGTTCAAAGACTCTAATTTCACATCCATACCAATTTCTAATTTCCCGGAGATTCAATTTCATTCCCTAATTCTCCAAATAATCTCAACAAATTCAAAGGGTCCAAATTCGGCAATTTTCCGAAAAGCCCCTGCCATTCTTCCTTTTCTTTTTCCCTTCCTCCATCTTCTTTTCTCTTTTTCCACTTAGCCCCTCCCTTACCTATCAAGTCGCATTTCAGTCCGGGCACATGCCGACCATACATATCAAGTCGCATTTCAGTCCGGGGCCCCTGGGTCCCGGGCACATATTTGAGCCGAGGCACGGATTCCCAAATCTGTGCCCCGGGCCCGACACCAGGGTGCCGAACCAGGGCGGCCTCGCCAAGGCGAGAGCAAGCCTAGGAACGCGACACCCGGAATAGGGCGCGATAGCCCGGACAGCACCGCCCCGGCGGGAATGCGTCCGGAAGGTCGTCTCACATCCCATATTCAAGCCCGGGCCCTCGGAACCCGGCTTATATCAAAACCGTATTCAGTCCGGGGCCCCCAGGTCCCGGACACATCCGCATGTGGCAACCGGGGCCCCTGGGTCCCGACCACATGCCGGGCTCGGGCTCGCGAGGGAAGCGAGTCCGAGCTCCATTCCCGGAACAACACTATAAGCAAAGGTACAAAAATATAAACGTCATCATATATCTATACAAATACCTCTCTTGAACTAGACAGGCAAAACCGGAGCGCAAGCACGAGCGAGGCCCGGAAACGCCGTCGCACGGGGAGAGGTTGCTGGCCTCCTTTGGACCGGACCCCAGACGACGACGTCGGAAGGGGAGCACTCGGGGGCATGGAGGGCTCCCGGGCCCCGAAGGCGGCCGCGGACGGCGTTAGAAGGAAACCGGCGTCTTCCTCAACCTCTTCGTCAGGCATTCGCTCTACCAGATGCTCGCCGCGGTTGAGGAACCCTGCCTCCGAGGCAGCGGACCCGACTGCGGCCTCCTGCGCCCCCTCGCGAACCTCCGCGACTCCCTCGCGCGCGGCGATCTTACACCCCCGAGACGCGAGCCCGGCCTCTTGGGCCCAGACGCTTTCCTCTCGGGAGAGTGTTTCCTTCTCCCGCGCATCCATCTCGGACCAGGCGCGGGAGTCCTCGTCAGCGGCAGGCTCGGTGGCGCCCTTCGATTGGACGACGCCCCTGTCTGCTGCCGTGATCTCCGGCCGGTGGGTTGCTACGAAGAACTCGACGGCGGCGCCCGAGTCCCGGGCGTATATCCCGTCTAAAGCAGCAAAGACGTCAAGCTCTACCAGCTCAAGATGAACCAGGCAGACCCAGCGTCCCCCCGTTTCTTCAAAGACGTGGCCCCGTTCCTGCCCGGAGCGGTTTCGGCCGAGCAACAGGGCCAGGGGCCACTGTCGGCGAAATGGGACAGGGGGTCCCACATGCCCTGGGGACGCGTGGGTCTTCGGCCACGGCAGATCCCCGGGGGGCCATCTTTCCACCGGCCCCGGGCTCGTCCCCGGGTCGTCGTCTATATCGGCTCGGCCCCAGGGTCTCATTGGCCTCGGGCCCGTGCCTTGCCTCCGGGCGCCATCGACTCACTCCCTGCCCGGGACCCACTTGTTGGTCCCGGCAGGCTCTGAACCAGCTCCCCAAATACTCGCATTAACGGTGAGGTGACAGGGCGCCTCCCGCTTGTCTCCCGACAGCATCTCCAGGAGGCAGCCGCTGTCACATCTCTGTGCTCCAGCCGCCCGCAGCCGAGCGGCAAAACGACCAGACCAGCCACCCTCGGCGGCCGAGCCGACAGCACCTTGACGCTCCAGCCGCCCGCAGCAGAGCCAGGCGGCGACTGGACGTCCCTCCGGCGCGGCGCGGCAGGCGGCGGCGTGCGTACGAGCGAATGGTAGCTAGCTCTCTCATCGATCTCGGCACTGTGGACTCCCCTAATTCTATAAAGGAGGATCCAAGCCACCGGTGAAAGGGCAGACACAACGAAGGACTTTTAACTCCCAGCTCTCTGCACCTCAGCCCACTCTCTAGCTACTGCTCTTCTTCTCCGGCTCCAGCCGCGGGCTGAGCTCACCTTGTAACACCGCAAACCACTTCATCTCCACATAGCATACACACAGGAGTAGGGTTTTACGCTCCGGCGGCCCGAACCTGTATAAATCCTCCTGTCTCCTCTGTGCGCAACTGTTGATCGTCTTCCCGGACGCCCCGTGTGATTACCACGGTTCGGACGGTCCGGACCCGAAGCGGACGGTCCGGACCTCTCTGCCTCCAGCTCGGGCCCCCGGGATTCGGACGGTTCGATCCCGGTTCGGACGGTCCGAACCCTGCTTCCTCTCATCTTCTTCGCCGATTCATCTAACCATCTTTCTTCCTGACGCCGACTCCGCCTGAGAACCACTCCCCTGGCCGAACCTTAAAAGGGGGGTCTCCTGACTTCCCGCCGTCGGAGTTTCATCCTTCGACACTCATCTAGTAAAAAAAGCTAATTTCTCTCATCTGACCTATCAATGCTCTTAGCCGTTATGCTCAACTACAATAGATCTATACTCTGTGGACTATACCTAACATTCTCTTACTCGTGAAATAACTAGTACAATACTACACATACTACATCACTTGACAAATAGAAATAAAAATTGCAAAGAGACATAAAAAATTACCTGCAGACGAATCCGCAAACCGGCAAGGCTTCGCCGCTTTCGTTCGCCTTCGCTCTCAGCTCTCTCTTCTTTTTTTGTGTTATTTTTGTGAATTTTATGAACTTTTCGGAGGCTGGGAGGGGGTTTTATACTGAGCCAGCAAAAAATTGCCCAACCAAAGAGCGATTTTATACTCGGAAAGAAGTTTTTTTAAAAGTAAAAAGACCATTTTGCAGTCGGCCCCCTGACTGGCCAAAAATTGTCCTCTAGGAGGACAGCAAGGTGGCCGCCCGCAAAATGGCCGACCACAGGGCCAGCCATTTTGCAGGGGGCCCCCTGGCCAGCCAAAAACCGTCCTCTAAACCGTCTGTAAAATGGCAGACAGCAATCGGCCACCCAGCCGAAGGCCATCTGCCACCCAGCCAAAGGCCATCTGCCACGTCATTAAAACATCCTCTGGGCTTCTATAAGACGTTGGAGGTATATTTTTTAAATTTTTTTTAAAAAATATACTTTTGTAAATATTTTTAAAAAATATAAAAATAAAAAAAAGGTCGAAAAAGAAACACAAACCGTGTGCCCGTACGTGCTCATGGTTTGGCGGAGTCGCCGCAGGTGGCCAAGACCGGCCAGGAGCCGCGTGCTGCCTACGCGATGCCATCTCACGATCCCCACCGCTCGCGCCCAAACGGACGGCCCAGATGCTGTTCCGCACGCATATCCTCTCGAACTTTCTAGGCTGTTGGCTTGCTTCAGCAAACAAACGCTGCTTTTGGAGGAAGAAAAGGAGGGTTCCTCGCTCTGACGCTCTGAGCAGTTGCATCGAACCACGCAGAAGAGGATAGAATTCAACGAGAAATAGTAGAAGCTTGGTGTTCGTGCGAGGAATTCTCGGTGATTGGTTGGTCGGTCTTTGGCAGCGGATGGGGCAGGCGTTCCGCAAGCTGTTCGACGCCTTCTTCGGCACCAGCGAGATGAGGGTATGGTGATCTTCCTTTCTTTTGTGTATCGGAATTAAAAGAAGATTACCTTTTGTTGTTCTCCGAGAACTACTTGTGTCTTTTTGATTGATTTTTCGTTTTGGTGACGCTTGCTCTTTAGGTTGTGATGCTTGGGCTGGATGCCGCGGGCAAAACCACCATCCTGTACAAGCTGCATATCGGGGAGGTCCTGTCGACTGTTCCTACGATTGGTAGGTTGCTGATTAGTACCTTATAGCAATCTTAATTTTGTTTATGTCTTTTGTGTTAAATTTGAAGTTGAATCAAGGCTTTAGGGATGCGTAAACCGGCAAGAAAGTTAGCTCTGTTGGTAGCAGAGGGCAAAAAATTTATGAACTGCACATTGTTTCGCAAGATGGGGTTGTCAGCTTGCTTATATAACGGGGTCGGCCCTTGTGATTAGCTGTGGAATCTGACATTTGTGATTAGCAATTGCTCTGCCCTTTAGATAGCAATTTTCATATCAGAGCCAATCAGTTAGCTTGCTAATCAGACTGGCCTTAACGCTTAACATATGTTATTCTTATGGGATTAATTAAAAATCTGATACCTGACTTTTCTGGGACACTGGTTGATGGTTCTGCATTTGTGCTGTACCACCAGGGTTCAATGTTGAGAAAGTACAGTACAAGAACGTGATGTTTACAGTATGGGATGTTGGTGGCCAAGAGAAGTTGAGACCTTTGTGGAGGCATTACTTCAATAATACGGATGGATTGGTATGTTTTGCTTATTTTGTGTTATTTGATTTTGTTTCTCAGGAATATGCAAAAGATTTGCACATCATTGCATTAAGAAGGAGAGAAATGGTTATTTGATTTTCTGCCGGGCCGGCTGAAGAAGTGGTTATTTGATTTTGACAGACGTGCGTAACGGTGTATAGTATATAGCCATTGTGCTTAGGTTGTTGTGGTTGACTTTGAGACAAATATTTCGTAGTTTGACTTCTTGGTTAAAGCTGTATGGCATATATGCAATTGTTTTATCTAAATTATCCATAAGTCTGGTGAGGTAGCCAGATGATCTTCATACCAATGTTGATACTGCAAATATGTATGTTCAATTCATGGTAATTTGATTTGAATTTATGTGGAGTTCTAGAACTCATTGATCTAAACAATTATGACAATGAGCTAATTCAACACTTAATTAATTACTCTTGGGTTGATAGTGTAAATTATATCTTATCTTGATTTGATTTATTACAGTCTGCACTGATCCATCTTTCGAGATATAAGCTCATTCTGGATTATTTTGTGCCATATTACCTAATGAAGTTACTTAATTAGCCAATTTTTTGTCTAGAATGTAAATCATAATCTTCAATTCCTGAGGATTGCTAGATGATGCTCTTCAGTAAAAGTTTATTCTATTTTCTTGCTGATTTATTTTCCTTGAGAGATCGGTATGATACTGAAATTCGGATGTATTCATGAGCATACCCAACTGTTTTATAAATTGAAATAGCATTTATTCCTATTTATTTTTTGCATTTTCTGATTTGCAGATCTATGTAGTCGATTCATTGGATAGAGAGAGAATCGGAAAAGCGAAAGCAGAGTTTCAGGTTTCATGAATTATTTTAAGTTATGCTCATCGCATAGCTTGCCTTGTTAGTGAAGCTAAGATTTTGTAGCTTTGTTTCAGGCGATTGTTAATGATCCTTTGATGCTTAACAGTGTAATATTGGTATTTGCCAATAAACAAGATATGGTAAGTCAACGGCACTTGAGAACTCCTTTTGCGTTTTAACACAACCATCCTTGAATGCACATGTGTTTGAATTCTGTGACATGTTGTATATTGCCATCCATAAATGTATTTCACAGCATTCATAAAACAAAGAGGATGTTTTACTTCTTTATATTGTTGAGTACTCCTACCTTGTGTGAAGGTAAATGGATAGTGTATCAGTGTTGCACGTGAGTTGTTTGCATTATGTGATTTTTTACATTTGTGGAAACATATGATGTCCCACAATTTGTTATCCCCAGTAGTGTTATAAAATTACACCTTAATTGGTTTTGTGTTTGGGTTGGGTTGCTATTGTTTCCAGTAACTTAGTGTAATACACGCATGGATGAGATTGTGCTTGTGCGACATGTCTGAATTTGAGGAGGTCACTGCACTACTAGTGCTTCGTGCTGTCAAACATACCATTATAGGATGCAGGTTGCCACTTTTCCTTGAAGGATGATATTTGAACAAATAGATGACTGTGTCTGGATATGCAGTGAAGCTTTTGGAACCTTTCCCATAGGATGCCCTGTTTACCCTGTACTAACATAGTAAACTATTATGATCTATGCTGATCATGTCTAATGCAGTACACCTTGTTTTGTCAGAAAGGAGCAATGACGCCAATGGAGGTGTGCGAAGGCCTTGGCCTCTATGATTTAAAGAACCGCATCTGGCATATCCAAGGCTCTTGCGCGGTCAAAGGTGATGGTCTTTATGAGGGTTTGGACTGGCTGGCAAGTACTCTGAAGGAGCTGGAAGCCTCAGGTCGCCTCCCCTCAGGAGGGACCTCACTGTTCTAAGTAGCAGGTCTGCCTGTAGGATTCTTCTGTTGTCACTAACAATTTTGCATCAAAGATTATCATAGGAAAAAATTACCTTGATGTGAAAGGCCTTACATTGTCACACGTTACATTGCTCAGGCGATATGCTTTGCGGTGTGATTCTACCGAAGGAAAAAGATGCATGGCCTGACTTCTTGAAACATTACCACTGCAATTTTGTCATGGGTAGTACTGTAGTACGTTGGCTGTGTACATCTATTTTGGGTGTAGAGGTTGGGTTTTAATCTATTTTCTTAAAAAAAATACTATAGTACCCATCGAGTCTTATGAGTTTCGTTGCATGTTACAGCTAACCATCGGATGCATTTTTAATGTAAAATGTTTCTGTAAAGTTATGTTGGCAAATGCAATTTGTATTAACAATCTGATCGCGGGACACTCAAGTCATGGTTTGCCTTTGAGGTTTTAAGCCGCTACGGAAATTTAAATTCCAGAATTTAATTTTGGAGTTGATTTTGGGATTTTTTTATTGTAGTTTATTTTTCAGTATTTGCTTGTAAACATATAAATTTAAAACTTTTACCCATAAATTATTGGTTGGTTGTATGCTGTTTTACGGTTTATCGGCGGTAGGCCAAACGATCAGGCTTACCGTCCTACATTACGATCCGAGAAAAAAATAATTTTATAATCCTTGATAGGGGTGAAAACGGTTCGGATAATATCCGCTTACCGACCAAAAATTCGGATACGGATAGGATCGGACGGATAATTTTCGGATAATCTCGGATTCGGATACGGAAACGGATAATTTTTTTCGGATACGGATACGAATACGGTAAAGACATTATCCGGCGGATTTCGGATTCGGTCGGAAATTATCCGGAAAAATTTTCGGATATCCGGATAAACTTAACATCTCTATTTTCTTTTCTATCTCCAGTCCACACACAGGTGACAGGACACAGCGACAACGCCATCCCCAGCGCCGGCCCTGCTTCCCCGCGCTCGCCGCCTCCGGATCCCGCGCCCGCGTCGGCCTCCGCCGCTGGCCCTGCTCCCTCGCGTCCGCGGCCGCCTCCCCCGTCGGCCACCGGCGCCGGACCAGCTCCCTCGCGCCTCGGCCGCCTCCCCAGTCGGCCTCCGCCGCCGCCCGGCCTCGCGCCCCCCGCGGCCACCGGCGCCGGACCTGCTCCCTCACACCCGCGGCCGCCTCCCCCGTCGGCCTCTGCCGCCGCCCGGTCTCGCGCCCCCGTCGGCCTCCGCCGCCGGCCCTGCTCCCTCGCGCCCGCGGCCGCCTCCCCCGTCGGCCTCCGCCACCGCCCGGCCTCGCGCCTCCCGCGGCCATTGGCGTCAGACCAGCTCCCTCGCGCCTCGGCCGCCTCCCCCGTCGGCCTCCGCTGCCGCCCGGCCTCGCGCCCCCCGCGGCCACCGGCGCTGGACCTGCTCCCTCGCGCCCGTGGCCGCCTCCCTCGTCGGCCTCCGCCGCCGCCCGGCCTCGCGCGGTCGCGCCCCCCGCGGCCACCGGCGCCGGCCCTGCTCGCTCACTTATTCGAATATTGATACATTGTTTAGCTAAAAATTTAGAAATATTAATGTATTGTTTTAAAAAAATAATAGGTTGTCTCTCTCCGTTGGTTTCTAAAGTTCAGTTTGAGGTGTTTTTATATTCGAATAAATATTCATTACCGTATTCGTTCCGATTCGTATTCGCTCCGTATCTGTATCCGGTAATATTCGATTCCGTTTTCATATCCGAGGTTTCCGATTCCGAATCCGATTTCGAAAAAAATATAAAAACGAATATGGTATAGCTAGTTTCCGACCGTTTCCGATCCGTTTTCACCCCTAATCCTTGAGGAGGTATTAGAAAACCTCTCGGTACGATAAGTACCAGATTTTACGCTAAAAGTTTTGTTACCCTAGAGAAATTCTGGTACCTTGGTACCTGTAAAATTTATCAAAAAAGAAGGCCTGTGCATGCGTCAATGTACTCCTGGAGTCCTGTACTGGTTGGTTGGACTGACGTGTAGGGAAATACATTTTGCACTTAATAAACTGTGCTTTCTGATGAACTGATTGAAAATCTTGAATTACAATCTTTAGTGAAGTTTTTTAATACGGGGCAAATTATTGATGGTGACAAATCCTGAATGAGTCTATTTATATGGTCTATGGTTAGAAATTTTAATTGTTTTTAAATAGTAGTCAAATAAAGAGTACTTCTACGTTCCAAAATAAATTAATTACAGAGTTTAAAACTTATTTCAAAATAAATTGATTTCTATTCTCTTATGTATCATTGTCTACAAATCAAGAAGTATACTTTTAATACTATTTTTCATTAACAAGAGATACATTGATCTTTTCTCTCTACTAAGAAAGTTGTTCTAGCAATCGATTTGTTTCGTTTGAACACGATCAGTAAAAAAGAATCAAAACTGATAAAAAAATATAGAGCTAAGCGACAATGACAGGAAAAAAGAGATCAGAGTAGCGTGACAATCCGTGAGGCCGTGACAGAACAGCACAAGAAGGGCGAGAGGGGAAGAGAGACGGCGAGGAGAGGCAGAGGCGACGCCGCTGGCCAGGTTGCCTCGTCACCAGCCACAGCCACAGAAAACCGAACGCCTCCTCGCGACCTCACCTCACCCCACCCCTCCCCTCTCCTCCCCGCGTGAGAATGAGATAGAAACCGCGCCGCGAGAAGCAGGCCGGAGCGGAGCCCCGCGCCCCCAACCGACTCGCGTAGTCGCATGACGTCGTCGTCGCCGGCGTCCACGTCTGCCTCCGACGCCGGGATGCTCGGCCGGCGCCTGGTGATGCTCCCGCCGGCGGCCGGGCTGCTGCGCGGGGGCCCGGCGCGGGCGCGGATGCGGCTGGGGTGCGTGCTCGAGCACGTGGCCCCGCGGCTCGCGGTGGCGTCGGCCGCGCTCGTTGGGGCCGGGGAGGTCATCGCCGCGGCCGCCGCGGCGGGGAAAAGCGGCGGCGCGGGGCACGCTGCCGTGGCGTCGACGCTCGCGCAGCTTACGGTCACGGCCGTGGCGATCGCCTCGGGGGCGTGCCTGTCGACCAAGGTCGACTTCCTCTGGCCTCGCATCGAGCAACTGCCCGGTAGCTTCTCTTTCCCCTTCCCCCCCCACACCCCCCCCCTCTGTGCGCGCTTGCTTGTGCTTTGGACATATCACTGAGGGCCTGCTTGGGAGTTTATTTTTTTTTATCTGGTGTAAAGAAAACACACATGTAAATTTGGTTAACCCAAAAATGCCAGGGAACCCCCTATTACTGAGCTGCTTGGGAGAAGATCACTGTAGAAGTTCTATCATTTGCTCAGGTGCAATACTGATCCAAAAATTGAGTATGAACATTTCATTAGACTTACAAATTTCAAATCGAAACATCAATCTAGAACTACAAAATTTGATAGATCTGTAATAAAATTCAGATCATCAACATTTCATCAGACATGTAAAATTCAACCTTACACGGGAAAGCTTATGGGTTTGCATCACAATTTCAGACCAGAGCATCAATTTGGGACTAGAAAACTGGATAAATCGTAAGAAAACTCAGATTGAATAAACAAAACAAATTTGCATGTTCATCAAAATGAGTTCAACCATTGCATGATTCACCAAACATATTGGAACAGCAAAGTATTGAATGGAGATTTGAAGTGCACTTTACTTCTTGATTTACTTGGTGCCTACTCGACGACGAGGACGCGAGCAACTCTTGGTCAGATGGCCATGGTGCAGGCCCCTCCCGGAAGGCAGCGTAGCGGATCAAGCCTATGCTGGCCGTGCTGACGGGGATCGATCCAGTCCTGGTGGCAGTGCGGCTCCAACATGTCCCAGGCGGAGGCCCCTGTGGAGGTGGAGATGGTGCCGGCTCAGAGTGAGCCCAGCCAAACGGTGGTGTGGCAGCGTAGATCGAGGTCGGGAGGCGGCAGCGTAATAGACAGTGGCGCAGATTGAGGCCCGGGTAGCGACGCAGTCAGAGGAAACATGGAGATGATGGCCGCCACGGGAGCGGATGAGGTGAAGGAGGAAAAACGGGGCGGATAAGGCGACGGAGGAGGTGGGGACCGAAGATGGCAGCGAGGGAGAGCGGTGCAGGCGGCGGCGACGGCGGCGGAGAGAGGAGCAGGCGGCGGCGCTCGATGCCACAGTGAAGCGAGAGGTGAGGTCAAGTGGGCCGAGCCCGACATTTGCCAGAAAATAAATGTGGCCTAGGGAGGCCACACTTATTTTCCATCAGATTGGGCCAAAAACACCTGTAAATTTAGTGGGTTACAGCCCATCCAAGCACGAATTTGAGCCCAGCGGTGAAAAATGTTACGGTCCAGTAATTTACACCTGTTTTGGGTCAAATACCGGGCTTCCAAGCAGGCCCTGAAGGTTAACTGCTGAAACAATTTCTAAAAACTATTCGGTGCCATGTCAGCATGGCTCTATGCTTCCATCTCATTAGTGTTATATTGATAAGCTTTTAATTTCCCTTTAGATGGTATAAATTGTTACTATGTCTTTATTTTTCTTAGCAGGAATGGGTTTTTTTTTTTGAGCAAGAGAGGGTGAGCCCCTCCTCCATTTCCATATAAAAGTAGTAGGAAGTATTCTGTTCACATGTAAGATTAATTGTGGTTAGGAACCAAGAGAAATATACAGTGTAGAACATCTAGCCATTGGCCATGTATTATGGCATAAGAAAACAATAATCCGGTGTCCCGGTTTTGTGATTACTTTTTTGGCTTTCTGCAGTAAGCCAATAACCAAGTGCTTTGCCTGCCGCTCTGTTCCCATTTAAGTAAGATTAACATCCATTTCTTCCCTCCCTCATATTTTTTATCATGTATCCATGCAGACACTCTTGTATTTGAAGGAGTTGAGGTGACAGGATATCCAATATTTGAGGACCCAAAGGTGTTAAACAAATAATACATTCTCAATTAGTATTTCTTCAGCTGAATATTTTCATTTTAGCTCTCCAGTTTGATATTCTTAATGTTGTGATACAGGTGCAGAAAGCAATTATATTTGCAAGTACAGCCCACATTGGGCAATATAGGAAAACGGGAGATCCATATGTCACACATTGCATACATACTGGGAAAATTTTAGCTGCCTTGGTTCCGTCTACTGGAGAAAGGGTATTACTTTTCTGGCATCTATTTATGTGCATATTGGTTCACAGTATTCACACAAGCTTTCTAGCTGATTATTGCTTCTGTTCTGGCTTCCCCAACCCACCATTGCATATCATGTAGGCAATCAATACAGTTGTTGCTGGCATTCTTCATGATGTTATTGACGATACAGCTGAGAACTTGAAGAGCATAGAAGAGCAGTTTGGGGATGATGTTGCTAGTTTGGTATCTGGTGTTTCAAAGCTAAGCTACATAAATCAGGTGATGTATATGTTAGAAAATAAACTCTGCTGAGTGCTGACATTGGTTTAGAAGGTCTAGCTTTCTTGGCACTACAATTTTAGGATGCCATATATTATGGTTGAGACATTTGCAACTCCAGTTCAACATAAATACATGATTGTTGCGACAATTTGGCAGTCATTGCAAACAGCCAAACACATTCTATTAGGTTAAAGCAACGTGCTTTTTTTTTCCATATTCCTACCACTTCGATAGGTCAATTTGCAATTCAGTTTTTGCTCTGTAGATGATGAATCGCGCCAATTTGTCAATCTATTGCCTTCAGGTGTCTGAATGCAGATCTGTGTATGCTTCTGGGTTTTAGGCTTTTAGCTCATGATATCCTGTTGGCCTTTAAATCATTAATGCATTGCAGAATGCTCTCATGGCAGCTTTACTTATACTCAACCTTCTCATCCTGTTTATTGCTATTGTCTGTGCATTGCAGCTACTGCGCAGGCATCGGCAAAAAAACACTGGTGGAAGCACTCTTACTTCAGAAGAAGTATGTTCTCTTCCTGTAGGCTTTAGTGCACGCTAATCTTTATGCTAGTAAGGTCATATTGTGCTAAAGACTGTTAATGTCTTCACTCTTTTCTCATGATTTGCAAATGAGTTCCCAAACATATGTTGGCGTGTATTTGATAATTTCTGTTGCCATTAAAGGCATATATTGCTGTTTTCAGAAAACCACAGAATTGATTATCCTACTGTTGTCAGTCAGGCAAACAATCTGCGTGTTATGTTATTGGGGATGGTCGACGATCCGCGTGTGGTGCTCATCAAGCTGGCTGATCGCTTACACAATATGCGAACCATGTATGTCATTTTAGGTTTCCCATCACTATTAGTTTGCTCTGTTGATTTTATTTCTTTGCAGCCCTAGTCATTGAGCTTATAAACTATCTTACTCTGGTTTATGTCCATTTTAATTGACTGTTTTCCGTTCAATTTGGCGAAAGTACCCATTTGAATCATTTAAGTGCATTAACATCATAAGACAGTCCACCTCAATCTGAACCGATGTTCTATTATTGCAATGCTCCTTTTGACTTCATGGTGATTTCAAATAGTTACTGTACTATGTATATTTTGTATCTTACTGAAAGCAGTATTTCAGCTATGCTCTTCCCATTCGCAAAGCTGAAGCTGTTGCTCAAGAGACATTGGCTGTCTGGTGCTCACTTGCTTCTCGATTGGGTGTCTGGGCCTTGAAAGCTGAGCTAGAAGATTTATGCTTTGCTGTCCTTCAGGTTTTTATTCTGGAATATATTGTCTATGAAAGTGTTATTCCTTGCTCATTACAAAACTACTCATATACATTTCTTTTTCTACAGCAAGACAAGAGCATTATAGATTGTCCTCACACTGTTTTGATTTTTTTTTAATATGGCGATTGTAGATCTTGGTTTTTATTGGATTGCCTGATTGTTTTATGTCTTGTCATTGTTATTATACCTTTTTCTGATTTCAGGGAAACTCTGTAATTTATTATGGTTAATGAACACTGCATTTCCTAACTTAAAAAATCATGTATGCATCGTTTCTTTTTTCAAACATATTGTTTTGATTTGAGTAGCTATTCTGCAGTGCACAAGTTGGTCTGAGTAACCAGATCTTTTGCATGGTTGGGCAATTTATGTATTATATAACTTTAGCAAAGAGTTAGGTTGACATCTCAATGCTTTCTGAAGGTTTATGCACCGTTTTCTCATCCAATATAATTTTTAGTTGTGTATTAATTGAATTGATTTGTTTTATGTAAGGCATACAAACATACAATGTCATTTTGACCCTCTTCATCTTGTTGGCTTTGTCTCAATTCTGTGGCCCCAACCATTTTACCTTTTGATTTTATAAGTTTACTTCCTGATACCTTTGTACTGTATATATTGTTATATTTAATTGTCTGGTCTCTCTGTCAATGCACACAGCCCCAGGTTTTCAAGAAAATGCGATCTGAACTTACTTCAATGTGGAATTCAAGCAACAAAGCTAAAAGCACGAGAAGGTCATCAATAAGAAGTGGACTACCTGCCTCAGTGAAAGATGTGCCTACAACTTCCATGCATGATTCTTTTAGTCTGAGTAACGAAGAAAAACCAAATATGAAGGTGAGTTCATTGTAAGATGCTTAGACACACATGTTTTGGTCTTAGTGAATCACACAGATTGAACTGCTGTGGGTTGACTAACATGGACATTTTGCAATGTCTTTTCATTTATTCTGCATTTGTGCTTCCTATATGCATCTGCCTCCCTCTCTCATAATCATATATGAACAAAGGCAATGAAGTCTACTTGAGAGCTAGGCCAATCACTAATGGTATTGGATATCTTACTATTTTGTTTTTTTACTTGCAGGACCTATTGCAAGCTGTATTGCCATTTGACCTCCTTTTGGATCGGAAAAGACGATCTTACTTCCTTAATAATCTCCAGAGTACTTCTGAAACATCTGTACCAAAGCCTAAGATTGTTGATGATGCTGCTGTTGCATTAGCATCTTTAGCAGCTTGTGAGGAAGAACTTGAACAGGAATTACTTATATCGACATCGTAAGTTCAGACCACTCTTAGTCATTTTCAGCAGGAATTTGTCTCTTGTTATGTACATATGTCAAATCTACTACTACCTCTGTCCCAAAATATAGCAACTTCTAGCATTCAATATTTGTCCCAGAAATAGCAACTTCTCCACCTACTTGCTCTTCTCAACCAACCACAACCATCTCCCATTTAATTTTTTCACCTGCTTCCTCTTCTCAACCAATCACAATCTTCCCCCACTTAATTCCACCTAATTCCTTAATACCTGTGCCCAACTCTAAAAATTCTTATATTTTGGGACAGAGGGAGTAGTGGCATTGTGATTCTTATCCCTGAGTTATGTAATTTCTTCAGGTATATACCTGGGATGGAAGTAACTTTGTCAAGTAGACTCAAGAGCTTGTATAGCATGTACTGTAAGGTAATAATACCACACTACCACCTCTAGTATGTACATTGGTGTATGATTTGTTTTTAAGTTTATGTGCCATCTATTATGATCATAAGATTGAGAATTTATGCTGGCCTAATCAATAAAGGATTTTTCTCATGTAACTGCATTCTATGTGTTGGTTTGCTTATTTGCTGACATGTTCTATGTCAACAGATGAAAAGGAAACATGTAGGCATTAGACAAATCTATGATGCTCGTGCATTGAGGGTGATCATTGGAGACAAAAAGGGTGCATTGCATGGACCTGCTGTCAAGAATTGCTACAATGTCCTTGATATAGTACACAGGTTTGTAGTGAATTAAGTATTTAACAAGAGTTACGTCAACAAGGGCCAGGCACCTAGGCATACTAAGAATTTGCTGCTTTACCAAATAAATGATTTTTTGTTTTATGTATCATTTAGCACCAGTTTATTTCTGTATTTAGATATGAAAAACACTCTTGTTGGCATTTTTTGCCACTTATTTTAAGATCCATATTTCAGTCTACAATTATCTAAATGGCACTTGTTCCAATCAAAAACTTTTAGCTATATCTGCTTATAACCTTTGCAAACTGTCTGCTTTATCCATATATGCAGGCTATGGAGTCCAATTGATGGAGAGTTTGATGACTACATTATCAACCCTAAGGGTAGTGGTTACCAAGTAAGAATCATCTGGCACCAAACTAAATATAACACACATTGATAATTTGAGACAGTAGTCCCAGCAAGCTGTTGCCAGTATAAATATATTAGGACGAAAATTTCCAATACTTCCTGCATTCCGAATTTTGCTCTTCATTATTATAGATGCCCAAGCTAATGTTACTAGTCATACCATCAACCATCTAGATTTGAATTTGATTTTCTTATCCAGTACTAGATGTTGCACAAACTTATTTTGTCTCTCTTCACTTGCTTATTTGCTGGTCGTTGTTTTCCTTCCTAGTCACTCCATACAGCAGTTCAGTCATCTGATAGCTCACCACTGGAGGTCCAAATAAGGACCCAGGTAGAAAAAAAATATTCAGTTCTTCCCCCTTTTCTTGTTTGAATAGATCTTTAACAGTTTGCCTTGATCCTGATGGAGGTGTTTGTTCGCAGCGAATGCATGAGTATGCAGAATACGGACTTGCTGCTCACTGGCTGTATAAGGAGAGCAAAGTTGACTACAGAAATGGCACGAGTAACAAGATAGGACAAAGTACATCGTACCCATCAAGTTCTTCAGAAGATGAAAACTACATACAAGATGTTATGCCCTCAAAGTACAGTTCTATGAAAGTGGGGCATCCAGTCCTAAGAATTGAGGGTAGCCAGTTACTGGCAGCTGTCATTGTCAGGTAGCATGAATCGAAAATGAACTTTGTTGTTTATTCTGAAAGCTTGCTATTGCAATTGACACCTGATTGTGTTAGTTGATTTGCAGTATAGATAAAGGGGGAAAAGAGTTGCTTGTTGCTGTCAGTTTTAGCCTTGAAGCTTCTGAAGCTGTAGCTGAACGAAGATCTTGCTTTCAGTTGAAACGTTGGGAAACTTATGCTAGAGTCTATAAAAAGGTCAACCTGATAACCTTTTTTTGGTGATGGGTACTCCTTATGAGAAAATGCTTCTGTCTAAAATTCAAGCTTATTTCAGGTTTCAGAGAAATGGTGGTGTGCACCAGGACATGGTGACTGGTCAACAAACCTGGAGAAGTATACATTGTGTCAGGATGGGATATTCCATAAGGTTTGCAGTGCTGAAACATTATTAGCTTTTGTTCACTTGTTTGTTTGCCCCCCTTTGTGTGTTTTCTTCTAGTCTTGGTTTGAGTTTTCTGTGTTTGAATAGCATTGAACTTTTGTATGTGGTTTTGTTGTGCATGTGGATGTGTACGAATTGCACAAACTGAAAGTTGGGAGTGATGCCAACAAACTAGACTGTTTCTGTTCGTGTAGGGAATTTTGTTCGTGGGGTTTGATTATGTCCTGTACTCCAATAATATCTTTTGCAGCAAGACCAATTTGGGAGGCTTTTGCCTACTTTTATTCAACTTATTGATTTGACGGAAGAGGAAGAGGAAGAGTATTGGATGGTTGTATCTGCCATATTTGAGGGTAAAGAGGCCTCATCTCTGACTTCCGATTCAAGCAACACTGAAAGGTCAACATCTGAACCTCCAAGCTCTACTACTCCATTGAGTGATCCCATCAACAATAAGGTCGATATATTCTGGCTATATCTCATGTTTATTCTGTTTTGTGTACTCCAGTAAGAAGATGTAGTGCTCTTGTTACTGCACAACATACACTGGATTCTCGAGATGCAAGATAGAAAGCAACATAACATGCTCAATCGTCACCGTTTCTTCAATATGCCTTGTAGGTTCATTTGCTCAGGACAATGCTTCAATGGGAGGAGCAAGTTCGACGCGGAGCATCACTGGCGGAGAAAAGCCTCACTGTAGGCACGTGTACTGAACCAATCCTTCGTGAGGTGGCCATCATCTGCTGGCCGCACGGGAAGATAATGAGGATGAGCCTAGGCAGCACAGCCGCTGATGCTGCTAGAAGAATGGGCCTTGAAGGGAAGCTGCTTTGGGTTAATGGCCAGCTTGTGTTGCCCCAAACTGAGCTCAAGGATGGGGATATAGTTGAAGTGAGGATGTAGCTGATGTTATCATGTTTCCTCTACTCAGGTTTAGACGTTTAGTGATAAGAAAACGTAGAAAGCCAACACCTCAATTGTACAGTCCATTTGTCGAAAAGAATAGAAGGATGCAGGATTTATGTACAGGAAGTGCTATATCTGTACATAAGCAACTGAAGCTACCAGCTGTACGTATCCTTTACAGTTAATGAGTTAAAATGTAAATTTCTGTAAGTATAAAGCTGTAGTAATATTAGTCAGTACTTCCTCCATCCTGAAATTTAGTAGTTGACAGTTTTCTAGGAGCTGTAATTGCCCTGTACATAATGTTGACCGTTCTATGGCTTGATCACCTGAACGGCTGAGTGTGTTGAACATGGAATGAGATATGCAGCCGGTCTATAAATTTCCATTTAAACCAGTGCCGCACCATTTCCATTTAGCAATACGAATACTTGGACTGCCAATGATGTTTTTGTAAGAAGTGCGAGAAGCTGAGACGAAAACAAGCAAAAAAATGTTGTAACTCTCCAAAAGAGGATTATCACTGATTAGTACTGCTAGTTTTGTGTTGCCAGCGAATCCAATTCTCGGTTAACACAGAAAATGGGCCAATTTCGCAACTCTGCGAAAACCGATGTGTTTTTAATGATTCTCCCATGTAAGCGAAGCGATTATTCACGATGGTACAGGAGGAAAAACTTCATAACATGCACCCTTTCGCCTCTCCGAAATTAATCGCCTTTCCAAATTTCTCGTGGGGGAGCGTGTTCTCTCCTTTGCTAAGCGTCTCGGGCCCAACATTCAGTGACACCGCGAGCTCACCGCAAGTAATAAATCACAGCTTACAGCTAATCCAGATCGGCGAATTGAACGGCTTGCATAATACGCCGCGTTTCCTTCCATTCCTGCGACGCCGCCACGTCTCACCCTTTCACAGGCAGCGTTCAAACTTTCAAAAAGAGGAAAACCCTAGGCGAGTCCCGCTCCCAACGGTCACATAGCTCGAATCCGCTACTATTACTATATAAAGCCCTCGCCGCCCACCTCCAAATCTCAGCTCAACACTTGTGTCACCATCCACAAATCCGCTGCACCCAGATCAGGATCAGGAGGAGGAGGGGGAGGTAAGAGGAAAGGGTAGGTGACGAGAGAGATGGAGGTGGCGGCGGCGGCGACGGCCATGGACTTCCACGCGCTCTCCCGCCGCGAGCTGCAGGCGCTGTGCAAGCGCAACGGCGTCCGCGCCAACATGACCAACGCCGCCATGGCCGATGCCCTCCAGTTGCTCCCCTCGGTAAGACCCCCTGAATGATTGATTGATCGATTGATTGCCCCGTCCATTTCGTGGTTTTGGATGATTTTGGTGTGGGGTTTTCGTGTGTGTTCGTCGGGCGATTTGGCGTGTGCTGGTGATTGATGTGTTGTGTTGGCCGCGGATTAGGTGGATGGGATCGACGAGATCGGCACGACGCTCTGCCTCCCGACGCCGGGCAGGTCGACGATGAAGTCGGCTCTGAAGGCCTTCGCGGCGGTCGGCGAGGAGCAGCAGCAGCAGCACGGGAGCCCGCTCCCACGCGGCCGCCGCGTGTCCCTGAGGTCGCCGGAGGCCATCCGGATGGACGTCGAGGAGGGCGAGGACCAGATGAAGCGAGATCATGGCAAGGAGATTGTGAGGACCCCGGGCGTGGCTCTGCGCAGTACCAGCCGCCGCGCGCGGGCCACGCCCGCGCAGATCCCGACCCCTGCGGCGTCAAGCGTACGCGCGACGAGAAGGAGGACCGCCGCTGCGCGCAAGGCGGATGAGGCGGCGCCGACCCCAGCTACTCTGCGGAGGAGCCAGAGGGCAGCTGCTCGGAAGATCTCTGCTCCGGTAGAGGAGGAGGTCACGACAACAAAGAGAAAACTAGGAGGTCTGCGAGATCGAAGGTGATGATTGATTTGGACCAGGAGGTGGAGGACATGGCGGTGGCACTGCAGGAGGTGAAGGTTCAGGAAGAGGATCCGAAAGGTGAGGGAGACTGATATGCTTTCTCTGATCAGATTATTTGTTTCGTTCGATTGCTTGGAGGCGATTTTTTATGCGAGTTTCATCATCATGCAGATGTTGCTTCTGATGAGAAATGTGATGAAACTGACGAAGAGGAAGTTACGAAGCTTCTGGAAGAAGGAAACAGTAAAGAAGAGGAATCCGAGGAGGGTGAGGAAGGTGAGATTAATCATGGATTCCCATTACCTTTCAAAAAAAATATTACTGAATTTGAATTCTACGTGTGATACAT
Organism: Oryza meyeriana var. granulata; assembly: GCA_003991445.1. Classification (NCBI taxonomy): domain Eukaryota; kingdom Viridiplantae; phylum Streptophyta; class Magnoliopsida; order Poales; family Poaceae; genus Oryza; species Oryza meyeriana. The sequence continues at coordinate 63,573 of RYFJ01002054.1, forward strand.
AATTTTAATTTGGTTGAATTTGGTGTTATTCGTGTGCAATTGATGATGAAAATTCCCGTCTATGCAGTTGTTTCTTCTGCTGAGCCAACTGAACTTGCAGTAGTTTCAGCTATGAACTGTGATGATCCCAAGGAGGAGGAAATGGTTGCAACTGGGGAAGAATCAACTAAAACCCAAGAAGGTGAGAAGCTCCACTCTGCTCTTGCGCATTTCATAATCCATCCATCTGATCTACCGATGTAGACTGAATTGTGCTGTTCAAAAAACAAAGCATGTGCTTTTGCTTTACATGTAGCGATTATGAGTTTTATGAATATGAATTGTGGTGTTCCAAATCCATGCATCTACTCTTTGCTTCATATGTAGAGACTAAAGATACTGAATTTGTTTTATTGCAAAATTAATCCGTTTCTGAATCGTGTGCTCTTGTCTGTTGTATCGTTTTGCTAATTTTGAATCTTGGTGCATCAGTGGAAGGAGTTGGGAAAGAACAGGAGCCCTTGAGTGTTGTGAATTCTGCTCCCTTGCCAATCATAGAGGATTCACCAATCCTAGGAGTCCTGTCCAAGCCGGAACCTGTGGAACCCCTCAACGAGATGGTGGAAGATGCCTCCGTTGGCGATGGTCTAGGTTTTGGAGAATTGCCAGAAGAAAAGCTTCCAGCTGATGTGACAGGTGACCAGACCAGCGAGAAAGATGACCTCAATGAAGTATCTGCCGTCGAGATGCCACAGGCTGATCTAACAGGTGTTGAGACCAGTGAGAAGGAAGATCTGAATGAAGTGAAGGGAGGGGCGGCCGATGAGATGCCGCAGGCTGATCTGACAGACGCTGAGACCAGTGAAGAAGTTCTTGGTGAGGAGTCCAGTGAGGAAGCTGATATTGATGAGGAGTCTAGTGAGGAAGATACCCTTGATGAGGACTCTACTGATGAGGCCACCGAGGAGGATGCCTCCATTGAGGAGTCTGATGGGGAGAGTGACCCCTCTGAAGTGGCCACTGATTCTGATGAAGAGGAGGTAGATATGCTGGTCACAATGGCAACTGAAAATGACACGAAGGAGGAGATCAATCTTGATGATGAAGAGGATGATTTCAGCAGTGACCTGCCACCGGAGTTCGACAGTGTAGGCAACTTCAGTGATGCTGAAACTGAGAGCGACACCACTCTTGTGACCTCATCTGCTGCCAAGGCCGCTGCTGTGAAGCCCCTGGATGACTCCTCCGTAACTGGAGCATCCAGCGAGGTCTCCCAACAGGAGGTAGAAGCCACACTTAACACCATCGTGAAGTCCCTTGATGAGTTCACCTTCAAGGTGGAGGGCAATCAGCAGGATGAGCTGACTGAAGAGATGAAGAGCACTGACGATGTTGGGGCAGTGGGAGCAAAGAAGTTGAAGAAGAAAAAGAAGAAGCTCACAGTTGATGAACTTAATGCCAAGAGCATGAGGAAGCTCAAATCTATGTACAAGGATAGGCTCATTGCTAAGGTAATGCCAAATTTAAAATCTCTTTCGCTAACCATTTCATCAGCTCATCTCATTCCGTCTCCTTGACACGTTGTCTGCTCCGATTGAAGGCTGCCGCAGAAGGGAAGAGGCTGGCGCTTGCGGAGCTCGACGACAACGCCGGCGTCGACTGCTGATCGGCGATCCGAATGGGCGGCAGGAGCTGCAAAGACTCGTACATGCATAAGCTGCTATATGGGACTTGAATAAAAAGAGGAGAGCTCTAGTTGTGAAGTGATAACTAAGGTCTTCGTCTGGCTGGCGTCGAATGCGCCCAAGTTTTCGTGTGTGTGCGGGGAGGCGCATCAAGTTGTGAGACCATGGTTTCTCTGATCGTCCTGCTGTTTGCGTTGGTTCTCTCCGTTTCATTTTTCTTGTGGTCGTGTCTTTGTATCCTTTCCGCCGTAAGACTGCCTTTGTTTAAGCCCTATAAATGAATTTTACTATTTACTAGTAATCAGAGTTCCTTTTTGTTCTTCATCCTGATGATAAAGGATAAAAGTATGCTGTGATGGTTAGAATTGTTCTACGGCAGTATGCCATTGAACTGCCACTACTTGCATCCGCCAAAGATGAACGTACGCCTTGTTGGCATGTTGGCACGTTGCCTATACATCGAATCAAATCACATGAAATGTTATATTTGAGAAACCGAGCCAGGCAACTTCAGAGTTTCAATGGATTTCTCACAGTATGTTTTTAGATAATGGACACAGGGTTATAAATGAACACATTGGTAAACCAAACCAAGATAATCAACTATATTTGGCAGGAAGAAAACTCTAGCGGAAAAGGATCAAAACATAATAATTATCGTTACCACTCACTTGATCGAACGACGCTTTATGAATTTTTGACCCTCTTTTTTGGAATTTTTACTGTTACTAATTTAATTTTTTTTTAATTTACAAAACTAATTTTCGGTTTGAATCATTTGCAAAACTAGTCTCTTGCCGCCCTGGGCCACGGCGGGATTTAAAAACCGCCGTGGCCTAGGGCGGCGAATGGCATCCCGTCACCCGGGGCTAACGGCTCCGGCGGCCGTTAGCCGCGGGGAGGCCACGTGGATTCGCCGCCCTGGGGGACAGCGGCGAATGCCCCCAGGGGGCCGAATGCAAAATTGCATTCACCGTCCTGGGGGACGGCGGTTTTTAGCATAGTAAACGGACGGTCCGCACAAGGATCGGACCGTCCGAATCCAGGGGGCCGCCTGCAAAAATTTTTTTTCTTTTTTTTGATATTTTTTTCTCAACTAGCAACACGAGAATAGCAAAATCTCATGAAGGTGCAGCTTAAACCGATGTAAGATATGGCCTGTAGAAAATTACGAGTGTGCTTTAAAAACCGTGCTGAAACTTCGGACCTCAAAAACTCAATCTTTCCGGCCGAATTTCGTAAAATTATTTTGGACAAACCCGACAAAGTAGGGGGGAAGCGGATGTAAAATTTTCTATAGATGTCCGTAGAGTACTTATTTGCCCGATTCCGAGACCGTATGCGAAAGTTATGACTGTTTTAAGGTAGTTAGCGCGCGTTACAACAATTTGCCGTCGATTCGGACCGTCCGATCGATGTGCGGACGGTCCTATGCATTCGCCGCCCTGGGGGACGGCGGCGAATGCCCCCAGGGGGCCGAATGCAAAATTACATTCGCCGCCCTCAGGGCGGCGAATCCACGTGGCGTCCCCGGGGCTAATGGCGGCCGGCGCCGTTAGCCCCGGGTGACGGGGATGCCATTCGCCGCCCTGGGCCACGGCGGTTTTTAAATCCCGCCGTGGCCCAGGGCGGCAAGAGACTAGTTTTGCAAATGATTCAAACCGAAAATTAGTTTTGTAAATTAAAAAAAAATTAAATTAGTAACAGTAAAAATTCCTCTTTTTTTGTGTGCGAGACGAAGGCCAACGGCCCATTATGTGTGACGAGTCAAACAGAAAAGCCCATTTATTTCATCCCAACTTAATCCAAAGGCCCACGTATACTCGACGGCCCAGATTTACCCATCCCTACCGAATCAATGACCAAACCCTAACACACACCTCGCCCACCGATATATAATCCTCATCACAAGCGCAAACTCGAAACCCTACCCTCCCAAACCCCAGCCGCCGCCGCCGCCGCCGCTTCCACCCGCCCGACAACGCAGCCATGCCGCCGAAGCTCGACCCGACCCAGGTGGTGGATGTGTACGTCCGCGTGACCGGCGGTGAGGTCGGCGCGGCGTCGTCCCTCGCCCCCAAGATCGGCCCGCTCGGTCTCTCCCCGAAGAAGATCGGAGAAGACATCGCCAAGGAGACGGCGAAGGACTGGAAGGGTCTCCGCGTCACCGTCAAGCTCACCGTCCAGAACCGGCAGGCCAAGGTCTCTGTCGTCCCCTCCGCCGCGGCGCTCGTCATCAAGGCGCTCAAGGAGCCCGAGAGGGACCGCAAGAAGGTGAAGAACATCAAGCACAACGGCAACATCAGCCTCGACGACGTCATCGAGATCGCCAGGACCATGAGGGCCAGGTCCATGGCCAAGGAGATGTCTGGCACCGTCAAGGAGATCCTCGGCACCTGCGTCAGCGTCGGCTGCACCGTCGACGGCAAAGACCCCAAGGACCTGCAGCAGGAGATCACCGACGGCGAGGTCGAGATCCCCTCTGCTTAAGCAGGTAGGAAAAAAACAGCCATTTGTTCTGTGATTAATCCTCTGTTGCATTGCTCTTTAGCTATGCTCAGATTAATTTAATGCTCTTTAGATTTGCTCATAGGTAAATTTGATGTGAAACCTTGCAGTATGTGTATGTGACTGCCAAGTAGAAGGGAGTATGTTGTGTAGTTTACGTTATCAGTTATGCTATGTTTTGTCTGATCGATGACTAAAACTAGGCAGTTGTAGCTGTTTTGCCTTCCTAAGCTGAAGGATTGAGATTTGCTAAGTTAGCTCAATTTGTTATGTTAGACATGTATATGCTCAGCTATGATTACATTCTTTACCCCGTGAGTAGTGATTCTTTACTATCCTGCGCTGATTGTGACAGCATTCATGTTGGACTATGCAGGTTTGGCATTGAGGAGGTTGTTATGTGAGGCTGCTGTAGTTTTTCTACCTAGATGGTTCCTAGTGCAGTTCGGAGAACGGAAGCTTGTTCTGTTCACTTGTTCTGCTCTTGCTCAAGAAGTTTAGTGGTACCCATTTGAGACTTTTTTGCCATGCTATATTGTTTACCTTGCGAAATCAATGTTGTTAATGCAGCTAGATTTATAATGTTATTGGTTTTTCTAATGTCGGTGTTCTGAGATTTTCATTAGGTGGTTGTGACTGCGAGCCTGACGAGTTTTATAGCATTTTGCTCCTTGGCACTTGACAGTTGTTAAACTCCACTCTAAATTAAAATGTCTGCTTTGATAGGCAATGCTGCTCCACTCTCTCCCCGTCCTAATATATATATATATATATATATATATATATATATATATATATATATATATATATATATAGGTATCTTTAAAGCTATGTATGGAGATTAAGAAAGTAGTAAACTGAAGTGGATAGATGTGAACTTATTTGGTTGAGATGAGGAAGCAGGTGAAGAACTTGAGATGGCTGTGATCGATTAAGATGAGTGGATAATTTAAATACTAAAGAGCTAAAGATAGCAATATTCTAGGACCTGGATACTGATTACCTTGATTTAAGATGAGGAAGGAGGTGAAGAACTTGAATGGTTATGATTGGTTAAGATAGGTGGATAAATTTAAATGCTAAAGATAGCCATATCCTAGGACGGAGAAGTCTATTCGTCAGGCTATGCAGACTATTTATGCCAAATCCGTTGTCATATAGCTTTAGCTTATCCTGAGAAATCTTTGGTTTTACCAAGCTCTAGTACCAGCATAAGCAACGACGCCGGACTAGCTTTTGCTAATGGCATTTGATAGAAAACTCAGAAAAATCTTACAAAATCTTCTATCCGTTCAGGTCCTCTTGCTGCTCTGAAGTGTTTGTGTTGCGGAATGGGGAAGATGGTAGTTCCTCGGGTCTATAGGGTGGCCGGTGTGGTGTCCGCAGTGGGCGGCGGAGACGAGGGCTCGAGGAGCGGTATTGTGGCTTGTGGGACGGGAGGGCGGTATAGGCGGTACCTTCAAGAAAGCATACTTGGCTGGCAGCGGTGTTAGGCTGGGCCATCAGGCCTCGCTAGCGTCAACCGGCATTGGTGGAACAACGGCGGGCGAGGTGGGGGAGAGGTGGGAGCCAGCGGCGCGCTGGGCGGCCTGGCAAGTGCGTGCAGCTTGGGGAGAGGAGACCAGCGGAGAAGATAAGGAGATAGGGGAGGGTTGCTGGGCGTTGGACTTAATTCCAATGGTCTAAAATTCGTAAAAGTTTTGGAGTATGAATTTCTTACCAAAAAAAAATTAGTATAGATAGTCTTCGAATTTAACCATCAAGATTTAGGCACTTCAATTCGAGTATCAACCGGAAACTTAGTGCAAAGTTACATATACTATGCATCGGACGTCCAATAATTAAAAATTATCGGACGGTGTTTTGTCACATGTATAAAAATGTTTCGGACGTTTTACTACTCGATAAAAAATGTTTCAATAGAAAATTTTTATAAGTTTCAACATTTGGTGAAAAATGTTTTAGATGTTTTTCTTGGTTTGTTAAAAATATGAAACACATTAAAATAGCCGTTAAAATATTTCGCTCTCGTATATGAAACATCGAATTGTAATAGTTAAAATATAATTTTCTTGCATTAGAATATAATCAACTAAGATTTTTTAAAAAAGATTTAATTACAACGAATACAACGGTGTAATCAGATCGTAGATCGGATACGCAGTTTAGAAGAAAAAAAATATTTAAAGTTTTGCTAATATGTTATGCGTACATGCACGCCGACAGTCAGAGGAGAGAGGATATGACGTGAGAGAGAAAGAAAAGAGAGAGAAATAACATTTTTTTTCTTGGATGAAGGTAGGACAGCAGCCCAGCTAGCCATCCGGACGCTCCGGACGTTCGGGCTAGACCATTTCCGATAGTAATCACACACAAGATGAACATTGTTGGAAATTTTGCTAGAAACGGACAGTATTAATCGAACACAGCTTATAAGCAGGGATCCCATAAGATCAGTTATTGCGTGGTTATTATGGTAACTGCACATACTACTGGGGTATGATAAGAGTAATCAGCGGCATGGTTTAACCGAAATTTATCTGAATTTAAATTTTCAAAAAAAAAATCAAAAAATTCTCATATGTAGTACTTGTATTGTGGATCACTATGGTGAAAAATTTTGTGAATAATGATTTTAACTTTTTTAACTCAAACAGAGAAGAAAATATTAAATTTAGAAAAGATTAATGTTGCTTGTGTAATGGACATGCTATTGATGTATCGTGCATGTTGAACTTTGAACATTATACTGTGGACGCTGCAATCTTTGTAGTTGTAGATATTATATTATTAATATTTGTGAAATATAAGATTGTCAACGTGTTTTGTAAATCCTAATTGTTTAACTATCAAATATATAGCCAAGGTCATGCCGAATTTTTCTATATTTTCTTAATATGTTATTTTATCATGTTATAAATCTCTACTGCATATTCTTACAATTAACCTAAATCTATACTCATTTAAAAGACTTCAATGATGGTGGTGAATGGTGAGCCTACAACCACCCACCATTGTCATGTGGGACCCCAAATAGTGAGTAAGTGAATTTCTTTACAGTCAGATGTACATATATATATTTAGAAGCAACTATGTAGCTCAACATACACATACAAAAAATGATGCCAAATATTGATCACAATGGGAATATTTTTATTATATTTTTTGGGGGCTTTGAGTGTACAGTGGCATTCTCTTTATAAATTCTGTTGCAACGCATGGGTATTTCAGCTAGTTTTTCCTTAATATTTTGAAGCTTTCCCTTCATTTTTCCTTCAGACATTTTTTTGGAAATACAAACCACGCAAACCATGGCGAAACCGTACCGTGAATTTTGAATTCAAATATTTAAGGGCAAGATTTGTGCGGTTTTAGGCGGTTACCGCAAAACCATGGGAGGCGGTGTAACGCCCCGCTTTCAGCGAGGTATTAAACGATATTTCGCTAAAAACTACCTGTGAAAATTTCGATCTTGTGTGCGGTGTTGTATGTTGTGCCATAGATCTCAGTTTGTCTCTCTGCCTTGATCTCAAAATCTCTCCTCTTAAAAACCTCCGCTTCAATATCAATCCGAAGATCCAAATCGAAACCATAAGCCTTCCCCTCCGAATCCTTGTCAAACTCCCTCTTCTTAAATCTCCTCGGCTTCTTTTCCCTCCTTGATTCCACAAACAACATCTCAAGTCTTAATATAACTTGGACATCGAACCCCTGTCAAAAACCTTCCACCAATACATACATACATACATACATATATATATATATATATATATATATATATATATATATATATATATATGAGAATATATCTACATGTATATACATGCATATATAAGCATGAATATATCCATGTGTCAACCCTCCACCTCTGTACATCTAAAATCCTTTGGATTATCCCCCTCCTTGGCTTCTCCACAAGCTCTCTGTAAACCATCAACAAATTCAGATTTACATTTGAATTTGGAAATCTTCCCCTTCTCTGAATTCCTCCCAAATATTCCCAAAATACTCAAAATACAAAAAGGTCCCATTTCCAAGACTACCAAATTTATTCCCCTGGGATCCCCTCCTTTGAATCTTGATTTTTTTTCCAGAGTCCAAATATATAAATTGAATCCAAGAATCAATTCAAATTTCCAAATCCCCTTCAAACAAATCTAGAAGAAATTAAGAAATCCCACTGTTCCTCATGGGCCTCTCCCTTTCTTTTTTCCCGGCAGCCCATCAAGCCAACCCGCGTGAGACTGCCGCGCCCCACCCGGATGTCTGCCACGTGTCCCGGCTGCTACCCCGCCAGTCATCTGATCCTTTTCACTCCCGACCGCGCACAACCGCGCATGAGCCACGCCGAGGCGCTGGATGCGCGCCGCGTGCCCCTTTCCGCTCTCGCTCGACCGCCTGATCTCTCCGCTCTCTCACCCGCGCGTGAGCTCGCCTGCACGCCATAGATCTCTGCCATGCGTCCCTAAGCCCATGCACCACCGTCGATCACCCCGTTCGCTTCCTCACCCGCGCGGACTGCCGCGCCCCGTTGGGATGACAACGCGTGTCGCCCCGCCCTGTGTGGCCGTTTGATCATGCCGCACAGTAGCCTCTTCCTCCTTCGACTCTCGCCCTCGCCCGAGTGGTGTTCAGTCAATTGACTGACACCACGACGTCACCATGGCCCCCGCGCTGCCCCCCCCCCCCTATGGCGTGCACCACAAGACGCCAATCAGTGGACGACCACTGCATCGCTCTGCTGCCCATATCCCGCCTCTCTTCCTCCTTTCACCTCTCTCTCTCTCGCCACTACCGCTCGGTCAAAAAGGGCCTTGGGCTACCGATGCCATTGTCGCTTCCACCTCTGTCTCGCGAGCCACGCTCCCATTTCAAAAACCACCTCCCGATGGATCGCCTCCACCGCTTCCCGCAATCGTAGGCGTCGATCCATTTCGCCGTCCTGAGGGATTCCCGCCGCGGTGCCATATCTCTCCCTCTCACCTTCATTATTGGGCACGGGAAGTCCCAATCGTGCCCTCCCAAACCCCCCTCTATAAAACTCCTATTGAGAGCCATTATCTCCCCCCTCCTGCCTGAGACCCTTGGAGTGCCGCCGGCCGCGCGTCGCACCGAAGCACAAACGAGCTCCATCGTCACCGATCGATCGCCTCCGAGCACTGCACGTCAGGCCGAGTTCCCTTGCCGTGGACCTTGTATTCCAACGGCCCGAGCTTCCCTACCCCGCGAGGGCGCTCTCGGTCGCCGCCGACGCCGTCTCTCACCGCCGGTTTCCTCTCCGTTGCCGAACGCCCCTGCGCGGCTTTCATTATCGTCGACCCGATCCCGATCTCTACCGCCTCGAGCAATTCCGTCGTCGGTGAGGCCCTCCACCGAATCCCCGTGCGTTACCCCCTCCCCTCGGGATGTCTCCCCGCGCGTCCCTCCTTCCCCAGCTCTCCTCGGCCTGCCCTCGTCGCCGCCATGACCAACGGCCCCAGTGCCCACCCCTCTCCGCCGTCTGTGCCTCGATGTCGCCAGCCTACCTCCGACCCCGGCGACGCAATCAGAGCCGCTCAGGCGCTTCACTTCGTTCCCCACTTTCCGCGGGCGCCGCCGCTCGCCATCTACCGCCGTTGTTCGCCGTTTCGAACCCGCCGTCGTGAGCCGTCCGATCCCGCCCCACCTCCGCTCCTGTGTGCGCTCGGGGAAGAAGACGCCATGTGAGCACCCACTCAGCGCCGCTCGGGCCCACGCGCGCTGAGTCAGCATTGATTTCCCCGCCCATACAACCAATCCACGTGAACCGAGCGCCCGACATGTGCGCCCGTCTTCTTCCGGTGCACCATACACCTTCTCCGTGCACCGTCCCATTTCCCCTCTCCTTGCACTTGGTCCACGGACCGTGCACCACCGATGTCTGGCCCCCTTTCCTCCACAGCCCCTCCCTATTCCCCTCATCCACCGACCAGTGGGCCATAGCTGACAGTGGGTCCCCACTGTCAGTGACTCCAGGGAATATTCCCCTTGAATATTCTCCTTTAGAAAATTAATAACTCTTTTTTTCAGTGGTCCAAAATCCAAATAAACTTCGAAAATTCATAACTTTCGTTCCGTAACTCCAATTAACTCCGTTCTAACTCCAGTAATTTTCTAAAATTGAGGTCTATTTTATGGCACTATTTTTAGCACTAAATAGAATCTGTTTCTTAGACTTTGTATAGATTTTTATGTGTTTGCGCATAGTAACGGTCATCAGAATATTCGTTTCGGAGCGAATTTCACCGAGATTTCTTGAAGACTCATGAAGACTTAGAGCAAGGCAAGTCACCTTTGATCAATCGAGCCTATAATTGAAATTTAAATTATTTTGATTACAAAACCTGCATTGATAGACGTGCACTAATCTGTGCGGTCCCGACTATGAGTCAGATCGGCGGACCTTCCTAAACTTGCTACATGTAAATCCTTCCTTGATGATTGAAATACCCTGTTCTCTTGTAACCACCTTTGCCGCACCTCGGTAAGCATGCACTCTTGTGCGTGTGCCGACGGTTGCCCTTCAAACTTAAAATTTGAGAAATTTCTTAGATAAAACATAATTTTACGAAACGTTTGGAAAACCCGACACCTGGGTCGGTGCCTTGTGAAAGCAAAATGAGTTTCAAAAATGGAGATTTGCGACACAAGGCTGGTTTGGTGTGTGTGATGCATGTGTGGTTGTTTTAAGGACTAATTCTTTCGGAATTTCATCCGAGCATATGAAAGTACAACCACATGGGTGATATGGGATAGCCCTTGGCTGATTCACTAGCCTCTCAGGGATGCCTTGCATGCCATTGGACTATGGACATGCGGGAGGGTGTCGGGGATGCCTCCTGGGTTACTAGCACAGTTTGGTCTCGAACCTACCCTATTGTTGATCTCGAGGACCCCTCCAGTTGGCATGGGGTAACCTGGGAGGGTTTAGGAAATGTCTTGTCGCAAAAACCTCTACGTCACCAAATCGTACCCAATACGTGTGAGTTGGTGACTAGAGTTAATTGCATCGTGTGGGTAAAGTGTACCTCCTCTGCAAAGGTTTAAACTATTTGAATAGCCATGCCCACAGTCATGGGCGGATGTGAGATGATTCCTTAGCGCAGTTTTACTTTTACTCTGATTATAAAATGTGTGTGTGGTTTGGAAAATGTGGGAAGGAGGTGCCATTAAGGACACTGGAGGTCCGATGAAATGGCTTGATTGTCGTGGACAGCAGGACTCGGAAAGTCCGGAGAAATGTTTTGGCTCGAAAAGCCGATTGATGTGAAATCTTGAGATTATGAAAACTGAAGAAACTAAAGATTGATGTATCTTTCACTCCGATCGGGTAAGACTTACCTCGTCCTGATTGTTGAGAAGCACACACTCAGATTCTAAAAGAATTTAAAGAAAACAGATTTATAAAATAATCAGCCTCTCTTTGAAGCCTGCAACAACTACCTAAGTTCCCTTGGCTTGCTGAGACATAAGTGCTCACCCTTGCTCTATTATATAGTTCTTTGCCAGGAGCTGAAGCTGGAGTTGCAATGAAGTGAAGATTAGGGTTTCGTCCTGGTTCCCAGCCGTTGCCTGTGTGTTGGGACTTAGTCTGCTATTCCGCTGCTGCTGCTACCTCTATGTTGTTTGTTGCTGTTTCCGGTTTGCTCCGAAGCTACAACGTAAGTTAAGGTATATGTCTTTTTAATTATTTAAGGTTCTGTAATGATGCATGTCTGATTTCTGTGGATACCAGCGCTGCGTCCTAGGACTGTTATCGGTATCACGGTTTCACGGAGAAGCAGTTCGCACTGTTTTCCTGCGGCACGTTCTATTTAGTGCCGTTGTACGACGATGACAGATCAGAGTGTGACAGGCAGTAACCCCAAACGGTACGGAAGACCCTGCTTATGAGGCATTCTTTATTGTTGGAAATTTGGAACCATGGAAGTTGATTTTTAAGTCATGGGCCCCTAAGAAATGCTAAATCTTCCTATGGTTAGTTGCTCATAGTCGGTGTTGGACAACCAATCGACTTGCTCAACGGGGTTTGCCACATGTAGTGCGCTGTCCTCTTTGGCCCGCTTTGTGATCAGGAAGATGAGACGATCCGTCACATCCTTGTCTCTTGTGTATTATTTAGACAATTCGATCTTCCTGATATGTCACCCCAATCGTCCACTTCGTATTTCTTTGAATGGTGGTCTAGAACATTGCTTTGGTGGCAAGCCTCTATGCAGGCTGGACTGAACTCTTATCACTTTGGTGCTTGGACAATTTGGAAGCATCAAAAATGATTGTATTCTCCACAGGAGTCCACCCAGCACTTAAAAGGATTTTGCAGATCATTAGGGATGAGTTGCAACTGTGGGTCATGGCCGGGGCCACAGGATTGGCACGGCTAACCTCGGCTGAGACCTAGTTGATCTTGGCTAGGTTGTTGGTCGATATTATTTTTTTTTGGTCTATGGCGCGTTTGTTTCAAGTATGAGCTATAGGAGTGTGTTTACTCTGTATATATTTCTTATTCTTAATGCAATGATGCCTATCTTTTCTGCGTATTGGAGAAAAAATCACACACTTTCGGTTAAGGTAAAAATAGGGTATCAGATGAATCCACATGGTCTGGTACGTGAAACCGCTCAACAAAATCGGTCGATTTCAATAAATAAATGAGTAATGACATACATACTTTAAAAATATTTAGTAAACTCTTACTAGCAAAGATCTCAACCGTTAAATTTAATTAGTGGTAGTAAACTCCCACCAGTTCGTCCTCGCTGTTGGGGCGGCGAAGTGGCAGTCGTGCCTTCTACCGAAGGATAGTCCATAGGGGTTTAAGCTCGGAGAACGAAACACAAGTATGATTCGAGGATGTGCGGAAAGAACATAAATCTGGAGAACAGCACGTAAATAGGCCAAGCGCACAACGGAACCGTCACCGGCACGTACGCCTCTTACGAATCTCTGTCTGGAGCCCTGCACTCAGTGCACGGTTCTTGCCGTGCTCGCTAGTCACCATACCTATAGAAGGCCAAACGGGCCACTCGGCCCGGCCCGGCCCTAGCACGATAGTGGCACAGCACTTTGCGGCACGGCACTATTAGGCACGGTGGCCTGACCGTGTTGTGCCGTGCCGGCACGCCGTGCCTGTTTCTTGGCCCAGGCACGGCCCTACAGCCCCAAAACCATGCCGTGCCAGCCCGCCGGGCTTAGTGCCGGCCCAGGCACTAAAAGCATCAACCACTTAATCAGCACAGCACAAATTCAAAATTTTGAATTATTCAATAGAATTCACAGATTCAAAAGGTTCTCAACAAATCACATTACATCCAGAAATCATCAAATACTTGAACAATCTCAACAGATCACATTACATCCAGAAATCATCAAATACTTGAACAATTTCAACTGATCACAGATCACATCATAGACATACAAGAACATAGATCACATAAACAATTTTTTTAAGTTTGAGCTGGTGCAATGGCTGTCTCATTAAAAACCTATCTAGGTAAAACTCACACCTCGTGAGAAACCCTAGATAGGAAAAAAAAGTACAGCCCAGCTCAATCAATTCAAATAGTTCATCATTACTGCAATACAGTTCCATCATAGGTTACATATTTGAATCATGATTAAGATATAAGTTTTCAAAACTAGCTTCAAGTTCCTTGTCCTTCACCATGTGCTGTAGTCTTGCTGCTCCAGCCTCCCAATCCTTGATGCAGGAGAGCATCTCCACCATCTCAAGGCTCAGCCGATGCCGCCGCTCCTCGATGATCCTGCCAGTTGTACTAAAAGCAGATTCTGAAGATATAGTAGAAACAGGCACAGTCAAAACATCTTTAGCTAAAATTGAAAGAACTGGATATGTAAGTTTGTGCTTATGCCACCAGTTCAAGATGTTGAAGCTATCATCATGGTAGTTGATAGTATCACTGTCCAAGTAGGAAGAGAGTTCAGAACAACTAATACCAGCTGCTCCAATACTTGCTGCATACAGTAAGGCACTAGCAGAAGTTCTTCTAGACAGAGTAGGAATGGGAGTGCAGAAAGAACTCAAAGAAGTACCAGGACCAGGACCAAGTCCAAAGTCAGGTGTATCATCACCAGCACCATCAGAAAAAATATCATCCCAAGAACTTTTTTTTCTTACCAGAACTAGAGGGCTGTGAAGGCCTTTGCAACTTAACTGCACCAAACTTGTCATCATACCTTTTAAAGATGGTAGAAAGTTGAGCTCTTATCTCAGTGAAGTAAGCTGAATAATCAGTACCAGTGAGATTAGATAACAACCTAAGCACATTGCTAAAACTTTTCAACTTAACTCTAGGATCCCAGATAAATGCAACAGAATGAAGCAATGGAATGTCCCTCCAGTACTTAAGATAGTAATCATTCATAAACACAACCACATGTCTAAACAATCTATCATTTTCATAAGTCTTTAGATGCTTAGATATCAGAATAAGATGATGCAACATTAGTAGAGATGTAGGATAATAGACACCAGATAGTGCAACAATTAAATCATAAAACAATTCAAGAAATGATAAAACTTTCTCTGCAACATACCAATGATCTTCTGTCAAAAGTAAGGGCTCATCTTCACCCCTGGGATAGTGAGTCTCAATGAACACACCAAAAGTCTGCTTGTAAGGGACTAGATGCTTAAGCATAAGGTATGTAGAGTTCCACCTCATATCCATGTCCAATCCAAACTTTCTTGGCCTCACATTAACAGCAATGCAATACCTCTTAAATGCAGCAATGCGCTGGTTAGAAGAGTTTAAGAAAGAAATTGCAGTTCTAAATGCTTCAAGGTATTTCTTAATCTCAGACAAGGCAGACTTTACAATCAGGTTAATAATGTGACAAGCACAACGCTGATGCAAGAACAGATCACCAATATAAATAGACAGTGCAGGTGTAAGTTTGTCAATGGCATTAGTATTAGCAGATGCATTGTTTAAAGTAACAGAGATCACCTTCGCACATAAACTATACTCCTCAAGCACAGAAGTCACACGATCAGCAATGTTCTGACCAGAGTGGGATTCATCAATGAGCCTCATACCAATGATCATCTTCTCTAATTACCAATCAGAACTAATATAATGAGCAACCACACTAAGGTAGTCTTCCTTAGCATTACATGACCAAATATCAGATGTAATAGCAACAGAAGAAACACTAGAGCTTAAAGACTCTAAAGCTTACCATGGCAATCATTAAAGTATTTCACAAAATCTCTAGTGGTGGTTTGCCTCGAGACAGAAGCAAGCCTAGAATTATGTGCAACCTTAATGTACTCCTCAAATGCATCAGATTCACCAAAACAAAGAGGAATATCTAGTCTAGCAATCAAACGACAAAGTTGTGTACGTGCAACAGCAGGACTGTACTCCCAGTGACAAACATTACCATCTGAATCGAATTTAAGCAAAGACTGAGACACGCGAGACTTTTCCTTTCTCGCTTGGCATCTATCAACATGCCGCAAGAGATGGCCAGTGCCACCAGAGGATAAGGCAGAGTACTGATTGCCACAATGAATGCACTTGGCACCAACCCTTATTTTCTTACCGTTGATTACCTTGAAGATCTTCTCGAAATCATTCCAGGCTTCAGAGGTGGATGGACGGGTCCTCTTGTTGCCCCCCGTGCTCACGGTCTCTGGGCCGATCGGCCGCCACAGCAGCAGTTGCAGCACCAGCCCCATCATCGCCAACAAGGTCGATGGG
Organism: Oryza meyeriana var. granulata; assembly: GCA_003991445.1. Lineage (NCBI taxonomy): Eukaryota > Viridiplantae > Streptophyta > Magnoliopsida > Poales > Poaceae > Oryza > Oryza meyeriana. Next base: position 79,489 of record RYFJ01002054.1, read on the forward strand.
ATCGGCTGCGCTGCGGCCGAACAGCTCATCCTGTCCATCGCCGTGGTCACTCTCATCATCTCTAGTCAGGCCCATCATCCGAAGATCATCGTTGATGGAGTGCCCCTGGTACTCGTCGGCGCCGTCCTGCTCGAGCCCGTCCATCGTGGAATCGGAGCACCAGAGGGGGTCCTCTGGTTCCTCAACGGCTGCACGAGGTGGACGAACAACGGCTCCGGCCCGGCCTTCTGGTTCCTCAACGACTGCGCGAACAAGAAGAAGAAAGAGAGGAAGTCAGGAAGAGCAAGAACTTATAAACAGAAGAACGCATGAATAGATCTAGGGTTAGGGTTTGGGGTCCGAGCACTTACCTGCGAAACCGAAGCACCAGAAGCGCCGGCAAGGTCGACGAGTCACGGATCTAGGAGATGACAAGATGGAGACTAGGGATTAGGGATGGATTCGAGGATCCGTTCACCAGAGATTAGGAGAGGAGGAGAGGAAGTAGAGAGGGAGAAGACGAGAGGAGCTCTGGCGGAGTGTGCCGTGCCGGCCAGCAGCGGCGCAGAGGCGGAGAGCCGCCGCCAGAGATGGAGAAGACAGGAGAAGCTCTAGATCTAGAGCAGCAGCGCGTGGCGGAGCGAGCGAGGAGAGGCGAGAGGGAGAGGCGGGAGGAGCTCTGACGGAGTGTGCCGTGGCGGCCTGAGACGGAGAGTCGCCGCCGGCGAGGGAGAAGATGGGAGGTACTCTGGATCTAGAGCAATGAGCGATGGAGCGAGTGAGGAGACGAGGCGATGCTAGGGTTTAGGAGGGTCGGGATCAGGAGCGGGGAGCCGATGGCGCCGGCTTATATAGTCCAGGCCCCCCTCGGCCTCCAACGGCTAGCAAGCCGGCCAACGGCTACCTTGGCAGGCCAGGCTGGGCCGCTGGGGAGCCGGGCCACCATCGTGCCGGCCCAAAAATCGGGCCATGCCCGGGCCGGCACTACAGGCCGGATTGGTGGCCGGCACTGCCCGATGGATAGGGCTGGACCGGCATAGGCACTATTCATATCAGGCCATGCCGTGTTCGGACCGGGCTTTTTTAGGCCGTGCCTCAGGCCGTCCAATGGGCCTGACCCATCTGGCCAACTATAACCATACCCTTGTCGGGCTCTCGGCGTCAGAGCATCCACAGAGCGAAGCGCAACCACTCGCTGTAAGCTCCCAGCCGGTGAGCCCTCCTTGCACACAAGTATACAGAAGAAAATCCTTGCTGAATTCCAAGCAGCGAAACAACGATGGGTAAACGGAGATGATCAGATAAATCCCATGGTTAATTGGTGATCATAGAAAGCACCTGTAAATAAGTACACACATACAGATGAAAATCTTTGCTGAATTCTAAGCTGCAAAACAAGGATTAGAAAGCGAAGAAAATCCTATGGTGATCACACAAAACACGTGTCAAGTTACATGGATAAATGTCTCGGCAACTGATTAACGGAATACAGCACACGACGCACAAGGGATGCATCTCAGAAAGTCAAATCACAAAGCACAAGTCAATCACTCTAACGCCTCAGCAAATAGGCAGAGTCTCAAAGGTCGCTACATTGTTCCAGTAGTTGATTCAGAAGGCATTTAGTCGTCATCCTCGGCGAAGTCAGAACCGGCGAAGTCAGAATCATCACTGATATCCTGCACTTCATCCTCAGTGTCATCGCTCAACTCCTGCACCTCCTGGTAACTCTTCTTGTTCCCCCTTGTTTGCCTTCTCGGCCTCGCTGCAACTGGCTCAGCAGAGCTACCCGAGGGGGAGGATGACTCAGTTTCTTCCGTGCTCGTCGAAGCGGTCGAGCCCCTCTGCAAGACAGAGCCACTCTTCTTGTGGAAGGGAGAGGCCCTCATTTTGCGCACCTTCTTCTCAGGAGATGGAGCACTGGTACTGCTGTCCTCTGTAGGCTTGAACATTTCTTCCATCACTTTCTGCCTCATGGACTTCCCCTGAGCTGGCGCCCTCTTCCTGGTAGCAGCCTTCGGCTTCTCCACGGCGGGCTTTCTTCCTCTACCTTTCTTGACCTGCACTTCTTCCATGGCGAAATCTTCCTCCTCGTCCTCATCGATGGGCACTATTGCGTCTTCCTCATCATCAGATAGCTCAGCTAAGGATGACAATGCCTTCTTTGCTGCTCCTCTTTTGCTTGGTTCCTTCCTCCCTTTCTTCCCTTTTGTCTGATCATCTGTAGTCTCAGTTTCCATAGCTGCAAGTGTTCCACCATCAGCTTAAAGTTTTGATAGTAACAGAGGGAGACCTTTTTTCTCACAAAAACGAGATCCATTACCAGTATCTTCTGAATGGTCACCAAGATGATAAGCAGCAATTCGGTCTTTTAGAGCGAGAATTTCGTCGTCCTCATCATCACTCAATGGTGTGCTTGCCTATGAAATTGTCAAATTGAATTGAAAGGGCGATAAACTAATTACCACGCACACAGAAGTAAGAGGTTTGCTTAAGGATCCAACCTTCTTAGCTGGCTGCTTCTTCTGTGCGGCAAGTTTGGGGATTGCTGCGACGTAATCTTCATCGTCGCCATCAGCCAAATTTGCCTGTATGGGTTCAATTACTATATCGTTAAAGATCATCAGAAAATACGTGATGCATCTTAATAATCATGACCATTCTCACCTTTCCAGCTGGTTTCTTCCGTGGTGCCGCAGGTTTTGTAACCACTCCAGCAGCAGCATTTCCTGTAATGGATGAGCAGACAATTTAGTAGAAGAATCCATCTGGAGCATGGGAGTACGAGGGAAATAGGTAACTGTACCATCAGTATTTTCAGCCGTCTGAGAATTCGTCGCAGTCTTTTTAGGTCTTCTCTTGGCCGCTGCATTAGGTGCAACACCGCCTCTAGCATTCTTTTCCCTCGTAGCTCTTCGCTCCTCTGCATCCATTCTATCCTTCTCATCAAGCGCCTGAATCAAAAATCGATGAGTAAAAGGCAAAACACAAAACAATAGACAGCACATTCCCCACCCAAGAGAAGCATTGCTTACATCCAGTTCCTTCTCAAATGCATCAAGGTCTCTCATCCAAAGTGATGTTGGTCTTGTTCTCTTCAGTTCTGCAACTTCATTCTCCAATCTGCCCTTCTCCGCAATGAGCTCCTGTACCTTCTCCAGAGTCAAGGTTCCAATTGCCATTGAGAGGAGATACTCATAATCACCTGGACTAACTCCTTGTGCAGCTTCAGGGCTCTCTTCATTTTCTTCATCCTCTTCAATAGCTCCAACGGCAGCTGGCTCAGCCCTCTGTTTTTTCTTTGGGAAAGGATCAAACCCCTTCTGCTTAAGTTCCACAAACAGCTCTGCCCTCTTCCTGTTATTGACTATGATATCACCTTCGACAACAGAAACAATAAACCTAACTTTGTTGCTAAGCTTCTTCAACTCCAGTTCAATATTTTCCACTAATACCCTCTGCACAACACAAGAGATAGTTAAGGTGGTATTATGTCACTGGAACAGGATAGAAATGAACAATTTTTAATGACATGTACCTTTCTTTTCTCGTAGAATTCAAGCCTCAATGCAAAGAACTCTTTAAGTACTGGAAAAATGACATAATTTCAGTGACAAGCTGAGAAATGGCCAACAGCGACACCACTAGTAACAGTAATACTTACTGTCCTCGGGAGCATCATACTTTCGAATTTTGCCATTTGAGTCAAATAAGTGCATATTTGTTGTACCAATCGTAGTTGTCAGCTTGAACTTCTTCTCCAGCCCTTCTTGCTTAGCTATAGCCATATTTTCTTTACTCAGGGTGATCAGAAATTCCACGTTCTTATCATCACTATGAGTATCGTAACCCTGTAAATTGATGATTGAAGAACATAACTTAGGAGGGCAACACTGAAAACCTGACCAAAGGAACTTTTTTGTGTAAATAAACCACCTCGATAAAAGGTTCTATATCCTTGTCCTTCTCCTTTTCCTTCTCCTTGCCCTTACTCTTACCCTTGTCCTTGTCCTTGGCCTTGTCCTTTGGACTGATAGAGTTTAGAAAATCTTTGTAATCCTGAGACCAGCGACGGACTGGCAGCTCAGTAATTCTCAGCTTAGTGTCGTCAACAACGTCAATAATACCAGTGATGGTATAGCTGACACCACCCGCTTTTGTGCATGTCTTCTGTATAGAGCCCTGTTGGGTAACACAAAAGTTTCCCAAATACAAACATTAGTTTAAAAGGGAGACACACACAGCTGGTGTAACAGTACTGTGCCAACACATATTACTGACCTTGAACCCTCTGTACCATGGATCCATTGGTTCAACAGGCTCATCATTTAGCAACCGTCTCAGGTTAGCAACAATATCTCTTGGATTATAGTTTGGGATAAAAGTACTCCATCCAGTCCCGATGCCTTCACTTCCATTGACCAAAACCATGGGAAGGATTGGCACAAACCTGAAGGAAAGGAGGCATGTGTTATGTAGTTGTATCAAACTGTTTGTAAAGCGTGACCATGGAGAAAGAAAGCTCCAACAGCTGATAGTACCATGTGGGTTCAATTGACTGTCCATCTTCATCCAAGTAGTTTAGAAGAATATCATCATCTTTTGGGAAAATTGAACGAGTAATAGGCGACAGCTTGGTGTAGATGTACCTAGCACTAGCAGCATCTTTGCCTCCCTGAAAAGAATGAAAACAAGCAGAGTCATGAGAAGATTGGTTTACAAACTAACAGAATAACAAGCTTTCTAAGGAGCACCATATGGTGCCATGGCTTTACACCATTATCCCACCTGATCTCTGGTGCCGAATTGACCAAGAGGCAGCAAGAGGTTTATGTTATTGCTGCCAACAAAATCTTGAGCCATTCCAGTAATAGTGCTAGCTAAACTCTGCTCACCATGGTGGTATGCTGAGTGTTCTGATACATAACCAGAAAATTGTGCCACCTGTGGTTTATATAAGTAACAATAACAGTTTAGGTATATTTTTATAAGCTCAAAACAAAAGTTCCAAAACTATTTCAGATGGCACACCTTAGTGTCCTTATTTAAGTTCCTCTTGAACGAGCAAAACAAAATCTTCCTCTGGCCTGGTTTAAGGCCATCTACCATTGAAGGTATTGAACGCAGCAGATCTGCCATCGAGAATTGTATCAGCTCCTTGTTGATGAAGTCACTGTACTTGATGTATTTTTCACTTTGATCAAGGTAGGTTCCAGGCTGAAATTTTGATTATAAATCAGTTAGTTGATATAGAATAGTAACTAAGCTTTGTCAAATATGGAAAGAGGATACAGGAGCAAACCTGAAAGTTGCTAAGCCAGTCTTTCCTATCAGTAATTCTTTTCTTGCTGAATGCTAATTCAATATCGTTGTCATCTTGGTCATCCTTCCAGACAAAATCCTTCTTGTGTTTAGCAATATCCTCGAAGTACTTCCGACCCTCTGAGGATGTGCTTGTTCCAAGTCCCTGCCAATATCAATGATATCTTTCACTAATGGCCACCAACACAAGAAAATAGTCCACCCAAAAAAAGAAAAAAATAACACACTCGTTTGTGGAAAGCTGGAGCAACAACATATAATATATCAAAGGGGAAACAGACCTTGTAGTACTTTGTAGACCAACCACTTGCATTTCCTCCAAGGCTCTCTTTCCATTGTTCATACTCAGGCATTGAGTAAAATGACAGGACAGTTTTGTTCCTGGTGTTGGTGGCCTGGATAAATATATTTTAGAATTATCATCTCAGCCAATCAACCATGCAGAAATATATGCAACTAGAAGAAAGTTATGACCTTCAAATGACAGATTCTAGTATGATACTTTGACTAGCTGTTGTAAACTCAGAAAATAAGCATGCGACATATGAACCCCTAGAAGAAGCCTACCTTGATAATAGGAGTAATAAACTCAACCAAGAAAGAAGGAATTTTAAGAAGAGAAGGCCAGAATGAGTGAATGAAGTTGATCAACAGCCCTTTGATGTGGGAACCATCATGGTCCTGAAATTTTCTTAAATATGATCAATGAAGCAACTTGAGTTAGATTAGATGAAATAGAAGTTAAGATGTCAGAAAAAACCTGATCTGTCATTATCATGAGATGGCCATATCTCAAGCCTTTTGTTGTATCATACTTCTTCCCATGTTGCAAACCAAGGATTTGCTTTATATTCTGGATCTCTAAATTGCCCATTATCTGCGTATGGCTTGCTTCTCTCACATTTAATAATTTTCCCCTAAGAGGAAACACACCAAAGTGATCTCTCCCTACTACAGCAATGCCAGCCATCTGCAAAAGGGAAAAAAGCCACTGAACTCTCACTTTGAATTTAAAATTATGCACTGTCTGTTGGCATTAACCAGGTGTGTACTACTCACAGCCAGAGCCTTCGCTGAATCTCCTTCAGTCAGGATTAAAGTGCACATCTCAGACTCCTTACCACCCGCACCATTTGCATCCTCAAGCTTGGGGATGCCAGTAAGTCTTGACCGCTTGCTTCCATCAGTCTTCTGTAGCTCCTTGCTTAGCTTGAAATCAGCCCAAGAAAGGAGATTGCTGACAACAGCTGAGTTACCAACTGCAATGGTAAGAAGTGAACACTGTCATTAATGGTGCAACCACATTTAAAAAACCAGGTTACGGACAGTGAACTGATTACATACCCTTCTTAAGGAAATCTTCAGAAATTTCGCATTTCGATCCAAAGCTTGACGAACGGGTGGTCAAGGTCTCTTTGGTCTGTGAATCGAAAGCTGGGTTGTCAATGAGTGCGTTAACAAAAACCCACAGATGGCTCTTCACGTTATGTGCTTTCATGTGAGCGTTCTTGTTCCTCTTATTCACAATGTTCATCACATAGTTGGCGATTTGGGTAGTGACGTAGTCAACATGAGTACCACCCTTTATGGTCGCAATTCTATTTACAAAGCTGACCTGTAACACAAAAAAGTGTAAGACAACTGTAAACATATCCTGCAAGGGACTCCGGGAGCATAACCCACCTGCTGAAACTGGCCTTCACTAAGACTCACACACACCTCCCACCGATCATTTACTTTCTCGTAGATACTGAAATAAAAGACATGTGAATGAGAAAAAAAACAGACAAGAGCTTTTAGATGGACATTCAAAAAGAAATTGATGCTGCATGATAACTACTGTCAAACCTTGGGAGGACGTCGTCTCTGTCCTTGGAAGCGGAGTTGATATACAGTTTCACATAATCTGAGAAACTATGTACAGGCACCTTTTTGTGATCCAACTCAACCTTCACGGTTTTGCCGAGAGTACCAGCCATATCAACCACTCTCTTCCTCATGAGGGCTACAACATCATTTTCAAGATCGGTCATGTTGAATTTGGCAAGGTCAGGCTTGAAGGTGACTCTGGTCCAGTTCTCTCCTTGTTTGCACTTGGTAATCTGGGGTTCAGACTTCTTTCCCATGTTTTCAGAGAAAACCTGCACAATAATTCGACGGTATTTTAAATTATCTGTGCTATGATGTTTATCGTGTGCTGGGATGTTACTATTACATGATCTAAAAATGATGTTTATCGTGTTCATCATAAACCTAAGCAATGCTAGAAAAAAAATATAACCCAGAATCTATAGAAAAAAAAACTCTTAACAACATGGTGATATAGAGAAGAAACTATGGAATGGCCCTAAAAACTATTAATTCTTTTCGTTCAACTAAACATCATGGATGCTGAAGTACCATTTCTAACATTTCAGTCTCAAGCTCCAATAAGAAAAGCACTTAACACAGCTACCGTTCCAATATCTCATTCATCTTACAGATCCGTTAATAAAACTTCATTTCTAACTAATCCAGCCCCAGTATTTTAACACTAATGAAAATACGCAAGGGAAAAAAACGCTCAAGGAACAGATGAATATTTCACCTGCTTGTACTTCTTCTGCCGACGCCCATCGGCGGTCTCGATGATGAACTCCGTCGAGAAGATGTTGGTGAGCTTGGCGCCGTACCCATTCCTGCCGCCGGTGGTCTTCTTCACGTCGTCGTCGTAGTTGCTACTGGTGAGGAGGTGGCCGAATATCATCTCCGGCACGTAAACGCCCTCCTCCTGGTGGATCTCGACGGGGATGCCGTCGCCGTTGTTGTAGACGGAGATGCGGCACTCGTCGACATCGATCTCGACGCGGAGAGCGTCCATGGTGGGATCCCGCTGCTTGTTGTCGGCAGCGTTGACGAGTATCTCGTCGAAGATCTTGTAGAGGCCGGGGACGTAGGTGACGTTGCGGTTCACCATGGCGCCGTCCTCGTAGACCCAGAGCTGCGCGGTGTGCTTCTCTACCGAGCCGATGTAGGTGTCCGGCCGCAGGAGGATGTGCTCCAGCTGCGTCTTCTTCTGGTACATCTCCTCGATGGTCTTGCCGGCGCCGCCGCCCCCACCCGCGGCGGCGTTGTGGGCGGAGCTTGACTGGAGCGGGAGCCTCGCGGAGGCGGCCGCCATGGCCACACACACAGGTTGTGTGCGCTAGGGTTTGGGAAAAATGGCGGATTGGGGAATTGGGGATCTGGATGGATGAAGGAATGGGGATACGGGAGTGGGTTTTATTGAAGTGGAAGCGGCGAGGCCAGCGAGTTCGAAATTTGAATTTTGGGTAGGGGTCACGTGGCGGACTTGGGAACGAAGGGTGGAGATTGCGGAGTGCAGGGATCTGGCGGTGGAAGTTGAACTCGTCTGCTGTGTGTGAGATTTTGAGAGAGAGGTTTCTAGATTCCGACGTTGGTCGCCTGACAGTTACTTTGTTCTTTTTTTTTCCGCTGCACTTGGAAAATGTTGGTCAGTTGGTGATCCCTCCAGCTAAATAAAGAACCGTTCAAAAATGAAGAACATACCGTTGGTATCTAAAAGTTCCAATAAATGTTTATATAGAAAACTTATTTAAGTAGCTTATTTTCTCGTTTTCTGTGAGCACGCTTCCTAAATTGCTAAACGGTGCGTTTTTTTAAAAATTTTCTATAGGAAAGTATCTTAAAAAATCAAATAGATCTATTTTTCAAGTTTTTAATAATTAATACTTAATTAATCATGTGCTAATGACGTTTTTTATTTTACGTATGGCTTATAAACTAGCCAACTCAAACACCACCTAAATCTCTATCTCTAGTGCATAATACTAGCAGTCACGGCTAGAAACCCGTGTCTAGAACTTAAATAATCACAGCTGGGAACATATAATTACAGGAATACAATTTTTCCCTTTTCTTTGTTTCCCTCATAGTATTAGGGTGCGATTGAATGGTGCAATTTTGTTTCGTTGGTTGATTTACAACGGACCAGGCATGGTTATATGGTTTCTTTTTATTTGCTTGCCTTGAGAGTGACATCCCTAATCAATGAAGCCCAATTCTAACATTTCATCTTAGCACAGTACCGATAAAATCTTGTATTTTTTTCCTTATGTGTATAAGGTCAAGAGGGGCCATAAGGTAGGGCCCACCTAACTTATGCCTAATGTCTATGACTATTTTTACAATATTAGATGCTGAAAGGGGTCATAAGGTGGGTCCTGTATCTAATAAAAAAACAGCTATTCTGATAAACATAACTCTTTCTCTCTCCTCTCACATGATGGCATTTAGGAAGAGAAGATTGACGAGCTTTTTATTCTCTATGGCCAACTCAAGCTTTTTAGGCGACCTTTAGACTTAGGCTTAGTGATGTTTGAGATGGCTTTTTTTTTATAAGTCGTATGTAAAACAAAGAACATTATTAGCGCGTGATTAATTAAGTATTAACTATTAAAAACTTAAAAAATGGATCTATTTGATTTTTTTAAGATACTTTTATATAGAAAATTTTTGTAAAAAACGCACCGTTTAGCAGTTTGGGAAACGTGCTCACGGGAAACAAGAATTTAAGCGGCTTAAATAAGCCCTGCTGAACAGGGTGTTAGTTCGGATAGGCTGGTATGGCTTAGCTTATTTCGGCACGCAAAACGAGACAAGTCATTAGCATATGATTAATTAAGTTTTGATTATTACAAACTTGAAATGGATTTATTTGATTTTTTAAAGCAACTTCTATATAGAAAGTTTTTAAAATCAACTTCTATAGGAAGTTTTCGCACGAAATGGACCGTTTAGCAGTTTAAAAAGTGTACTAACGGAAACCGAGGGAGTAGCTAAGCCTATAAGCTATTTAGAACACAGCCTTAGTTTAAGAGTGAGTGAAGAGGAAGAGAAAGAAGATCACGTAAAATAAGGTAAGCCATTAACGTATGATTAATTGAGTATTAGCTATTGCAAACTTGAAAAATAGATTTATATGGTTTTTTAAAACAACTTCTATATAAAAAAATTTTGCAAAAAACACAAAGTTTAGTAGTTCGGAAAACGAGCAAGGTTTTCACCCTAACCTACAAATTCAAAAGCTACCTTAGCTTGTGGTTGATCTTGAGATCTCCAGCAATATATAAGGGTGCATACAAGAGGCTTACAACCCTCCTCTTTATGGCCACACGTGGTTGTCAATATCGCGATAGGGATTGTAGTTTTGGAGTATGATCCTACGATATTGTATAGGTTGAATGATATGTATTGGAGTGTGGATCATTTTGGGTAGGGTCAGTGCGGAATCAGGATACGGATGATACTGTTGATGTTTTGTATCGGCAATAATAATATGGGACTACTCGTAAGACCAAAACTTAATGGATTGCAAAGGAACACGGACAATTTATACTGGTTCAGGCACTCGAGATGAGGTAATACCCTACTTCCAGTTGTAGTGTATTGCCTTTGAGGTTTCTTTGGTGAGATTGTATAAGTTCTGGTGATTCTATCCTCAGGGGGTGCCCTGCCTCCCCTTATATACCGGGGGACAGGGTTACAAGGTAAGAATTCCAGTCGGACTCCGACCAAGCGATTTCCTTCTAGGAATACAACGTGTCCGACTAGGACTATATCCTCTCCCTGTCGTACAAGGTAATGTATGCTGAGTCCTATTGTATCCCTAATTACAAGGTTAGGCCCATCCTCTGTTCGAGTGGCCCTAATGCTTCTCATGAGGTACTCGGAGCCCATGGCCTCCACAGCAGCCCCTGAGACCTTCATAGTTGAGTCACAGCTGATGCCGAGTGCTCATCCTCCTTGGAGAAAGCTTTCCGAGTGCCTTACTCCCGAGTGCTCGTTGTCCGAGTGCTTCTTCTCCAAGTCCTGCTTCATATCGGCTGGCAACGAGGCTATAAGGGGCTTCATGGAAAAATATGAATAGTATGCGCCAAATAGGCGCACCTATTAGGTATAACCCCCCACTTTATGCTTAATTGTGAAACAATTAAACATAAAGTCAAAGATCTTTAACCTTTCAGTCTTTTCTAAGTAATATACTACACGAAAATTAGACTCTTCAGCATCATGTCAGCTGGAAGAATTTTTGCTCATGGCAATTTTTTGGCTAAGCATGTAAGCCGAGTACCACTTCTTGGATTTTGACCCAATATGTGATTAGGTGTACTTGAGAGATACCTGCATCCCTAATTTTAATGGAGACCAGCTGTTGATCCTTATAAGTATATATCCTCAATACCTAATAAATAATGCAGATACCTGAACACATGTGTCCAATTATTAGGTCTTCATGAAGCATATCCGATTATTTAATCGATTTCTATGAATATCATCTACACTGTGATTTCAACACAGCCAGCAGTCGGCTCAATAGAGCATGCCATTTATAAACTCATGTCTTGTGGCCCAGTACTGAATTAGTCGGCCCAAGCCCACTTATCAGCACAGACTTTATAAAGCAGGGAGAGAGAAAAGATTCCCCATTCTTCTCCAATCCGCCAATCATTTTGTCTTCCAGCTTCCGCGCCCAAATTTCACGCTTCGCCTCGCTAGGGTTCGCTATAGCCTGTGTCCCCCACTCGAAACTCGCCCGATTCTGCTCCGCCGCATCCATTCCAGGCCTCCACAAATCTTTCCCCCCAAATCTTTTCACCTCCAGCAATGCCGAAAGCCCCATTTGAGATCTCTGAGATGACCGCCAGAATCTGGCCGATGTCAGACTGCAGCCCGGTGAAATTGAAGCTGCTGGAGAAACGGTTGATGCTGCAGCGATAAGATGTCATCCATTGGCGCACCGTAGAAGGGGAATCCATGTCGGCGCCCAAATCTGGTGAAACTGTCGTCTTCATCTCGTTCTTTGATCGCGGTCTTGCCCTCCCTTCTTCAGATTTCCTTTGCCAACTTCTGTCTTTCTATCAAATAGAGCCGGTGAATTTGAATCCCAACTCTATCCTACACATCTCCATCTTCGCCACTCTGTGCAAAGCCTTTCTAGGGGTCAATCCCTATTTCAATCTTTTCTAGTACTTGTTCCACATAAAGACCTAGCCATCCAAGAACAAGATCTAAACCATTGGGGGAGCCGGTCTCCAACTTAGGAATGAGATGAAGAAAATTTATCTTAACATTCCTTTGAAAACCTCTCTCAAGGGCTGGCGCAGAGAGTGGCTTTACTGCTCAAACCTTGAGCCCTCTCTGCCCCCTTTTTCTGGCTCTCCTCCAACTGTCCTGCCCAGCTGGTCCTCTGTGCCAGCATACGAGGAAATGGGGCAAGTGTACTAGCTGATAGAGAAGAACGACCTTCTGAAGAGCACAGGGCTGACTAGTCCCTAGGTGGCGAGATGTTTCCTCAACCGCCGCACCAGACCCCTGACGGTCAAGAGCCATTATGGCTGGGACTACCAAGGCAAGGATGATCCCAGCTGCCAATACCTCGACGTAGCCGACAAAAACAAGGTTACTGATACTCTGCTCGGTTTCTTTGTCAATGGGGTAGTGGAGACTGAGGACGAAGAACGCGCCCCCATGCCCTACAGCCAGAGCAGGCCTTGGCCACAGGTAATCTTGAAAGATTGATATTGGATTGTCATCCTTCTGTGATGAATGTTTGTGGATATCTGTCCTGGCTTGTTCTGCAATGTATGGTGTATGTCATCGAAATTCTTGTAAGACTGTGTGGAGTTTGACAATGACTCCCAAGATTAGCCGGCCACCAAATTGAAGAAACGGCCAGCCAGCCCTTTTGCCACCCAACCCAGCTCCAAGAGGGCTAGGAAGAAGCCAATTGAAGACCTGGGCAAGAAGAAGAGCATGCCGAGTGCAACGCCAGGGAGCCTAAAGATCGAAGACCCTATCAGTTTAGCGCCCAGGCTGCCAAGCCCAAGGCCGGCGTCACCAAGCCCAAGGCCAACACCGCCAAGTGCCTCAACCCCCCAGTCGGCAACATCAGGAATAGAGCCAACTGGGGCCAAATCATCACCGCCGACTGCCGCGCCAACTAGCCCGACAGCCGGCAGCTCTCCGCCGCCAAGCAAGCTATCAAGCCCCTTGCCAACATCTCCTGGAGCTCCTCTGTGGAAATTCAAGATTTTCAAGAGGTAATAAAAAATATCTTCAATCTTCTGAGAATTTTGAATGATATGGTAAATATATTGATATTTGGCATATTGTGCAGAAAGCGGGTTGACATAGACCCGAAGGGGACTACGCCACCAGCTCCTGCCGCCGAGTCCATCCCAGCCGAGCCAGTACCAGTAACTTCACCTGCCGAGCCAGAGGCTACCCCAGCTGCTGAAGCTGAAGCAGTCCTGACAACAGAGTTACCAGCGCCGGCTAACTACGGAGCGAATGCTGAAGCTACTACTCTAGCCCCCGAGCAGATCGCCAAAGATCCTGCAGCTGCCGAACTCAAGGCCAGAACCCCATTGCCGGTAATATCGTTGTCTTTTGATGAAGGAGATCTCCCCAGGCTCGAAGCCCCTCCGCGCAACTTCCCAAGGAGTTTTTATTGGGTCATCCCCGAGGGAGTTGTAGAGAGCTACGAGTACGACGAACAAGTAGCATCGAGGGAGCATAGAAATCTCATTCATGCTGCAATCACTGCATCCAAGGGAGTCCAGGTATGTAGCGAATCTCACTATGTTAGGTTCTTGACAGTTTTCGTTGATCTGGTATTCTGCCGTCTCACTCTGATTTCCCCTGGTTTGTTCTGAGCAGAAGATAGTCGATCACTCAGAGAAGATGAATATGGTCCTGACCGAGCTCGCCCTCCAGCTCCAACATCTGCGCCAGCTCCAGGTAGCCAAGGACGACCTGGAGTGGACTAGCCAAGAGAGGAAGACATGGCTGAAGGGATCAATAGATAAGCTCAGGGATGAAAACTGGGCCCAAACTGAAAATATCAAAAGTAAGTCTTCTATGTTATCCTCCCGAGTGAATCCCGAGTAGACTTCTCCATCATTGTCGATTCCCGACTGACTTGTTGAGTTTTGACTGCAATCTTGAGTTCTTAATTGTTTTGATTTGCAGCCCTCGAAGCCGAGTTGAAAGCCTAGGCAAAGGAGAGGGAAAAGCAAGATGAAAAGTTAAAGGAAGTGGAGAAGGCCAAAGCCAAGGTGGAGGCTGACTATGCTAGTAAGTCTCCCGCTTGACAATGATCTTAGCCCGACTGCTTGTTGCTTCGACTTCTTATCTTGGTTGACCAATATATTTGTCGATGCATCTGAACAGCTTCAAAAGCCAACGCCCAGATTCAGTTTGGCGTCTTCGCGAAGGAAATCAAGACGATCAAGGAGTCACGGGAAATCCTCATTGGATCCGTGAAAAGGCTCCTGGACATCATGCAACCTCACTATCCTGGGACTAGCTCCAGTACCGTCACCCAGGTACAAGAACACCTAAGCGAAGCCCCGAGTATTTTGAAGAAGTACTCGGATCAGCATGTAGCTGTCGGCGTTGCCCAAGCTCTCGCCATGACCAAATCGATCTACCCTAGGGTAGACACCGAGGCCGTTGGTGAGAGTTTTGCCTAGGGGACGACTCCCAAAGAGGCGCTGGAGCTGATTAGCTAGGTGAGGCCAACTGCGGAGGCAATAACCAGAGACCTGGGCATGTAAAAACAGAACGATTATGTAGTCGGTGACTATTGATGAGCATATATGATTTTTGTAAAGACTTGTGTAAATATCTTGTAAAGTGCTACCAAGTACTTGCTTATTCTGAGTCGTCATTAGCTTTACCCGACTATGTAGTCTGCGCCAAGTAGATCAAGAGGAGCTTAAGAAAAAACGTTCACCTCTGAGAACTATGCTCAGGCAAACTTAGCATAATCGTTGTAGAACTTCATGACTTAGATAAAACAGGCTCGGATTTTATTAACAAGGCACATAATATATGTAGCCCCCGACTCACTACTCGGTTGGGACAAGCGATGTAGTGAGTCAGAGAAAAAAAATTTATTCATATATATAAAGAAAATACAATACTCAAGTATAGAAGGGACGTAGCTGTTCTATATTCCATGAGTTGCTGATGAGGGCACCGTCTTCAGTCTTTAGTCGGTAGGCGCTCGGACGTGTTACCTCAGTGATAATGAACGGCCCTTCTCATAAAGGGGATAGTACGGTTCTCATTCTCTCGATCATGAGTTGCTATCACCACGTCTACATGAGCATTATCCATGGCGCTGAGTATCCTCACTAGGCGTTGCGTGGTGGCACTGTTCTCTACCCCAGGGCATTGGTAATTGTTGTACTCATCATTGTGGGTCATGAGCGGATGGTGATGGTAAGTTGTATGCCTCAAACGGACGGTGTAACGGTGGCGAAGTTCTCCAATGGCCTCCAGTGCCACTTTCTGACATGCGTGCTCGAAATCCCTTCCTCCGGCTCCAAAGATCATGGACGGAACTCTTTCACGATCGCTTGAAATTGTCAACCGCACCCAACACTTCTCTTCAATTGGATTATGAGTGACTTGCCGATACTCAGGGGCTAGGTTGAATCTTATGGCAAATGTCATGTCTCAAAGCTCCTTGATGAATCCTCCGACTCCAAACAGATGCACGAGCTCACGATTTGATATCTATGGAATGTGACGAGAGGCAAAAATTTTGATTGAATGAAACAAAATAGGTCTATGCATAAGTAAAGCAGGAAGGGTGGCAAGGAAATTTGGAAATAGAGCAGGGAAGAAAATAACAAGATATATTTTTTTTAGCCAATCAGAGATTTTAGCAATAGGTTGGGTTTTTTTTGAAGAGAAAGGGGGAAAGAACAGTTCTACCAAAAATCTTAGAAGGCCTCTATGGGTCACCATTTGGCTGGTCCTAAAGTCAAGGAGGCTCTGATACCAACTTGTCACGCCCGGAATTTCCATCCAAAATTCCAAACGCTTACATGTGTATTAAATCCTCGTCCACGAATCAACCGAGGTACAGACTGACAAATTTGATAACAACGTATAAATCTATATTGAATAAGGTGACGAATGTATAATTATTATAGATGCAGATGGAACCTCTCAATCAAATAAAAAGTCTACACAACGGAATTAACTAGCGATAACGATGTCTCCATAATCCACAGGCAAACTTGACTTGGACCCGACCTATTCCTCCAATTCTTCTCCTTCACTGTAGTATTCTTCTTCTGATAATTTGATATTGCAAGATGAGTACATGGAATACTCAACAAGCCACACAACAAATATGCAAGTGCACAGGATACCAAAGGATGGCATATAGGGCTAATTTGCATAAACAGCATTTAAATAAACAGTTAAGAGAGAATTAAAACGGTGGAGCAATTAAGCAGTATTAATTCAACACTGTACAGCCCACCTGGATGCGCAAGCCCAAACCATCCCAATCTAGATGTCTCATACCTTATTTAAACATTAATTAATAAATGGGACTAATCACAAAAAACATCATTCAGCTAGCCCATGACCGCAGGCATGGCTATTCGAACAGTTTTACTTTGGCCAAAGGTGTACAACTTTACCCACAAAACACAACCCCACAACATGTCACCATGCGCCTTGGCACCACCACGATACCTCGGAAAGGAGTTGTGACAGGACTCTTCACATAATATGTCCAACAGAATGACTACCCGCCAAGTCCCTAGTAGAGGTGGCCCAACCTCCAGGCTAGAGAAACTCTTGGCTCCCAAACATATGGTCTTATTGGCACTGTCATTGTGGATTTATTGACACTACCACCTATCAACTAAACACACCATGGCGTCTTCTGCTGGGACATGCTACACTACAAGTCCATCCGTTGCCCATGCTGGTTTGTGGTTAGTACGGTAAATGCTTCACAACAGTAACTCGTGAACCGGTCCTTAACTGTCATGAGCACCGCTAGCAACAAAACCAACCTGGTGCTCACAACCCACCATTCAATCATGTTTTAGTTGCCCATTAAGAAACAGTCTCACACGACTCCCGTCGTGAACAGAACCATCATTATTTTATGTGTAATCATATGTGATTAACAACCTTTATATGTTTATATAGTTTCTACGCAAGACTAAGCAACTTAGAATTATTCTAGCTAACCAATATTTCACCTAGCTAGTCATATTAATCCCATAGGTACAAAGGTAGGGTATCAAAACAACGGGCTGTAAACAAGGATCAGGGTTTCCCTTCCAGATGTCATTCTAAAATAAATGTACTTTTGAATTAAAACAGAGATTTAAATCATAGGATCAACATGCTCAAAGGGTTGTGGGTCTGTGTGACTTGCCTTACTGCTCCGCAAAGTCTTCCAAATGCTACTTGTCGTAAACCGGCTCTTCCGGAACATCCGAAACTATAGGCAAATAACAAAATGAGCAAAAACAGTACATAAGCACATGGCAACAGCACAGGTGAATATTTTTAATGGATAGATCTCAATTTTTAAAGAATTTAGAGACTTGAACGACCTCAATCCGAGTTTATATGAATTAGTTATGATTTTTAGAAGTTTAAACCGATTAAAACTATTTGTAGGAAATATTAAAGGATTAATGACGCAATACCGAATTAATTTTGAAAAGAAAAAAGAGATTTATTGCGTCATCAAAGAGTGGTCCACCGTAGACTGAGTCCACGGGATCGGTTCACGGGTTCCGACATCTAGGATAGATTGGATCTGGATCCAATGGTTTGGATTTATCCGATCGCGGCAGCTAATGAGGCAAAGATGTGAACGACCGGCGACGGCGGCGTCTCGGGCAGCGACTCGGGTAGCAAGGCTTGCCTGCGATCCAGGGCACGGCGGCGGTTGCGGTTTGCACCAAAAGGACGAGCTCAACAAGGCGATTTTACCTCGCAGTCACTCAGCAACGAACTTCGGGTACTTGGCGGTGACGGTGCTCCGACGGGGAAAGGCAGCTGCCGAGTGGTGGACGAGGTGCTGCTCTACCAGGGGAACAAGTCTAAGTAGTTGGCGAAGGGCGGCGATGAACCGAGCAACGGCGTGGCAGGCTGAACTTGGCGGCGGCGGTGGCGGTGGCGCTGAGATCTTACTTTGGCTGGGG
The DNA here is from genome assembly GCA_003991445.1 of Oryza meyeriana var. granulata. Classification (NCBI taxonomy): domain Eukaryota; kingdom Viridiplantae; phylum Streptophyta; class Magnoliopsida; order Poales; family Poaceae; genus Oryza; species Oryza meyeriana. Next base: position 97,827 of record RYFJ01002054.1, read on the forward strand.
CTCTCCGGGGCGTTCAGGGTTAGGGCAAGGGCGACGGCGGATTGAGGGGAGGACGGCGGTACTTATAGGGTCACCAATTGGAGGAGTCCGAGGTGGATAAGGCGGCTATGGCGGCAACAAACTCGAGCGGCGGCGGATCTCCACGGAAAGCTCGAGTTCGGGATCAAATCTTAACCTATTTGCTCCGGGTTTTGAGGGGATTGGCGACAGGGATAGAGGGGAGGATTTCCCCTCAACCAATTTGAGGAGATCACACGAAGGGCAGCCAGATTTCACGTGGGACGGCGACGCCGACTCGGGCTCGGACTCGGCTCGGGGTTGAAGACGACCCCAACAAGTGGGGTCCACCTGTCGGCGGGAAAAGAAAGAGAGAAAGAGAGATGGGCCGAGCTGGGCTGCGGGCGAGGGAGAGAGAGAGGAGGGGAGAGATTTTAAAAACCTTTTTCATTTTATTTATTCACTGAATTGGTTTTTGATTTATTAAAAATACTTCCACAGCTCGAATAATTCCCAAAAAAATCCAGGGACTACAAGAATTAAAGAAGTATTTAATAAAATTTTCTCTGGCCTATTTTTACATTGAAAATTACTTGGGATTTTTATTAACCACTTCTTTAGGCTTTTAATTAATTTCTAAAAATTATATTTTCACAGGTATTATTTATTAAATAATTTTTAGGGTGTGACAAACCTACCCCCCATAAACAAAATCTCGTTCCCGAGATTCGAAGGAATTGACGAAGAGGTGAGGGTGGGCAAACTTTAACTCGTCTTCTCACTCCCAAGTAGCTTCATCCTCATAATGATTGCTCCACTGAACTTTACAGAAACGGGTCACTCAATTCCTAGTTTTCCTTTCACTGGTCTCTAAGATACGAACTGGTTTTTCCCCATAGGTCAAATCCTCCTGGATTTCAATCTGTGCTGGATCAGCTTCCTCTGTAGGCACTCGAAGGCATTTCTTTAACTGTGAGACATGAAACACATCATGAATCCCTACCATGGCCTGGGGTAACTCCAGCTGGTATGCCACCTCACCCTTGCGACTCAGAATCTTGTATGGTCCCACAAAACGTGGTGCCAACTTTCCCTTGGTCTAAAACCGATGAATGCCTCGCAGTGGCGTGACTCGAAGATACACATAATCTCCTTCATTGAAACTTAAATCCTTTCGGCGGTTATCAGCATAACTCTTCTGACGGGACTGTGCTACCGTAACCTTTCTTGTATGATTTTTACCTTCTCTTCAGCTTCCCTCAAAATGTCGGTTCCAAAAACTTGACGTTCTCCCGTTTAATCCCACAGGAGCGGGGTACGACACTTTTGACCTTATAACACTTCATACGGAGCCATCTAAAGACTGGCTTGATAACTATTGTTGTAGGAAAACTCCGCATAAGGCAAACTCTCATCCCAACTCCCACCAAAGTCTAGGGCACAAGCTCTTAGCATATCCTCTAGAATCTGATTAACCCGTTCGGTCTGACCATCCGTTTGCGGATGATAAGCAGTACTGAAGTTTAAACGGGTACCCATCTCCTCCTGGAGTTTCTGCCAGAACTTTGAGGTGAACTGACTACCTCTGTCGGATACAATCTTCTTAGGTACGCCGTGTAAACACACTACTCGTGCCATGTATAACTCTGCCAACTTGCTGCCAGAATAAGTGGTCTTCACTGCGATGAAATGGGCCACCTTGGTAAGCCTGTCGACCACGACCCAGATAGAATCATAACCTGAAGATGTCTTTGGCAATCCAGTGATAAAGTCCATCCCTATTTCTTCCCATTTCCACTCGAGTACCTTCAATGGTTGCAACAAACCTGCTGGCCTCTGATGTTTTGCCTTTACTCGTTGACATATATCGCAGACTGCGACGTACTCAGCTATCTCTCATCTTATACTGGCCCACCAAAACTACTCCTTCAGATCTTGATACATCTTGGTACTGCCAGGGTGGATAGAATATTGGGTGTCGTGAGCTTCTTTCATGATAATGTCTTTCAACTCTTTGTCATCTAGCACACATATTTGCTCACCTAACCACACTGTCCCTTGTTCATCTTCAGAGAATCCACTGGCTTTTCCTCTTCTCATATTCTTCTTGATCTCTTGGATGTCACGATCATTGACTTGGGCCTCTCTGACTTGGTCTATAAGTATGGAATGTGCCTCCAATGCTGCTACGAAACATTTCTTGACAATTCCCAAACTTAACCGCTCGAATTCTACACATAACTCCCAAGGCAACCGTTGTCCTTCGGAAGCATTGCAATAACTCTTTCTGCTAAGAGCATCTGCCACAACGTTGGCCTTGCCAGGGTGATAATGGATTCCAATATCATAATCCTTGATTAACTCCAACCATCTTCGCTGACGAAGGTTTAAGTCTAGTTAGGTGAAGATATACTTCAAACTCTAGTGATCCGTGTACATCTCTATACGATTACCAATAAGGTAGTGACACCATATCTTTAATGCATGAACTATTGCAGCCAATTCCAGATCATGAGTAGGGTAGTTTTTCTCATGTGGTCGTAACTGGCGAGACGCGTAAGCAACCACTCTTCTGTCTTGCATTAAAACACATCCTAAACCTTGTCATGATGCGTCACAGTAAACTTGGAAATCTTTCCTGGGATCAGCCAAAATCAACACCAGCGCAGATACTAGATGCTTCTTCAGCTCTTGGAAACTCTGCTCACACTCAGACGACCATTGAAATTTAACATCCTTTTGGAGTAACCGAGTCATTGGTTTGGCAATCTTCGAGAAGTTCTCTATGAACCTACGGTAATATCCTGCTAGACCCAGGAAGCTCCGTATTTCTGAAACTGTCTTGGGTTGTTTCCATTTGGTGACTGACTCCACATTGGCTGGATCCACTGCAACACCTCCAGCAGAAAGGACATGACCAAGGAACTTCACTTCCGACAACCAAAAGTCACATTTACTGAACTTAGCGTATAGCTGGTGCTCTCGCAACTTCTCCAACGCTAACCGAAGATGCTGCTCATGTTCTTCCTTAGTCTTGGAGTAGACGAGGATGCCATCAATGAAGACCACCACAAACTTATCCAAGTACTCCATAAACACCTTGTTCATCAAGTTCATGAAGAAAGCTAGGGCGCTAGTGAGCCCGTAAGACATGACCGTACACTCATACAGTCCATAGCGGGTGGTAAAAGCCGTCTTAGGTATATCTTCCTCTCGGATCCTTAGTTGATGATATCCAGAACGGAGATCTATGTTGGAGAATACAGTGGCTCCTTCCAACTGGTCAAACAAATCATCAATCTTGGGCAACGGGTACTTATTCTTGATGGTGACGTCGTTCAACGCTCGATAATCCACACACATCCGTTGAGTATGATCCTTCTTCTCCACAAAGATAATTGGCGCTCCCCATGGTGAGGTGCTTAGTCGGATGAATCCTTTCCGTTCCAAATCGTCCACTTGTTTCTTTACTTCTGCTAACTCATTGGCCATCATTCGGTACAGTCTTTTGTGGATGAGGGCGGTTCCAGGTACCAGATCTATCCGAAACTCTATGTCTCTCTTGGGTGGCATGCCTGGTAGATCATCAGGAAACACATCTGAGTAGTCTCTCACCACCGGGATTTCTTCTAGGGTAGCCTGGTTGAGAATCACTTTTAGGGGTTCAATTGGCGAGGTACGGAATATCACTTTCTGCCCCAGGTTACTAGTTAAAGTGACTTCCCGGTTTGCACAATTTATCATTCCTTTATATCTGGTTAGCCAGTCCATCCCTAGGATGACATATAGATCTTTGGATTCTAACAGAATCAGGTTGACTTCAAATGGGACCCCTTGGATATCGATGATAACAGAAGGGCTAAAAAGGGTGGAGGGCATTTGATTACCAGGGGTGCATATCATTAATGGGTTAGCCAACTTTTTTCTACCCTTATCTCGGCAAAATTTTCAGACAAGAATGAATGTGTAGCACCAGAATCGAAAAGTACTGTGGCAGGAACTGAGTTAACAGGAAACGTACCCAAGACCACATCTAGGGCGACTTCGGCTTCCTTGGTCATGACATGATTAATCCAAGTCTTGGGCAAGTTGGCGTTGCTTTGTCCTAGCGCGGCTAGCCTAGGTCCCTGACGTTTTAGCTTCGGGCATTGATTAGAGAAATGCCCCGGCTTGTTGCAATTGTAGCATACCAAAGTCTTGCCTCATTGCTCCTGCTTGACCGGTTGGTTTTGTGATGGTGCAACAACCGGACGAGGGGAAGGACGATTAACCACTACACCACTACCAGTGTTGTTGTTGAAGAACTGGCGTTGGGGACAGGGTGCAGTCAGTGGTCCTCCCGAGCGGGTCTGAGGGGGTGTTGCTATACGCGGCCTCTGGTTACTAGACTGTTGTACCCACATACTAGCGATCTTGCGCTTTCTCTGCTCCATCCGATTGTGCTTGTCTTCTTGCCGGATGGCCTTGTCAACGAGCTTCTAAAAATCTGAGTAGTCCCCTGAGATCAATTGGACGGAGAGTTCATCATTCAATCCATCCAAAAACTTCTCCTGTTGTTCAGCATCGGTGCTAACATCTTCCAGTGCATAACGGACGAGACGATTAAACTCATAGAGGAACTCGGTCACCGACCTATTCCCTTGCTTCAGTGCTTGAAACTCCTGCTTCTTTAGGGCCACCACCCCTGCAAGGATGTGCATCTTCTTAAAAGCTGCCGAGAATTCGGCCCAAGTAATAGGCTGACCTTCTGCTCTGTTATCTTGGAAGTGGTCCCACCACTCCGATGCAGGTCCATATAACTGATGTGAAGCAAATGAGACCTTCTCCTGGTCAGTGCATTGAAGAAGATCCAGCTTCTTCTCAATGGCATGTAACCAATCCCCTGCTTCCACTGGGTTGGTCGTACTGGAAAAAGTAGGAGGCCTCACTCGCAAGAACTCTGCGAGCTTGTTCTAGGGTAGAGCAGGCATCTGTTGTTGAGGCACCTGGTGCTGCTGGCTCTGCATGTGCTGGAACATTATATTCATAAGATGCGTTTGATTAGCAAGTACTTGTGCTATAGTGAGATTGTCGTCCGAAGGTGGCAGTTCATTGGGTGCACTTCTCCGATTGTTGTTTGTGCCAGTGCTGGTGTCCTGACCACCTCCATTGCGAGTATTCACCATCTGTAGGGATTAGAATAGGCAAGAAATAGGGGAGAACCCTTAGAACAGGTGTTATTTACTTAAACTTTAACTTTTATTGATCTGAACTGAATGTTTAACATTTATGTTGCTTAAACCCACACCACACCACAGGAAACACCTAACATAAGCAGTTACATCACCACTCTCTGACATAAACTACCATCTAAACTCATACACTCACAAGCATCACCTAAACACACAACGGCTAACACAACGCTCTAGGGTGAACTACTACTAAGATTCAACTTAACGAGGTGAAGGGCTTCGTCTTGCGTTAGAATTGTGCTCGGATTCTTCTTCATCCTCCTGGGTTTCACCCCACTCCACTTCAGAATGGGTACGAGTTCCACTGTCTCCTGACCTTTCCGAAGGGGTGCTAGCTTCCGACTCCTCCGGGTCCTCTTCCTCTGCATCATCAGCATAAGCCACGGGTGGAACTAATCTAAGTGGGACCTGCTCATTGAGCAAGCGGGTCCTAGACGCAAGCTAAATCTGGGGTGGAAGGTGAACTCTCTTCCTTGCAGTGGTACGGATCTTGGCTCCTCCAGGGGGTGCTTCTCCTTTCGCTTGTGCCAGCTTCCTCTTCAAACGATCCACTTGGTTTTGCAGTCTGCAAATCTTAGTACGGTTCTCGTTCTCTCGATCATGAGCTGCTATCATCACGTCTGCATGAGCATTATCCATGGTGCTGAGCATCCTCACTAGGCGTTGCGTGGTGGCACTGTTCTCTAGAATTAGTTATGATTTTAGAAGTTTAAACCAATTAAAACTATTTATAGGAAATATTAAAGGATTAATGACGCAATACCGAATTAATGTTGTAAAGGAAAAAGAGATTTATTGCATCATCAGAGAGCGGTCCACCGTAGACTGAGTCCACGGGATCGGTTCACGGGTTCCGACAGCTAGGATAGATTGGATCTGGATCCAACGGTTTGGATTTATCCGATCACGGTGGCTGACGAGGCAAATATGTGAATGACCGACGACGGCGGCGACTCGGGCAGCAAGGCTTGCCGGTGATCCAGGGCACGGCGGCGGTTGCGGTTTGCGCCAAAAGGACGAGCTCGACGAGGCGATCTTACCTCGCAGTCACTCGGCGATGAACTTCGGGTACTCGGCGGAGACGGCGCTCCGACGGGGAAAGGCAGCTACCGAGTAGCGGACGAGGTGCTGCTCTACCAGGGGAACACGTCTAAGCAATCGCCGAAGGGCGGCGATGAACCGAGCGATGGCGTGGCGTGGCTGAACTCGACGGCGGCGGCGGCGCTGAGATCTTACTGTGGCTGGGGCTCTCCGGGGCATTTAGGGTTAGGGCAAGGACGGCGGTGGACTGAGGGGAGGAGGGCGGTACTTATAGGGTCGCCAATTGGAGGAGTCCGAGGCGGATAAGGCGGCTATGGCAGCGGCAAACTCGGGCGGTGGCGGGTCTCCACGGAAAGCTCGAGTTCGGGATCAAATCTTAACTGATTTGCTCCGGATTTTGAGGGGATTGGCGGCGGGAATAGAAGGGAGGATTTCCCCTCAACCAATTTGAGGAGATCACGCGAAGGGCGGCCGGATTTCGCGCGGGATGGCGGCGTCGACTCGGGCTCGGACTCGGCCCAGGGTTGAAGACAACCCCGACAAGTGGGGTCCACCTGTCGGCGGAGAAAAGAAAGAGAGAAAGAGAGATGGGCCAAGCTGGGCTGTGAGCAAGGGAGAGAGAGAGGAGGAGAGAGATTTTAAAAACCTTTTTCATTTTATTTATTCACTGAATTGGTTTTTGATTTATTAAAAATACTTCCACAGCTCGAATAATTCCAGAAAAATCCAGGGACTACAAGAATTAAAGAAGTATTTAATAAAATTTTCTCTGGCCCATTTTTACATTGAAAATTACTTTGGATTTTTATTAACTACTTCTTTAGGCTTTTAATTAATTTGTAAAAATTATATTTTCGTAGTTATTATTTATTAAATGATTTTTAGAGTGTGACAAACCTACCCCCCTTAAACAGAATCTCGTCCCCGAGATTCGGAGGAACTGGCGAAGAGGTGAGGGTGCGCAGACTTTAACTCGTCTTCTCGCTCCCATGTAGCTTCATCCTCAGAAGGTGACGAGCCATGTCAGAAGGTTTCCAAGCAAATATATCCCTGTTCGCCTGGAGTAAGGTGACAAGTTCATCTTCCTATCTAGGGTCGAGTCTGGTCCCGACAAGAGCAATTTTGGAGGGGTCGGAAGGGTCCAGGGGGATCTTTTTTATTTCAGAGTTTGCTGAAATTCCCGACTTGGCTGTTTGTTTGCCGAAACTTGATCGTCCTCGCTTGCAGTTGTAGCGGCTAGTCGGATGTTGTTGCGCCCGACTGCCGCTTCTTGAGATTGGGCTAGCTCACAGCTTTCCTTGTCACAGGTGAAGGCTTGCTTGACATCGCTGCGAAGAGAAAGCACTCCGGCTGGTCCTGGCATCTTAAGCATCATGTATGTATAATGCGGCACTGCCATGAATTTGGCTAGTGCTGGCCGTCCGAGTATTGCGTGATACGCGGTCTCAAAATCGGCAACCTCGAAGCAGATATTCTTGGTGCGAAAATTATCCCGCATGCCAAAAGTAACTGGCAGAGTTATCTGTCCGAGTGGACTGGAAGACAGTTCGGGGATTACGCTGTGGAAGGGTGCTGTACTAGGCCGTAGCTCGGAACGCGGGATCTTCATCTCGTCGAACGTCTTGACGAACAAAATATTGAGAGCGCTTCCTCCATCGATGAGAACCTTTTTCAATTTGATGCTTCTGATGACCGGGTCCAAACGAGTGGGTAACGTCCTAGATGAGTAACCCGATCGGGGTGATCCGCGTGGTCAAACGTGATTGGCGTTTCTGACTAACGCAAGAACTAGGGGGCGTCTGCAGAGACCGAGTTGACTGCGCGTGTTGTGAGCTTCTGCTTCCTCTTGGACTCGTATGCAGTCAGCCCTCCGAAGATGTGGTTGAGCTCAGCCTAGGGATCTTGGTAGTCGTTGGCTACGCCCGGATCTAGCTTGTCCTTGTCTTTATTGCTGCCAGATGTTGAAGTCTGCTTGAAAGCAAACTTTTTAAGCATGAAGCAATCTTTAGCCGCGTGCTTGCCCTTTGGATGAAAGGGGCATGGCCGTTTATCATTTTTTGGTACTCGTCTGTCCTCGGGGGTCGTGGCCGAGTACGCTCCACAGCAGCCACCACGTTGTCCGACTTGCGCTTGGAGTTGTCAGACTTGTTCTGTGCTGGCTCATCATTGTATTTTTTGTCCTTCTGCCAGGGCTCTTTCTTTTCGTCCAGGGCCTCAACAACTGTGTCGATCGAGTCGGCGTATTTGTTCGCCATGTCAAAAAGAGCCTTGACAGAAGAGGGAGGTTTCCGAGTAAACTTGGCAATGAATGGAGTGTCTCTGACTCCCTTACGGAAGGCGGCAATGGCGACCTCGTCCTTGATCTTCGGGATTAAATTCCTCTTCTCAGAAAATCTCTTAATGAAATCACGAAGAGACTCGTTCTTCCTTTGATGGCACTGATACAAATTGTACTCAGAAGATGGCCTCTCGTACGTTCCTTCGAAATTAGCGATGAAGCGTTCCCGGAGTTCTCCCAGGAGCCGATTAACCTCTTAGGAAGTCCAGTTAGCCACGTCCTTGCCGAGTCGGCTAGGGCAACTGGGAGGTAGTTAGCTATGGCCTTGTGATCTCCTCCAGCTGCCCAAATCGCTAGAGTGTAAACTGTGAGCTAGTATTCGGGGTTGGTTTTCCCGTCATATTTTTCAATTCCAGTCAGCTTGAAGCCTGACGGCCAATCGACTTATTGCAGTTTATGGGTGAAGGCCGGTACTCCTTCATCTGTATGAGGACTCTGACTCTGACTATGGCGGTGAAACCGCTTATGGTGGAGGCTGAAGCGCTCATTCTTGTCTTATAGTCAGTGACGCTCGTCTTCCTCGCATTCGCGGCATTGTGCGTTGATGTCTTGCCGGAGATCTCGTCGTAGTCGGCCTCGGACATCCTGGTTGTCCCGACGGTCATCTTGATTTCGGTGCCGTCGGTCATTATTATGGTTGCCGAGTGACGTGTGGCGTGAATCCGTATGCGGATGACTAGAGTGTGGAGCCTCCCCGACTAGGTGGAAGGCCACCATGTGCATACGGCACCCGATCCCAGGATCAGTAGTCGGGTACGCACAACAATGATACAGCACAGCGTTACAATAAATACATATCAGAGTACACATATATATACAAGGAGATCCATCCAGGACAGACCCGGGATGGGCAAAAATAATCAACAGGTAAACTAGCGAAAACAACAAAAACAGGGCGGAAGCTGGACAAAACTACTCCACAGGCTCGGTTGGGAACTAGGCTCGAAACCTTCAGAAATCTTCGTAGTCGGCCTGGTCTTGGAGGAACTCGGCAGCAGTCGGATCTTCGTCTTCACCTCCAAAACCTACTATACATATATGAACAAGGTGAGTACTTTCGTACTCAGCAAGCCGGGAAAAAGATGCCATGTTGGCTCGACAGAAAGGCCAAGGGTTTTATTTGCGAAAATTGTCTTTAGAAACTCTTTTCTTTGCAAATACTAGTGAACTCAATTTTTTAGTTGTCGGAAAGAGGCTCACGCCTCGATCCATTCCGCAAGTTGCTTTTCAACAACTCGCCACTTAATGAATCAAACATTTGCATAAATGTTCGTATCATCTTTTACTTCGCATTTGTTGGTCCTGTATCTCCCGAGTAGCTACAACTACTCGTTGACCCTGAGACTCGGCTACAACCAAATCTCAGCTGTGGCACTTAATGCCCGCTACGCTGGCTACAACCAGCTAGCTCATCAGCCGCCCTGGCTACAACCCGGGGGCTCAACTCGCTATCTTGCTTCCCTGGTTACAACCCGGGAGCTCAAGCTTGCTCATCTGGCTTCCCTGGCTACAACCCGGGAGCACAAACTTGATCAACTTGCTGCCCTGGCTACAACCCGGGAGCTTGATCAATTCCGTCTCCTGGCTACAACCCGAAGACAACTGCACAACTGCCGCCCTGGCTACAACCCGGGGGCTTAAGTTTTGCTGCCCTGGCTACAACCCGGGAGCATGATCTTCATCCTATTTACTTTTCACTCACTTGATTATGGTGCTTAACACCCTGGATCACACAGACCCGTTTCTGGCCACGCAGGCCTTCCGTTTGCTTACTCGGCAAACTCTGGTCACGGTTCCCTTTCCATCAAACATTTTCACAAACCACAGGCAAACAAATCTACGCTATGGGAATCACCTTACATCGCCCTTAACCGTGGGCACGGCTGTTCGAACAGTTCTGCTAAACTCTGCAGAGGGTGTGCGCTTTACCCATCCGACACGAAAATTACACCGAGTACTGGCCTGTAACCAGAAATTCGTGACAAGGCCATTTCCAAAGCCAGTCTAGGGTTATCCAATGCCAGCCGAAAGATCCACACAGGATTCAGTGGTCGGCAATGAACTTTCCTAAACCTACCGTTTACTCGGCCAGGGGCATCCCATAATACCCGTATGGTCGCACTGTAAGATGCTCGGATGGAATCCCCAAAGGAAACGGTCCTTAATGATAATACATAGCCAAGCCACACAGGCACTGTCTCTGTACATCAAGATTTTCACAAGCTGTCTTTATTTCACAAAACACGCCGATACACAAGGTATTGGGTTTTCCAATCGGTTTAGTAAAACCCAATGTTTTCCCAAACGACAAACAACGTTGCAGAGCTAAGCCATTCTACTCGGCATCGTATCCTCAGATAGGATGCTAGCGTGCCATTTGTGGGGCTCTCAAGGGAGAAATATACCAACATCCTACCAAATATGTGCGGCTACTGGGTAGGTCCATCGATTTCGCTTGTAAACCGAGGCCAACAGTTTAGAAAGGTGTAAACTAAGCATGCATATATTTTCCAAACAACATAGTTTTGCATATATGGGAAACAATATGATCAAGGAGGCTTGCCTTGTTCCAAGGAGGGGTCTTCTTCGGCGAAGACGGCTTCTGGATCGTCCACCGGTTCAGGCTCTGAACAAGCAGAAAAAGAAACACTGATAAGCAGGAGGGTTAAAACACCAAGAAAAGGATCAAGAAGTAGTCGGCTGCAGAAAAGGTGGCAGTCGGCTGAGGCAGGCTTGCGAACCAGGCGACAGAGCTCCAAAGCTTGAGAGGAGAAAGAGAACTTAGCAGAGCTGGAGCTGGCCGGTTTGCAAAACAAAGGAAGGAGCATGGATGGCTCAATATATAGCCGGCGTACAAGGGTGAGGCACGGTGAAGCTGGCAACGGCTAGGGGGAAAAAGTCAAGGTGAACTGACAAAGGATTTGATGTCCACGCAGGAATTGACTTGGGAGTCCGGCGTGGTCAGGGAGTTGGTGAGCACTGTAGCGGCGATGAGACATTAAGGTCAAAGCTAGGACAGGTTGGAGAAATCTCACTGACAGGGCTTCGGACTGACCACTGGTCCAAGCGATGCAGCAGGTTATTGCCCATCGGTCCAAGCGGTGCTGCGGGCCGGTGAAGACTGGTTCTTCCCCACTTCGGTAGTCGGCGTCCAACGGGCGGGTGCAACTCAGGGGACAAGGAAACAACAGGTCTCAACAAGGTAGTCGGCCACTACACAGTGCTTACTCGGCAGCAAGGAGGTCCGAGTAAGACAAGGGAGAGGGCAGGATACAAGGACTGAGTAGCAATCTACTCGGCTCAAGGGAGAAGGTAGTCGGCTGGCCAGGGAGAAAAACTGGGGCATAGCTGACAGGATAGGAAGGGAGCTCGGGAAAGCGAAGACTAGCGGGAAAAGAAAAATGGGTCGTTACATAGAGCCGGTTGCTCGACGTCGCGTTGAGGCAGATGAGATCGCCATTGGAGAAGTCGACCTATTGGTCGGTATGAGAGTATCGTCCGACTATTAACGCTGCTGACATGCAGCGGCAGTGATCATAGCTTTTATCCTTGCTATCGTCGGGGTGGCCTGATGATCAGGTCCAAATTGCAGTGTATCCAGTAGAGTTGCAGCGGCCACAACGTTCTATTGAGGAGTTATGAAAATGTCGTGGTCGCCGACTCGGATTTGGAGGATTTCCTATTGAGTAGTCCGCCTAGCCTTGCGCAGATTGTCATTGCGAGTATGGCGCTCGACCTTTAGGCGTCTTACGTCTTCTTCCTGTTGTTCACATAGTCGGCGGGCTTCCTCCTCTTATAAATCGCGTAGTTGGCGTGTCTCTGGAGTGGGAGTTGGCGAGCTCTTGGACGCCATGAAGATTTCGCGTGATGGAGAGGAGCTCGCCGAACTGTTGTCTGACTTAGAGTCAGAATTAGAGTAATTAAGGAGGGTAATTACGACTCTGACCTCCCTAGATCCAATCTCGAGCGGCTCTAGGCCATATCCAGGTTAAACTCCAGGGGATCGGGTTTGCCGCATCAGATGTTGATTGAAGTTATCTGCAGCGTCGCCGAGTCCGAACGAGAGATTGACCATCCCCTCCTTTCTTAGCCCGATCTCGGCTGGCTCGAGGCCGAGTCCGAGTCAAACACCGAAAGAAAGAGTTGTCCCGAGACTCGGGCATCTTGGAGATCGCTATAGCATGTCGCCGAAGATTGTTGCAGTGTTGAGTAGGCCGACTGGCGCGGAGTTGGCTTGATTTCTAGCCGATCGGATCGAGTCCGAGTCGGACAGGGTGAGGTCGCCGAACTTGCCGGCGATGAAGTCGAGGCTCCCGAAGCTAATCGTTTGCCCGGGGAAGAACTTAACGCTGTCGACTTGAGTGGTTGAATCCATCAGGCTTATCGAAGATGATCTTGCCGATGCCCCTACCTGGCACCAACTGTCGATGTTTTGTATCGGCAATAATATATATGGGGCTACTCATAAGACCTAAAGTTGATGGATTGCAAAGGAACACGGACAATTTATACTGATTCAGGCCCTCGAGATGAGGTAATACCCTACTTCCAGTTGTAGTGTATTGCTTTTAAGGTTTCTCTGGTGAGATTATATGAGTTCTAGTGATTCTGCCATCAGGAGGCGCCCTGCTTCCCCTTATATACCGGGGGACAAAGTTACATGGTAAGAATCCCAGTCGGACTCCGACCAAGGGATTTCCTTCTAGGAATACAACGTGCCCGACTAAGACTATATCATTTCCTTGTCGTACAAGGTAATGCATGCCGAGTCCTATTGTATCCCTAATTATGAGGTTAGGCCCATCTTCTGTCCAAGTGGCCCTAATGCTTCTCATAAGGTACCCGGAACTCATGGCCTCCACATATACAGTCCTACATTACATATTGCAATATTGACAACTTGATTGTCTTGATATTATTAAGTTAAACTAAAAAACAAAATCTCATAGGATCCTGATCCTACGATCTGATGTTGCTCGAATAAAAATGATACTACCTAGGATCTTGGTCCTAACAACACTGTCGCCATGTTGCAGAAACCCTAAGAAAAATAGAAGGTGAGTCATAGCTCACTAGTTGGCCAAAGGGCGGCCTACCCAACCAAGTACAACCTTAAAGAGTTGCATTGCACGAGGGATAACCATGCTCAGAGTTGTGTTACTAGAGGGTTTAACCACGCTTAGTAACTAAGGTTGTAATTGGTTGGGTAGGCCGAATACATAGCAACAACATAAACAAATCCATGGCATTGTGATTTACTTCATTTGGTGCCAAGAAATTGTACCGTCGATTTGTTTGTCAACATCTCTTATTTTATATCAATATATGTATGACACATCTCTGCATCCCTACCAGTGCTGACATCAATATATATGATATCATCTAATTAGCACAGAATGTACCAAGTAATACTAGAGATGAGTATTGAAATATGAGTGTTGCTCATCTTTTTTCGTCTGCTTAAGCTTTTAGATGATGTAACTCAATTTGGTATTATTATATACTAAAAGTCCATTAAATATCCTCTAGAATGCTCCTAGGCCATCACGTGTCGCTCTAATAAATTAAAGAAAATCATAAAATTTTTTTAAAAAAAGCAAAACATTTTACCATTGATTTTTACTTAAATTAGTGGTCCATAAAATCAAGCCATTAGCTTAGATCTTTGAAAAACCGGCTAACCCCTCGTCACGTGCGTACGTACGTCACGTACTCCACAGCCCCGCCTGCCTATCTCCTCCCGCACGTCCCTCTCCCCCTTCTCCTTTTTTCTGCTACTAGGTCGCTACTATTTAAAATAAATATTATTTAAATAGCCATAACTATTAGATCACATAATAGGATCGCTTTAGTCTCCACTAAGCCCCACCCCTACCATCATATATGTGTTACCTCAAAAACATGCAAACCAAATTTAGATCTATAATAAAAAGTCAACTCTCATATTAACTATGTTTTGATTAGAAAATTTGACACATTATAGCCCTTTACATGTCATACTCACCGAAATAGTCATAAAAATTTACAAAAACATGCAAACCAAATTTAGATCTATAATAAAAGGTCAAATATCATATTAACTATGGTTTGATTAGAAAAATTGACACGTTATAGCCCTTTACATGTCATACTCACCGAAATAGTCATAAAAATTTACAAACAAATTTAACAACGTAGATTATTACATCATATATTACCACACAAACATGCATTGCTAAACTAGATCTAGAAAAACTATCAAATCAACTATCATTGAATGCCATAACTTTTAAATTATATATTCAATTTATGACCTATTTTAGCCATAATATATTTCTTTTAGTAAACAATTTCACGTCATATTTTAGGGTTTGAAATATATCATTTGACAAATATACATTGTTGATTTCAATCTACATATGTAGAATCTAAAACAACAAAATTTAATTGTGCATTTCTTTAAGTAGATCCAATTATGTGTCCTTTCTTGAAGAACCACACAGCACTCCCATGCAGCCACGTGTCCCGAGAGAGGAGAATCTGCAGGCGAACCCCCGCCCACATGCGTGCACATATCAGTGTGAACATGCGATGCAGGAGGCCTATGAGCCTGATAGCCTGTCCCTACCCTCGCGCGCGTGGTGTAGTTGTACAGTTCCCTACCATCTTTTTTTTTTTTTTGCCGACCGTAGTTAGGACATATTTTTCTATTCTAAAATATAGTTATTTCTAAATTATTTTAGAGGGATTAAGGATTAAGATAAAAATACCATATTGTTCTTTATTAATGTAAAAACTTAGAGAAAGTAGGGTGGTTGGCAGGTGTAGAGTGGTGGTTGGTAGAGGTATAATAGGCATAATAGCATTAAAAGAGTTAGAAATAGCTATATTTTGAGACAACACTTGAGTCCTAGAAATAGTTAGATTTTAGGACGGAGGGAGTAGCAATTAATCAGGTATAAGTTCTAAATAATAATAGTTTTTTTATCATATATGTGATTTCTAATCGGTTTGAATCTTCACATTCATTGAAACTAATGCAACAATTGAAAATCCAAATTGACAAAATATATGTAATCTTGGACTATACTCTCACCCTTTGCATGTCATCTAATGATCATTAAAAATATAAAAAAGTCTAGCAACATTAATAATATTACCGTATATCACTTCACAACGCATGCGTCATAGTTAAATAAGATTTACAATATCAGAAAATAAAATAAAATTGATTGCCAGTAGCATTCCTCTAATTACGGTGTATATATAAACATATGTGATAATAGTTTAAACTATAACATCTGCTATATATATATATATATATATATATATATATATATATATATATATATATATATATATATATATATATATAACGGTCAATAATCCTTATTTTTAATTATTTCTTTAGCTAAAAAAACCTTAAAGGCCGAAGGGTACAATTTAGTCCTTACCTCCCATCCTATGCCCGTGTAATTCACATTATATCGAGCAGATGTACCATCGAAATGCAAGTGAGCGGCCACCAACATAGAGAGAGGTGAATATGTGGGGGATGCCACGTTGAGCAAAGAGAGGACAACAGGTGACAACATCTCTGTGCGCGACAAGATTCACTGCAGTTAAAGATGTACCAGGCTTTTATAATATTTCTCGGATTAAAGACAAACGTATGTGTCACCAATTTTGCCCTGTAACACATGCTCAACGAGATGGATACTAGGGTTAATCCTAACCATAGGTGTGTAATATTTTTATGCACTGGGATTTGATTTTAAAAGAATAAACTCATGAAACAAACTAACTGCTAGATCAAAGTAATTTGTATGAAACAGGACCTCTTTGAATCTAAATACCTTCCAATAATTTTAAAATAATCAGTTGCATACACATTGTACATACCAATCTCCCTAATCCCGTAATCTAAGTATATTGTTCCTATGTATACCTAATACATGGCTTTCGCCTGTCGTAAAACTAGCAGCCTGTCATCAGTGTGAGAAAGGGAATAGGGAAACAAGCGGGTAGGAACGAGGTGATGTTAGCGAGAGCTAAGGCGATGAATACAATGTATTTGAGCTTGGAGTTGCTAGGACGATCTCGGTGATTGCCTCGGTGACAATTATGAATGAGGAAAGGGAGGCAGTCGATGGGCATGATAATAAACTAGGTGCCGCACAAATTGGCAAGAAGAGATGTGTGAAAACCCAGAGGCCGGGAAAGACTAAAGAGCGATGGCTATAATAATAGTTATCTAAAATAACAAAATTAAGGCTGTTTTTGTTTGCGACGCGAGGTTGATTACATTGAATAAGAAAAGTGATGACAACCCTACCATAACATAAAAGAGAGATATAGAACATGGGTAACAAACAGAGCAAGAGATGCGAAACGCAGCCACAACATTGACCAATCTTGGCACATGCAAAAATTATATGAGCAGGCACTGGCTATCATCTTCTCTTCTAAAAAAATATATAAGCCAGCTTGCCAAATTAAGTAAGTCGGCTATCTGTATTTTAAAGCTTGCATCATTGATCGGATATCATGTAAGGCAACCCGACAGACAAGCCTTTATAAATCTTCATCGGGGGCCTCAAATGTAATAATCATCGACAAAAGAGACAAACCTTAATGAGGCGAATCAGAGAGGTGGTGTCAATTTTTAATCTAATTTGTTAGATTAAAATAACAAGTTAACTATCAAAATTTATATAAAAAACTATGCTCAAATAGGTTACATATAGCCATTAAAGGATAACAACATCTCATGAAACATTAGATAATATGCCCGTGCATTTGTGTGGGCTTCCTTCCTAGTTAGCTAAAATCTTGATGAGTTCAAGCCCAGGCTAGAGTAACTTGAAGAAATGCATATTTAAACAAAACATGCAGTATGTTTCTATTGCTACAAGCTGCATACAACTGAATAACAAAGAATGCAAGTTAAAGTACACGAATATTTGAGGGGCTAAGCGTAGACTCTTCAATTTTTGAATTTTTTTGGTAGTTGAAGCCTAAATGCAGGGATGGAGGCAGCCGTTCGGGAAGGTTAGCATCTGACGTCGTTTGATTGACGGTCAAATTCCCTTCTTAACACGGCAGCCGAAAGAGGCATCCATGGACTCGAGCGAGACCATGGTAAATTGGTAGCATGACGAATTATTTTTCAGCAAATGAAGCCATTTTTTTTCCAGCGTCCGTAGAAACTTTGGAGATCATGACAAATTGACAGCCTCGTGGGTGTTAAGATGCTTATTTTTCTAGTTTATAAACCATATGTAAAACGATAAACGTCATTAACATATAATTAATTAAGTATTAATTATTAAAAACTTAAAAATGGATCTATTTGATTTTTTAAGATACTTTCATATAAAATTTTTTTATAAAAAACACACCGTTTAGCAGTTCGGAAAACATGTTCAAGGAAAATAAGAATTTAAACGGCTTAAATAACCCCTGCCGAACAGGAGTAAAGCCCTGCCGAACAGGGAATAAGACTTCCGCGTTCCGCAGTCATCGCCCGAGCCCCTAATTTGGACGTCAGTGCACCGTCACTGAACAACCCTCTCCCGGAGCTCTACGCACGCTTGCCCGCCTTACAACTCGTACGCACGCACGGTGCTGAGCGCGTCGTCGCTGGTGTTGCTCGTTTCATTGCACGAGACAGACCCAATCTGCATAACCTCCCTCTCCATCCATTGTCCGGCCATGCACGACCTTTGTTGTTCGTCCACGCTCGCCTCCGTCGACCATAGATCGACCAACGTATCCAGCGGCCACTCCGGCGACATGCCCGTGAGTCAGGCGGGCAGATCATCAGATGGCGCAGCCGGCGCTCCGGTCGCCGCCCTCGCTCTCGCTGCCACCGCCTTCCTCCTCGTGGTATCGACGCCTGCAGTGTGCGCAACGGTAGGCACCCTGCCTCTGCCGCTGAACCCGAACGTGAGCTGCCTGAATGCTCCCTTCCCCTTCGGCGCCAACGGCACGGCTCTGCGCGGCTTCGAGGTGTCGTGCGGCCCGGACAACCAGGCGATGCTGCCCATCGGCGGCAACCTGTACAGGATCAGGCAGATATCGCTGGACGGCTACGTCGCCATCTTCGCCGGGCCCGCTCGCCAGGTCTGCTACGCCGCCGGCGCCGGCGAAGCCAACGGGACCGGACTCATGGACCTTGCCGGGACACCGTTCACCTTCTCCGGGCGGAATACGCTGACGGCCGTCGGCTGCAATTACAAGCTCCTCACTTCCTTCACGAGCTCCGGCAGCCGTAGCAACTCTTCGGCTGCAGCAAGCATAACCACCTGCGCCACCGGATGCCAGGGCAGCTCAGACGCCATCACCAGCCACTCTTGCAGCTCAGGAGTAGCCTGCTGCCAGACCGACGTCCCCTCGGACAGGCGTCGGTTCGACCTGTCCTTCACCAAGATGGCGAGCGCGACCGCGGAGGAGGACGGCACATGCGCCGCCGTATTCTTCCTTGACGACGGCCAGCAAGTCTTCCAGGACCTCTCATCCGACGCCGGCGGTGAGCTCCAGAGATCTCTGAAGGACGAGCTGGGGGTGCCACCTGGTGAACGCATAATGAGCTTAGACTGGGCAATTGGTACCAACAGCTGCAAGGAAGCAACAGTGGGCAGCAGCAGCAAGCTTGCTCGACCGGAAAAATGCAAGGCCAGCATGAGCGAATGCTTCGACTCGCCCAGGGGAGAGGGCTATCTCTGCAAGTGCCGTCAGGGGTTTGCAGGGAATCCTTACCTGGACGACGGGTGCCAAGGTATGCGCCTTCTTGACATTTTCATTGCACCTTCAGATATGTAGGTCCTTGTTATCATGGCTGGAAGATCATGCATGGTAAGAACCTGCACATTCGTATCATTAACAAGGTAACGATTTAGATATCTAGGAAAGGTAAAAATGAAAAAGAACCTTACTCAAGAGAAATCACTTGTAAATCAGGTTTTAGGAGTACAGCAATGAGTGTACCAAGTCGAGGTAAGAGGAAACATAATCAATTGCTAGATTTTGTTTAGCTTGTGCTATACCATGCTTTTCTACTACCTAGGTGAATCAGCAAGGGAAAATTTAGGATTCAGATTAATGTTCTATGCTACCAGTTATGATAATTCAACAGATTGCCATTCATGGTCTTCGCAGTGGCAACTTGTCCCACTAGGACCTCATCTAGTTGTAGAGGCCAGGTTTTTAATCCATTATCCAAAAAAAGGGCCTCATCTAGTTACTGATCTCTCCAGTTTTATCAGTAGAACTCTTTTGATCTTTGTGAAACTAATGTTCAATTATCTATACTATTACTAGATATCGATGAGTGCAAACTTCCGCCACAAAACAGGGATTACCCTTGCACCTTCACACAGTACTGCAACAACACTCCAGGAGGATTTCAGTGCTCTTGCCCATCGAGCATGATTGGTGATGGTTACAGGTCAGGGACGGGCTGCACTCCCTTGGTTTTAGTTCCACCTCCACCTAGTCCTGGTACTCCCTGTATATCCTGTTTGCAACTTTTGTTCAACTGCATCTGTACACGTTAAGCCCATTTCCTCTATCTGATGTATTGATTAACTTAGCTTTACTTCGAAGCACGTATATCACATTTGGAATAGAACCACGCAATAACTAATAAAAGATTAAAAACTGAAAGAAAGCAAAAAACTATAAATTAAGCCAAGAAATCCCAGCCAAAATTTTTAGAGGCCCTTTATAGTACAACATTCTATAATATATCAATGGATCGTACTAGTGATCCAATGGTTCAGATTCACTCTATACTAGTAAAACTTATACTTGTAGTATATGTAATATACATCACTAGTATAAGAGTATTATGGGAAAGTAAAAAAGCATATATATAATTTGTTAGTTATGTCTGGCTAATTATTATATATTTTTTACCATCCAATCGTACGGAGATTCGTGTTAAAGGACATGGCGTCAGTGTCTAATCGAACTGATTGGAATAGAAATATTTTTTCTGGACTAAACTAACTTCAGTGGCAATGTGGGTAATTTTTATAATTAACACATCATTTACTAAAATACTCATTCAAATGAATAGTTAGATTTTACCCGTACTACCTCCTCTCTATCATTAGTATATTGTACTGTAAAGAGTCTCAATTTTTAGTAAGCACTTATGATTCGACTCTTGTGATATTGTATTTCTGTTTACAGTTTACACTTTTGTTAGTTATTTAAACAAAGAAAAAGATCTCCACAGCACTTCAGAGCTAGAAATTGTCTCCACCTGTAGTGGATCAAGGCTATAGGTATAAAACTATAAACCAGGGGATCAATTAGATATCCATTAGGCTTGTTAAAATTGCATAACAAACGAAATTGTAGTGTGTAGTCATAAAACTGTGTGAAGGTCAGCTAGTTCTAATGAAAAGGTCGACAGTCCACGCCTATCAATATCAACAGATACATACTTTCCTTATCCTTATGCAAAGTTACTGACATTCTTTTGATTGCATTTGCAATTAGATTACCTCCTGTTCTGACTATCTACATATATATTCTCAAAAGGATATCTCAACTAAAAGTAGTTTGGCTGAAAGTAGTAATTTCCGTATGATTAATTAGACAGCTTTGATTGAGCATCAATAATTGAACCTGCTGCGTCAGGAAGCTAAAAACATGTTGATTGGTTCCTCTTGATGCAGGTTTCCCCTTGCAACTACAACCCCAAGGTTCGGCATAGCCTCCAGTTTACTAATTATGCATACAGTAAACCATCATCTATAATGCTCAATTTAGCACTTGATAGCAGCCTTTAGGTTGAAGTTTTCTTTTGGCAACGTTTTTTCTAGGATCTGATACATGCCGGCATGGCATAAGTCGAGATGGAATAACTAAAGGGAGTGACTGCCAAACGGGTCGAAAGAACTTCCCCATAACTATTACTTTGGGTAACTTCATCAGCTTCTGGAGTGCTACCTAAACCTTTTGTTTTATTTCTAGTATATGAAATGCAGATTGTCACATTTGAACAGCTAATCTACAAGCTGTAGCATATCTAGGAAGGTCTTCCTACTTGGTACTAATGTATTTGCCACACCCAAGTTCTTTCACGAGGTATATATTTTTACCTTAACCCTAAAGGTACGGTTAACATCGAATAAAAGTACACATTTTGAACAAACAATAATCAAAACATAATATTTCCATAAACTATTGAGTGTGAAATCGTTTGTGACATTTATGGCAAAGTAACCGATGCATATTCGCTGTTGAAGGTAACAACCCAACAGGTCACCATGCCAAATCTAAACCACTGAATTCTGCTTAATGAACATGAATCTGAATTTTTTTCTTAATGAAGCATTGCTGAGTTGGGTCTAGTGAAAAAAAATGAATAAAAACAAAAGAGAATTTTACCTGTAGCAAACTCATGCCCCTAATCCGGCCGCTAAGCAATCACAAGTTGCAGCATAACCTGCAATAATTCATCAGTGTGAAATCTCATTAGCATCACTATAGGCTGTGGCACATACCAATGAGATAAAAATTGTTAACTGTTGCAATATGTGCAGGCGCTGTTATCGCACTTATAGTTACAATAACCACGACAACATTGTGCATCTACTGGAGTTCTAAGAAAAGAGAGATAAATAGAAAAAGAGCTGAGTTGTTCAGGAAGAATGGTGGTTTGCTGCTGCAACAAAGATTTGCTGCATTCACTTCTCAAGGCATGATGGACTCATCTGCAAGGGTTTTTGGTGCAGAAGAACTCAAGGTTGCTACTGACAACTACAGTGAAGATCGAATTCTTGGCCGAGGTGGACATGGTACTGTATACAAAGGCATTCTCCCAGATAAGACAGTGGTTGCGATAAAGAAGTCCACAGTGTTCGATGAGAGCCAGGTGGAGCAATTTGTTAATGAGATTTCTATCCTTTCACATATTGACCACCCAAATGTGGTCAAGCTCTTAGGTTGCTGCCTAGAGACACAAGTGCCACTGTTGGTATATGAATTCATTCCAAATGGTACATTATTCCAGCATATTCACAACCAGAATGTGCATCGCTCTTTATCATGGGAAGACTACATAAGGATAGCAACCGAAACAGCAGAAGCCCTTGCCTATTTGCACTTTGCACCTTTGATACCAATTATTCACAGAGACATGAAGTCGAGCAACATACTGTTAGATGGGAATTATGTAACCAAGGTATCTGACTTTGGTGCATCAAGATCAGTCCCATTTGATCAAACTCATATAACAACTCTTGTTCAAGGAACAATTGGATACCTTGATCCTGAGTACTTCCAAAACAGCCAGCTCACAGAGAAGAGTGATGTTTATAGTTTTGGAGTTGTTCTTGCAGAGATACTAACTGGAGAGAAGCCTGTGTCCTTTGCAAGGCCAGAGGAATTACGCAACCTAGCCATGTACTTAGTAATGTTGGTCAACAAAGGCTGCCTACTTCAAGCAGTAAAACCACACATTTTGGTAGAAGCTGGAGAAGAGCAACTATATGCAGTTGCACAACTCTCAATTAGGTGCTTAAGTCTAAAGGGAGAACGACCAACAATGAAGCAGGTGGCATCAGTTCTTAATGGGCTGAGAAGGTCACTCACGAAGGACAAAACTATCAGAGGAAAAGAAGTATACCCTCCAAATAAGAATGAAGAAGAGGAATACCTGCTTCCTGGATCAGGGTTAGGATCACCCTCCACTCTCTACTCTTCAGAAGGAAGTAGGCAGTGTAGCATGGAAGTTGAAATGGTAGCTTCTTGCCATCTTACAAGATGATGTACTTAATGTAATTTTCTAAGCAAATGTATATATGTCGGTTCATGGTTGACAACTCACAGATATATAAGTTTGCTTTTTTAAAAAAAAAAACTCACAGATATATAAGTGAACATATATGCAGAAGGTCTCCTAAAGGAAGTAAAATGACTTGCAGATCAGTAGATTCAGGTTAAAAAGAAGAAAGTCCTACTAGTCCAAAACTATCAAGAATAACTTGGACTCAGCATATGCAGCATTTTCCTTTCAAGGAAATGAGAGGAAGTTCACTACTTCTCTTTGTGCCCTGTGATAAAACAAAAGGCATCCCTATGTGCTATACATCTTATGTTGGATAGTGTATTAATTCTCAAATTAGAAATGCATATCCAGGAAAATGATATTTCAATCAGTGATAATTGTCATGAAACAAGTAATCAACTCATGAGTGAAGATTTTTACTTATTGTTGGTTTGTTGCTCCAGAAGAGATATGAACATCGTGGGACCTTGAAGTGAACAACGAATGGAAAAAGATTACCTCAAATAAAGCCAGTCATCTACCATGGGATGTCCATGGACAGCATTATGGTGCTCTCTATTGAGTTGCATGCACTGACCAATTCAACCCAAAAGCTTAAGGTGATGGAGAAAGGCGAGCAATTCACTTTATATTCCAACACTCCCCCTCACACGAGGTCCCTTCAAACCTTAAGCGTGGAATAGAAGTGGACTGCAATTTTTTATTTAATTGCGTGTCAGCCAGGTGGTCCGATACCATGTTGAATAGTGTAGAGGGAGAGAGATGTACTGCGTAACCGGGATAATTGTATTGAGCCTCGAGGGCCAGTATATATAGGAGATACATGGGTAGAGATAAGGAAGGATTAGAGATAAGGAAAGAGTTCATACAAATAAATCCTATCCTAATATATCTCTAACTACCATATACTCTAATACCCCCTGTAATCCAAGCATGAACACCGCGGACGCTTAGACTGGAGAAGAAACCGACGAGAAGACTCAAATGATGATAGCCCTTGTGCCGAAGTCGAGGTAGCTGTGCGTAGAGTAGCCGTGGTTGATGTAGCAGTGTTGATGACGAGCGATCTGACAAGTCACGGGGTGCAAGAGGCGCCATGGAGTGGTCGCGGGCACGCAGGATGGCGCCGTGGACCAAGGTGGCATTAGGACACGCCGAGGACAAAGATGGTGACGTAGTTGCAACAGTCGTGGAGGAAGATGACACTAAAGAGCCGACGTTGTCGAACCGTAGAGGATGAGATGTCACGCTGGGTTTGCCAGGCTCGGGGACAACTTGGGACGAACGAGCGCGGCGGTGTTGCCAATACCGCACGGGTGAGGCAGGAGACCATCATGAACCTTGCGCCATTGTCGAAGGAGACTAGCAGAGAAGGCCTCCGAGACGGTCGCAGTGCGCAGAGCGGCGTAGAAGAAGTGCCGGTACACCCGCTGTTGTTGGAGCAGAGCGAATTTAGTCGAGGAAGATACGGCGACGCTGGCGATGAGGCATGCTGGACGAAGACAAAGGCGAAGTAGCGGGACCGACGGCCTGAATGGCAATGTTGGTAGCCAGTGCGCAAGGGTAGCTAGACCACCGGCCTAGAGCGGCAACAATGGTAGCTTCAAGAAACACGCGGCGGCAGTGCTTAACGAAGGTGAAGACCTCGAGTGGTTGACGATGACCAGTGCGGACGACGAGGATGTCGATGAGCGAACAGTGGTGAAGACGACGAAGATATGGCGACACTAGCGATAAGGCATGCTGGACAAAGATGAAGGTAAAGTAGCGAGACCGACAACCTGAATGGCAATGCAGTGGCAGCTTCAAGAAACAAGCAACGGCGGTGCTTGACGAAGGTGAAGACCTTGAGTGGCTGACGATGACCAATGCGGAGGACGAGGATGTCGATGTGCGAACGGCGGTGAAGATGACGAGAGTGGCGACATTGCGGCCCAAAGACGACACAGTTGCAACTCCAAGGCGATGCAGAGGCAAAAAATCCACCAGTGGGGAGGCCACACTGAGGAGGGCACCTCTCGGTGTTGCAACAGCCAGTGGATGTGGACCACACGCAGCGACACTGCGGCCCCAAGGGGCGACGCAGCGGCAGCCCGAAGCTTGGTGTAGAGCACGTACTCAAAGACGATCGGTCACATGATGTCGTAGCTGGACGTTTGATCGGTTGATTAGGCCGATGATGCGTAGGGCCGGACAACGAAGATGAGGAGTCGATGCCGATGTCGAAGTAGAGACATCGAGGTCGACGAGGCGATGGGCAATAAACCCGATCTCTGATCGGGAGAAAAAAAACAAAAAACAGGTGCAATGATACCATGTTGAGTTGCATGCACTGACCAATTCAACCCAAAAGCTTAAGCTGATGGGGAAAGGTGGGCAATTCACTTTATATTCCAACACTCCCCCTCACACAAGACTCCCTTAAGTCTTAAGCGTGGAATAGAAGTGGGCTGCAATTTTATTTAATTGCGCGCCAACCAGGATTCGAACTCAAGACCTCTAGCTCTGATACCATATTGAGTTGCATGCACCGACCAAGTTCAACCCAAAAGCTTAAACTGATGGAGAAAGGCGAACAATTCACTTTATATTCCAACACTCCATGGATGCATCAATGTCAATATCATTGTTGCCTAAATTTGATGCCTTATCTGCACAAATCTGCTCCTGATAGTTCTCCTCGCTAAGAAATTGACTATCATTGCCATCCAAGACCAACTGCCATGTCAGCTTTCTCAACTCCTTTTTCACACTTCAAGACAAATGTTGCTTCATCAGCCTTCTCAGGGCTTCAAGTTCAATTGCAACTTCTACCATCCTTGGCCTATCTTCTCCTTTAAGCCTCAAGCATTTCAAAGCCAATTGAGCGACCACATTAACATGCCTAATTCCTTCCGATTCAATACCCGATTATGCATGCATCCTTGTCCATGAAGAACGCCTTGCTGCATGGCTCACCCCCACCATCCTGGGCAGAGTCGCTAACCAACTGCTTCCATATAGTCTGGAATTCCAATTTTAGGCTCTTTAGCCCCCATGGCATGGGGGCCTGGCAACACCAAACCCCAGAGCATGTACTCTCTATGCTGCTATTTGTAGCACAAAATGACACACAATCTCCACTGTACCTGTTGCCTACTCCATGGCCACCATGGCCATTGCCACTCAGTAACATTGCCATGACATCACAACCCACAACCATGAACATGTTGCGTGTGTCCAAAACAAAACCTGGTTCCCTCAAGGGCGAGGTTATTCAACACTGCCATGCTATGGTACTGCTGAGTATGCGCAGGGAACCATATGATAGTGATATGTCAAGGACTTTGTATGTAGTACCACTAATGGGATGCATTTGACCTAATGAGCCACATATGATCTCAAAGCCAGAGACTGGTTCTGGACCAGGTGCGTAGTTGCCGATTTTGCGGAAAGGCTTGGGAATAGAAACATTGTGGCATGAAGCGGCGTAAGGTGGCTGTAGGTGCTAACCAAGGGAAATGTTTGTACACCCAAATCCTATTGTTTAGCTTACATAGTGATGACCATGGCATATATTTTCCATCTGAGTCTCCTCAGAAGACCATGATCCAATAGTAAAGTCTTCTTTTCAAAATCATTGTGGCTAGTGTTAAAAGAATCGCCAATCATGTGGACGTGATTCAGCAGGTTATTCTAACTTTTCTGCATTCAAGGCAATGATTCATACTCTAGTGGTGGTTTCCTTTTTTATTTTTTTGCATGGACCTTTCAGCTTTGGTTCGTGGGGCTCATAAAGAAGACCTATCACGGGAAAGAATCTTATATCGAACTTTAATCTTTTAGTGACTAGAATTATGCCACAAGGTTGTGCAATAAGTGGTTTATGTTACCGTGGCAAATCTGATTCTTCCACGAACACTGTCGTACCACGTGAACTTAAAACGCTAGTAGAAAATAAGTATGCATGATGTATTCTTATCCTACAGCATGGAGATGTCAATTATCATCTATTCTGTGCGAAACAAATGAATCAAGGGACAAGCGAACAAGGATATGAAAGAGGTACACCGACGACACAGTTCTGAATTTAATGAATTATTACTGCTTCCTCTGCTTTTTAATAGATGACACCGTTAACTTTTGATACGACGTTTAACCATTCGTCTTATTAAAAAAAATTAAATATAATTTATTTTGTTGTCACTTGGTTTATCATTAAAAAAACTTTAAGCATGACTCATATTTTTATATATTTATACTAATTTTTAAATAAGATAAATGGTCAAACGTCATAATAAACATTAATGTTGTTATTTATTAAAAAAGGAGGTAGTACTAGTTTTCTCTCTCCTTAGAAAGAGAGACTACTAGAGAAGAGAGAGGACAATTCCGAATTTTTTTCATTTTTATATTTATTTAATAAAATATTTACAAAACTACATTTTCATTTCAAAAATTTACAAAAATATACTCCCACCGCCCTCTGGGAGGGCGATTTTTAAAAATCGCCCTCTGGAAGGGCCGTTGGCTGACGTGGCTGATGGCCGTTGGCCGCCCGGCCAACGGCCGTCAGGCAATTTGCAGGCGGCCCCCGGGCCATCTAAAAACCGCCCTTTGAGAGGGCCGCAAGGGGGCCACCTGCAAAAATCCGGCCGAGGGCCGGCCATTTTACAGGAGACCCCCTTGCCGCCCTCTCAGAGGGCAATTTTTAGGTGGCCCGGGGGGCCGCCTGCAAATTGGCCGGCCCCGGCCGGATTTTTGCAGGAGGCCCCCTTGCCGCCCTCTCCAAGGGCGATTTTTGGGTGGCTAGGTATAAAACCCCCTCCCACTCTCAAAAAATATCATAAAATTCACACAAATCACAGAAAAAAAAGAAGAGAGAGCTAAGAGCGAGGCTGAACGAAAGCAGCGAAGCTCTGTCAGTTTGCTGATTCATCTGCAGGTAAAATTTATTGTTTCTTTGTAATTTCTATTTATATGCAAGAATTGATATAGTATTGTACTGGTTATGTGTATAGTACTGTATGAAAATAAGTTGTTACTCGTAGATCTGTAGGTTTTTAGTTAATCTGTTAGATGACTTAAGTTTTGTAGAGATGTGAGGAGATTATTGGTACCTAATTTAACTGTATTATTGCATCAACAGAAATGGCAAATAAGGTGATATTTCAGTTATTTCACGGACAAGGGAATATTAGATATGGTCCAGAAGGGGTAGATCTGTCGGATTTTAGTTCAACGGCTAAGGGGATTGATAGACCAGCTGAGAGAAGTTTTGGGTCAGTGTACAACTGGCTGATGCGAGGGTTTCGACTGAACCCCGAGCTTAGCGCAATAACCTTGTATGTAGTAGTCAGTCGTGCAACTGAAGGTTTTTTTTGGGAACTGATGCCGGTGGATTGCACTGCCACTTGGAGATGGTATGTGGAGAATGCATTCCAACGTGGTTGGCCACTGGGCATACTTGTGTCGATATATGAGAAAGATAACACCGCTGGTACAATGCCCGTGCAAGATGATGAGGGTCTAAGTACGGCGGGAGGTGATAGTGAAACAATGGAAGGAAATGAAGGAGCGAATGAAGGAGGGAATGGAGAAGATAGACAGGCAACAGGTGTGGCAGATGAGGGAGAACAAATCAATACCATCGTCGAAGAAATGGATAGGGAAGATTCTGAAAACGAGCAAGCAGAGTATGATGATTCGTCTGATGAGGACACCGTGATGCCTGCAGAATGGAGCAACGATGACTTCTCTAGGCTTGCTATCTCCGAGGGACATCATGTGCCATAGGAGTACAAGGAGAATGAGGTCATCCAGGGAGCCAAGTATGCATATGTAGAGAATTTAAAGGAGGCAGTAAAACAATGGGCCGTGTCACTTCAAAGAGAGTTCTCGGTCGTGAAGTCAAGCAAATCGGTGTATGAAGTGAAGTGCATGAAGGATGGGTGTCCATGGCGGGTGCACGCATTCAGGGTAAATGGAAAGATTATTGGCAAGTTTCAATTGTGACTGAGCATTCATGTTATTTACCCGGTGTTGAAAAATATCACACAAACATGACTTCTGCATTTGTTGCAATAGAGATGTACTCCCATATTATCAACAATCTGGGGTACGAACCAAGGTCAATTGTTAGACATATTGAAGAGATTCAAATACACAATTAGCTATGCTAAGGCTTGGAGGGCAAAACAGAAGGTTGTAGAGATGAGATTTGGTACATTTGAAACAGCCTATGATAATTTGCCTCGTCTGTTAGGCTGTATTCTTCAGAGGAATCCAGAGACGTACTACGACCTGAAAGCCTTTCCATCAATTGACCATGGTAATAAAAGTGTGTTGCAACGAGTATTTTTTGCATTAGGTGCTTGCATTCAGGCATTTGTCCATTGTCGTCCAACCCTCTGCATCGATGGGACATTTCTGACCGGGAAGTACAGAGGGCAGATCTTAACAGCAATTGGAGTTGATGAGAACAACCAAGTTCTACCAGTGGCTTTTGCTTTTGTTGAGAGTGAGAACACTGATAGCTGGTATTGGTTTCTAGAAAGGGTTAAGTTTGCAGTTGTACGGATGAGACCAGGCGTATGCCTTATACATGACCGTCACGCCGGCTTGCTGCGTGCAATTGAGGAATTGAGATATGGATGTGTTGAGAAGGGATACCCACCAAGGTGGTATGATGTCCAAAGTAGATGGTGCATAGGTCATATGGGTGCTAATTTCTACAGACAATTTAAGAATAAGCACCTTATGGATCTTTTCAAGAGGCTTTGCGCCCAGAATCAAGAGAAAAAATTCAATGAGCTTTGGAGGAGGTTGGATGAGCTGACCTCTAAACTAACAGATGAGCAGTCCAAGAGAGCTAGCATTGGAGGGGATGAGGCTCCACAAGCTCTTGGGCCTCTATCAAGTGACGGACCACATATGAGAAGAAGGTCTGCATCCTCAGTTAGAAAATTTTCAGATTGGATTAAGAATGAGCCAAAGGAGAAATGAGCATTGTTGTATGACAAGGATGGTTCTCGGTTTGGCATAATGACCACAAATTTGGCAGAGGTCTATAACTGGGTTATGCGTGGTGTTCGAGGGCTCCCACTTGTTAGAATAGTTGAATTTATCTTGCATGGCACATGCAAGTACTTCAGAGATCGGTTCAGAGCAGCTGGGCCCTCAATGATGGACAATAATCTTTTCTTTGGCACACTACTGACGAAGTATCTGCAAGATAAAAGTGAAAAGGCCAAAAGACATCGTGCTCTACCTCAAGGCACACAAGAACATAGATTTGAAATATTGTGTGTCGACAAGGGCATGGGCGGAATCTACTGCAAAAGAGTTGTGCAAGAGTGTGCTGAAGGAAGACGGGACCTGCAAGTGCTCGTGCCGAAAACCTACACTGCTCCACAAGCCATGCTCTCACGTTATTGCCGCGAGCGGTGAGTGCGGAATAGAAGCACGCTATTTTGTCTCACCTTATTTCAGGAAAGAAGCAATCTATAATACCTGGAGCGGAGAGATATATGATTTCGGTATAGCAGGTACATTTACTATGAAGCATCCTCAAGCTGTGTACATTCTTGACCCAACAAAATTGAGGGATAAAGCAGGTCGCCGCAAGACAAGACGCATCCGTAATGACATGGATGAGTCAGAAGCCGGTGGAAGACATAAGCGTTGTTCAAAGTGTGACCAAACAAGTCATACATATAAGAAATGTCCAAAGGATGCAACCGGTCCAAGTGCGGCGGAAGCTGGACCGTCGGGTTTAGCCGCTGATGGCAGTCGTCCTACGGGTGAAGGCATAACTTCAAGACGACCCCGTCTTAGGCGTTCTCGAACAATTGGTGGTGCTACGGTGTAGTGTAAGTCTATATTAGTTCTTTGTTATAGAAGGATATCTACCGTACTGTTGTTTTTTATTGTCATGTAACAATGCTATAAACTTTATCAATAATTAACGCTAACTCTCTATTTACATGCAGGTATGGCGTACCATACACCGGAGCTGTTGGACCGAGGTGTCGACCAGTCCCACCGGTCTTACCTGTCAGCCGTGGAGGGTGCCCATCTAGCCACCTTCCGTCCACGGCCTTCACGTCACCTCCTGCGGATAGACCCTCGATTCCGTGAGAGGTAAGAGCTGTACGAATATTTATTCACATCGTTTGTGCATATCTATGTTCCCTAATATTGAATACAGTGCTATATTCTGCAGGTTGTGTGAGGCTGGACTTCTTCCGCTGTGTAGGCTAGTTGAGCCCGCACCAGACGAGACAGACCCCACCAAGCGATGGGACGCTGACCGGTCACTTCTGGCAGCACTGGTGGATCGCTGGAGACCGGAGACCCACACGTTCCACCTACCGTGTGGCGAGATGACTCCCACACTCCAGGACGTGTCGTACCTGCTAGGACTTCCCCTCGCAGGAGACGCAGTTGGTCCGATCGACGGGGGGCACGGTTGGTCGTAGGACATCACTGCTCGGTTCGAGCCCGTGCATTGTCGACCTGAACTTGGACCCCTGGGTTCGCTACCGCCTTACACCACGAACGGCCTCTCGCAGGCTTGGCTGCTACAGTTCACCGTAAGTCGCGGATTTCTTTCATTCACAATCATCCGACCTACAAAGCAACAGAGCTGCTGACTATAATCTTTCTTTACAGTCTGATAAGCTAGACGATAACGCCGACGTATACTCGGTGCGGCGGAGCATGGAGGCGTACCTGTTGTGGCTGTTTGGGTGGGTGATGTTCACCAACACTCACGGGCATGCGGTGGACAAGGGACTGATCCACTACGCTCGTGCCATTGCCAACAGCGAGGACGAACACGTACCGCAGTGGAGTTGGGGATTTGCTGTGCTAGCAGCGACGTACCGTGCTCTTTGTGACGCGTGCACAAAGACCGATCGAGGTGCGGTTATCGCCGGTTGCCCTCTCCTTCTGCAGCTATGGGCGGCCGAGCGGTTCGCGATAGGCCGTCCTCTGATTGAGCACTCTTCCTACGAGGGCGGCCCTGGAGGCTTGTACGGCCAGTGGCCCGAGGACCGTCCGACTATGGGGACCGTATGGTGTCGCCGTGAGGTACAAAATGTGAAATTCTATGTTTAGCACTTATGCGCAAACACTCACGTGTAAGCTTTTCCTATTTTGCAGCGTCGTTACTCCCACAGGCAGGTTAGGAGGGCCTACTGCGAATTCATTTTGGAGTTCGACCGTCTGCTGCCCAGCGACGTCGTTTGGGAGCCGTATAGTCCGCAGGCCATCGTGGCCCGTGCACCGCTCGGACTCTCTTCTCTTTGCACGTGCGACCAGGCGTACTGGATGACGACAGTGCCGTTGGTGTTCGACATCTTCGTCGAGCCCCATTGTCCGCAGCGCGTGATGCGACAGTTCGGACTACGTCAGCACTCCCCATCGCCCGTGGAGATCGTTGTGCCGCGCGATGTGCACCGGTTAGTACAACTGCGATCTTTGTTTAGTACTACAACTATTTAATGTAGCCTAATGCACTCTCTGCAAATAGATATAATCGTAGGGGACAGGCAGCCGGCGCTCAGTGGTATCCTCGACTGCAGAAGTATGTGGAGGACTGGTTGTTGGCGACGGATGAGGTCATCGATGAGATATATCCACACACTGAGGAGAGCTACCTAGCATACCTCACGTGGTACCAGCCCGTACCCGCACACGCGTAACGTTCACCCCAGATGCTCCACAGCCACACGTCGCCGCTACGACGGACACGTATTCTAGACACTGTGACCAGTACTACTTCCGCGCAGTAAGTCACATTATCTTTGCACTTTGCTATTCCCTTTGTACGTGTCCATGGCTCTAACACAAGTTCATGTCACATTTGAAATAGGTCGACGTAGCGCGACAGGTTCAGGCTGATGTAAACGCGGCGTTCGGATGGTTGGACAGTGGGATCGTGCTGAATGCCGATAAGCAGAGGACGACCTTCGGGAGGATTCGTCAGGCGATGCACACAGTGATTCGTGCGCTTACTTGTCGTACGACCGACGCGGTACCTCCCGTAGTTGCACAGCAGCAACAGCCACGGCCAGCAAGAACAGGAGTAGGAGTGCACCCGCAGGGTTCCAGTTAGCCATCTGGCCCCTCCAGAGGTAAATTCGACTAACCATCGGTTCATAACATGTTTCCTTCTACGACATGTACTGTTGTATATCAATATGCTTCCCTGCAGCTTTCGCTACACCGTACCTACATCCCTCTGGAGCTAGCACGTCGACGCATGGAGTGCGCCAAACACGACCACACGCGCAGCTGGGCACGACAAGTGCCCCCCGGGCCACAACAGGAGGTCCTTCAGGTTATATCAAAGTTTATTTTTGCCTTGCAAAATTTTGGTTTGCAATTATCAATATTTTGGTATACAGGGTTCCACTCTAGAGCGCCGGGGATGTTTACTGGCGCTGGCTCCTTCACGCAGGGTGCACACGGCAGCGGTTGGGCACCAGATCCTTTTGAGGGGGACGACTTGGAGGACTCGGGCGAGGAGATCCAGGAGATACTAGTTGCCTCGCAGCTCGAAGGAGCTCCGCCACCACAGACGCAGGACCCACCAGCTGCCACACCAGTGCAGACGACCCGCGCTGGCCGTGCCATACCACCAGACCGGATGACGTACTCCCAGGGCCAAGTGCGAACGCAGGGTAGGAAGACAAAGAGAGCTAGAGGTTACGGTCAGGGCCCGTAGTACGTTGTATCAGTGATAGTTTGTCTGTTGTATATCATGTTTTATTAATTGTATGCATACTGAAGAAACCTCTTTACTTTGTTGTAACATACCCAGAATATATATATACCGGGAATAAATTATGGATAATCATGGAAAAACTAATACAAAGTGCTAAGGCTTTGTTTCAAAACTTTCACCTATATATATATATATGTATATACATATATGGAGACCCATGTTTTGCTCTCTTTTAAAGAAAAACTAGTAATCACATTGTCAATTCAAATTTATAAGGGATCCTGGCCCAGATCCGGCTGCTGACGAGCGCCCGAGGCACTCCGCCGCCGCTGGACCTCTCCCAGAGCAACCGTCGCCGTTCCAGCACTGTTGAGTAACCCAACATCTTTTGTGAGCCTCTCTAGTCCCTCAGGTATTGCATGCATGCACCATTTCAGCTTGTAAGGTAAAATCCATATGCATGCCGAAAGAGTTCGCTGCCTCCGCCGTTGTCGCCGGCGATTCCAACCACCTCCGACCATGAGACAACCACCGTTAGGTTCGCCTGGTACTCCTCTAGCTTTTCTCTTTTGGTCACCTGACGAGTTACGCTGCCATGCGCCGCCGCTGCCACGGAAAAGCTCACTAATTGTGCCTCCTCTGTTTCGCCTGGCCGGACCATCCTCTTCGTGGCCGGACGGTCCGCTTGCCCTGCTCTGTCCCGAGCACCTAGGCGCCTAAAAATCGCTCTCGGAGAGGGCGGCAAGGGGGCCTCCTGCAAAAATCCGGCCAGGGCCGGCCAATTTGCAGGCGGCCCCCCGGGCCACCTAAAAACCGCCCTCTGAGAGGGCGGCAAGGGGGCCTCCTGTAAAATGGCCAGCCGAATTTTTGCAGGCGGCCCCCTTGCCGCCCTCTCAGAGGGCGGTTTTTAGGTGGCCCGGGGGCCGCCTGTAAATTGAGGGTGGTGGGAGTATATTTTTGTAAATTTTTGAAATGAAAATGTAGTTTTGTAAATATTTTATTAAATAAATATAAAAATGAAAAAAATTCGGACAATTCCTGTCTCGTAATGGATCAGGCCTAACTCGTGAACTACGTGGGCCTCAAGTGCACAGGATGGCCGGCCCAATACCCATCGATAATTTCCATTTAAAAAACCAAAAAGTGCACCAGAAAAATAAATAAAACATAAACTGAAACATGGCATAAAACCGGCGCTTCCAACGATCTGACCTCTAGGGTTTTAAGGCTCCTCGCCGTCGCCGCCATGTATGGGAACTCCGGCGAAGGCCCCCCGTGACGCGGCCGGCCACCTTCCCTGCATCCTCCAGGACGCGGTATCTACCGTATCCACCGCCCAGATCCTTCGCTCGTCCGGCTACACCGCAGCGGAGCCCGCCGCCCTCCGCGCCCTCTCCGACATCGCCGGCCGCTACGTGGCCTCCCTGGGCAGCGGGGCCTCGGCCATCGCCGAGACCCGCGGCCGCACGGAGCCCAACCTCGTGGACCTCATCCTCGCGCTCGAGGACCACTCGCTCGGCGGGTTCCCCGGCGCGTCCGACCCCGGTCGCCCCGTGCTCCGCTCCGGCGCGCTCTCGGAGCTCGCTGGGTTCGTCCGCGCGGTGCGGGAGGTGCCGTTCGCGAAGCCCCTACCGCGGAGAGTAGGGGGTCCACGAGGCAAGGCGTGGGAGAGCTTCGCGGCGGCGGGGAGGGAGCCGCCGCTGAAGCACGTGCCCCGGTGGCTGCCGTGCTTTCCCAAGAAGCCGGAGCTCGAGCCAAAGGCGACGAACGAAGAGGCGACGGCGAAGTGGGAATCGCGTAGGCGCGATGAGGGGAAAGCGAATCCGGAGGAAGCGGTGGCAGTGAAACCGAGCGGTGATGGCGGGGAGTGTAGGGGATTATTACCGGAGAAGAGGGGGAAAGTGAGCTTTCGTGTCGGGGAGGGGGCGAAGAAGCGGCGATTGGGATTCGACCAGCAGTGCGGCGGTGGTTTCGAACGATTCACGGAGATGAGAGAAAAATCCGCGGCACTAATGCGAGCAGCGAGCAACCACCTCTCGGCCATGGAGATGGAGGAGACCCGGCGGCGTTGCCCGGTGACTCCTTGTTCAGTCGAGGGGTTGAACATGACTTGAGGAGCATGGGCCACAGGTGGCGCCTACAGCCTACAGGCCAAAAGCCCACCGGGCACTTGCCGTCGTGGCCGAACCGTCCAAAAGGGCCGAGTGTATGGGTGACTGTTCGATCCAACGGAACGGAACCGCATCGCTGTTATACAAGTTAAATTGAGCTGCCAAAATTTGTATTCTACTGATATACTACGTACTAAAGATCAAATTTCTTTTAAGGACATGTGTCCACATCTTTCTTCCTCGGCTCTCCTTGATGATTCATCCCTCATTCCCGCCGGAATTCATGATGTCACAGGGGTTCCTCATCGTGAGATTCATCCCTTCAATCTCCGGATCTTAACTTGTGGAGACGACAAACTGGGTAACAGATATTCCCATCCATTATTAAACAAGAATAATCCCTTGTGATGTCAAATTGGCAATTAAAGCAGAGACTGAGGAAAGATGCAAGGGGAAAAGGCAACAGTTCAGAATATCTTTTCCTCTGCGGGTAACTCACATAATACGTGCAATGACGCTCAACCAGAGTAAATAATATATGAAATGATATTTTTGACTTCAACAGGGTATAGAGAAAAACTACATTGTTAACATCAACTGGTGTAATAGTTGTGATATATTACATCAAATTGCTACACATGCTTATAAACAGAACATACAGTCGAAGAAACTATTAATCCTTTGACAGTAAATAGCAAGCAAATCTGAACATAACCGAGGGATTATACATGACATCAGAGAAACTATGAACTATAGACTATGAGATGATGCATAAGATTAGCTAAATAGACATCCTAAAATGCTGAGGTTAGTACTTTACAGGAGACAGCTATGCCAAAAGCCATTTATACCAACTGGTTGCTCTGCAAAGAATTCCTCATCATGGAGTCATTGGCTCAACTATTGTGTGAGAACCGAGAAGCCCTCGTGATGAGAGCCTATGGACCCTCCAGTTAGAAATATACAGGCGCTGTTGATCTTTACATGTCACCACTGCTAATTAGTTATCAGCTGTTCCCAAGTTATACTGAAGTAACCATGTCAATTGCTTTTTACTGACTTTAGCCCAAATGACTGAAAAGCCCACATCTTCGATTAGCTGGGAATGTACACGAAACTTGCAGTTCCAAGGATAGCAAATCAACACCAGATATATTTAACATCACAGTTGACACCTATGAAGGATCTCGCAAGGCAGGACTAGCCATTCTAACACGGTGAGCAACAGCCAGAGGTGGCCTGCCAACAGCTTCCAATATCCTAGTAAATACAACCTTTATAGGGACACATGTGACAAGTGGAACTGCACCCCCTAGTTTGATCAAGCCACCAAAAATGCCACTGTGCCTATGTGCTTTTGCTTGACCACCTACTCCGTGATGCCTTTTTCCAGTGGAAATTGAAGAGAGGGTTCGGACTTCTGGCTTGACAGGCTTGCTTTCTTTGGATGGCTTCTTTTGAGATTTAAACGCTGATGACCTCCTAACATTTGAGATGCTTTTTTTATCAACCTTAACCTGGTAATTTGAAGTTGAGTACTTTCT
The DNA here is from genome assembly GCA_003991445.1 of Oryza meyeriana var. granulata. Classification (NCBI taxonomy): domain Eukaryota; kingdom Viridiplantae; phylum Streptophyta; class Magnoliopsida; order Poales; family Poaceae; genus Oryza; species Oryza meyeriana. The sequence goes on from RYFJ01002054.1 coordinate 135,585, forward strand.
AACGTCTGGTTTCATCTCCCAGTCTGGATATCCAAAGCTACCTTCATCATCACCATCCAATGGTGTCCCTGAAGGGTTGGACCGGGGAATTCTTTGCATGGCAGTCCTCCTGCCTGTAGACCAAGCAGGTTGACTCTCCAGTCTCTCTTCCAAACTAATATCACCACAAGAAACCAGGTGGTCGGTGGAACCATCTTCAAGTATTTCAATTTGAACAGGGTGCCCAACAATTGCTTTGCCATTCAGTCTGCTCATTAAGGAAACAAGAGGAACATGCTCTCCCTGGTAGCTAGCCTGGACTTTCAAGTCAACATCAAACAACATTGGGCCCATGCCACCAAGACGTGAACTGTACTTTTGGTAGAATGAAGATTCGTTCCAACATGCATTCCTATTAACATGAAATATCTTATCTGTATCCCTGTTTAGGGAAGAAATCTTGGAAGACTCATTTCCATAATCATTAAAATAACTGTAGCTTCGGCTAAAATCTCTTGTAGCCTTCAAATATGAAGAGTATGTTCTATCATGGTACAAGTTAACCTCTGAATGGCCTGTGTCCTCAAAAAAATCTGTTTCATCAGAATCATAATTGAGCTCCTCTTTGATTTGGTAAAAACTTGGCTCATCCAATTGCTGATTGGAAATTTGCATACTCTCTTTTCTGGGATTTCTACCATTTATTTTATGTGGAGATCCTTCCATGAAACCATCTGATTTGTCTAACCAGGGATTGCTATCTGTCAGATTCGATTTCTTCGGTGCATTACGGCTATTACGTTTGCCTTTCATATGCCATTGCGAGACACCCAGCTCAGAAGAGCCATCCTCTTCCGATTCATTCACTTGGCACATATAAGAAGAATAGGTCAGCTCATCAGGATCAACATCAACATTCTCATGCCTGAACTTGTCAGAAGCTGTAAGGAAATAAGGATCATGGGCATGTGACGCTGGATGCAGAATCAAATTTGAACCTGCCCAAAACATCGCCACAGTGATCAAACAAGCCAAAACTCAAAATAAAACTAGAGCATAGCCATGAAAGTATATTGACAGAACTAATAGAAGCTTAGCTAAATCATTTGAGGGATTATCTAAATCATTCTGGTTATCTCCTTATCTAAAAAAAAATTACGGTTATCTCCTTGTCCTTGAACCAGGTCACACCTCAATTCCAAATTTGGCAGGATTCATTGTACACAACCAACATAAACTCTGATAAGTTCTTATTGTCCTGTAAGTTAGGAAGAATATAACCTTTGAACTTTGACTGCTAATCTGTCTTACAATATACTGTCCACAACTACAAAATCATGATCACAGCAAAGTAGTTTCAGTTAAATCCAATGGCGCTATTTTGCTGTCTGACAACCTACAGATTGTTGAATTCATTGTTGGTTTGAAACTAAAAAAGTTTCAGTCTAGAAATGTGTGGGCACCTTATAAAATCAACAGAGGGAATATATTTGATTGCTTTGATGCTATACTATAAGATATAAACTGTTTGGTCATACTTTGTGCAACAATCATCTGGCAACATATTTAGCAATGTGAACACATGTACAAGTAAAAATTGAAAAAAATGGGAAGATAACTATGAACACATACTTTGTAAAAGCTCAGCATCATCTTCCGTCGCACTCTCTGAGCATTCCCTCTCTGAAGACTCAGATATGTGCTTCTCAACAAGATCAGAAGATGTCTGCTCCTCAGAAAAGAGCAGGATGATGAAGATAACTTTCGGTCTCAACATCACCTCCTGTAGAAGCCATTTGTACGGAAGGTAAATCACTATGACTATGAGTTTCACCGGAATCAGTAGGTAGGAATACATATCTACTTCTTTTAGCCTGGTAATTGGCAGGTGATTCATCCATTTCTCCCTGAGTTAGGACATCCCCATAGTCATAATTGCGCGGTGGCTGATGAGGCAGTTTTGGGCTGCTCTGCAAAGCCTGAACCAGCTCTCGTCGTCTGTCACATTTTTCAATAGATTCATCAAAATCACTTCCATCTGATCTAATCTTTTCCCCTATTGTGATTTTCTCCTTGCTCTCTAAATTTGCTCCTGCCTCAATATGCCTCACATGGGAGATGTCTCCCAAGTGATTACTAAAAAGATTCTCAGAAGTGCCCCGAGTAGGAGAATCTGGAAAGTTTCTCTTTGAGCCAGCATGGACAAAATATTGCTCAGCTTCTTTTTTTGTATCAGAAGGAGCAGATGCACCCTTCCGTTTCTTACTCTTTTTGCTCTTGTAGCGAGTACTTCCAAGATCTTTGTTATGTTTAGAGCAAACTGCATTTCACAAAGATAACTGAGGTTTTATATCCAGAATACTCCCTTGAAGACCATGCAAAAAATTTAGTCAACAATGAAGGAAGCTATATCAAACTCAACCACTAAGTGGGCTTACCAGAAACATTAGCAGATCTGGAACCTTGGGTCTGATGCTTCGATGCAAGCAACTTCTTCTCCAATTGAAGAGCATGAAGAATAGCATCTTCTCTACGTGCATACTTTTCTCTTTTCTTCACAGAAGTCCCTTCAGTAGCCTCTGCCTTCTCAATACATGCATCAAATTCCCCACACCTGAATGCTTTGACACGCTTTGATTTTTCAATGTTGTACCAGTCACTATGAATAACAAAAGAGAAGTACATGAGTTTCAAAATACACAAGGCAATCATGTAACGATACAAACAAAATAAATGTATAGTTTGGCTATTAATTCATGAGAAAATAATGCAGATAAAATCGAATCTGAAATGGAAGGGCAACAAATATCCAGCAACACTCCTCAACCTCTCCCTCGCACTGTTTAATTTCTAAAAGGCAAACATTTCCCCGACTTACATGAAGTCAAAGTTATTTCCCCATAGAACCACCATCTGTTTGGTTTCCATAGAGCAAACATGGAAATTTCTCCACAGAACCAACATGCTGAACATAACAACTGTATAGCAACCTCAGGAATAAGGGATACAAAGTAATTGTATAACCTTCCTAGTTTCTTTTCAGTTCTTTGAGACCTAGAGCATTCATAGATCAATATATCGTATTTTTCATATTATTATCTAACCGCAAAAATACCATGCATACACATGTTTAGTTCACTGTTTTTTAAAAGGAACAATTTGCACGGTTTCAGTTGCAAAGATTTCACTGCAGATTTTACAGCTCTAAATTTTTCTCAGAATGTAAACAATGAGGCACATAAAAAAAACTAATGTTGAGCTAAACTACAATAATAGATCATCTTATGTCCTAGCACACAACTACACACCATTGCTTCCCGCCTTCTTCCATCCAAGTTTCAAACAGCTAGTTACTGAACAAGAAAATAGCCCAGCTTCTCAAATGCACTAGAAGCAGCAACTAACCAAAAAATTACCTAGCCAATAGCAACAGAAGTACTAGAAAGTTCGAAATAGAGGGCAAATTTGGGAGTCAAAACTCACACGCTGGCATCCTCACGCCCGAGAAGCTTGACCGGCGTGCCGGACCTCGGCGACATGATCTGCGACGGAGGCAGTTCGTCGGGCCCCAGAATCCTGCCGGGCCACCAAGACCCGTTCCTCCGCCGCACCCACACAATGGTCCCCGGCGAGGTATCCCCAACGCCGCAGCAGGCCGCCTCTCCGTCTCCTCCTCCCCCCTCCGAGCACCCCGCCATCTCTTCTCCGGCCACCAAACCAACCCCTAACCGCCGGATCGCCTCACCCCGCTTCTAGAAGATTCCCTCCCCCTCGAGATCTGCCTTCCATTCAAATCCCGGAGGGCGCCGGCATCTAGAAGCCCTCTTCCCCAGCGCCTCCTCCGCGCACCTAGATCGCCCTGCCCCTCGCACTCGCTCAGCCTCCGGGCAGCTTCTAGAAGCTTCTCAGCGAGGATCCCCACGGAGAGCCTCCTCCTCAACTCCCCGCCTCCTCTCCGCGAGGCAGGCCCTCCGGCGCTCGCTGGTTCCCTGCCGCCGAGGCGGTCGGCCCCTCCGGCGCTCCTCCGGAATATTTTTTCCCTCCTCTTTCTACGACAAGAAAAAGGTGGGAAATTAAAGGGCAAATAAAAAACTTTTTTTTCTTTTTCCTCGGGTAGTTCTGTTCTTGGTTTCTGCCTTTCTGATGGTCCGGTCTGCCTGAGAGAGAGAGGGGAGGGAACGGAAGGTAACGGACGGATCGAGCCCGGAAGGTTAACACATGGGCCGGAATCGAATTCAGGGGGCGGGGCGCGGCGCAGGGCTGACGGCGCACGTCACGGGAGCACGGGGGAGTCATGCTCCATACTATGTTACCCGGATGTGTATCCCGTATCCGATACATATCAAATATTCTCAAATACATATTAGACATATATCGATGATTTTTATTTTTAAAAAGAATAAATTCATTCATGATACTGCTAGGATATTGGTTGATATTTCGCTGATACTTTAGCATAGATATCATTATATTTTTAAAATAATAAAAAGCCTAAATCAAGTTGATCAATTGACTACTACTACATCCAAAATATAAGACATGCATTTATTTAGATAAATTAATATTTATAAATTTTAACTAATAACTGAGCATCAATATATTTATTTAGTAACACACAATTAATGCCATTAAATTCATACTTCAAAATACTTCGAATCGATATTAATTTAGTAGTTATTAATGTTATATTATGAAATAAAATAATAGTCAAAGTATCAATAATACAATTTAATTTTTGGGACAGAGAGAATATGTTAGCCATATCTTTTATGGTTTAAAACCTTAAACTTTTATTACTTCATGTTATATTATTTTTATATTTTATATATATATATATATATATATATATATATATATATATATATATATATATATATATATATAGTGTATCACGATATCATCGTATCGCATATCCGTATTTATAATCCAAGTATCCGTCTAAAATAGGCTGCATGTGCCGGTTGGCGACGGAGTCGTCTCACCTGCAGGTTTTCCGTTCTCGAACTTGATTTGCCCATATATGTGAATACCGTGCGGCTGTACGTGAGCACGCTTAACGGGTGAGTTGATGACGGCATGTGTACTAAATGTTCCGAAAGCATTCGTAGTATCATGGCCAAGAATTTCATACCAAGTACTTACATGTACAGAAATTCGAAAAAAATCGATACAGTCCACGTCACGACCCATATTGGATTCGTCGATCTATATTAAATAAAAAAAGAGCGATCGAGGAATTAGAAAAAGATCTACAAGCGAAGCTTTAGCTAATGTCCAGACATACGCTAACTATTACAACTACAACCATGTTAATATGAGTTGTAATTGCGTCCCCGCCAAATAGTAGATGTATCATGCAATTGCCAATTAGACACTAGATTTCAATCCTCCCATGAATAATAGGCAGTTTAGGCATTGGATAGTTTGCTAGAATGTCTTGGCAACCCAGTTGTATGGATGGAATCTTTATAGGTGAAAACAGAATGGATTTAGAGAAATAATAGACATATTATATCCAATATCATTTTTTAATATATTCAGATTCGATACAGATGTAAATATTAGAATGATATAGAATCGAAGTAGGCTCGGCTTACAAACAGATCGAAACAATCGGATAATCAGATAATATGTACAAATATAAACAATAGAACAAAAGCAATAAGCAACAACTTAGCATCAACCAATATAGCTAGTTAGACTCCCAAACTCACAAGACAGTCTCACGGTTAAAAATTATAGATGGGCCGCTTGAGTAGACTATGGTGGTGTATGTTTCAACTATATGCCGTGGTTATTAAATATTCCGTATAAAAAATATAATTCACATTACCTGATTTTAGGAATGTTATATTATAATCCAAATTCATCGGATTTTAGAAAATACTTACCACGGTACCACTTTAAGTTGGCTTTGGAGTGAATCAGACTAAAAACTATCATGTTCGCCTCATCCCTAACAAAGAAGATGATGATGAGCAAAGGAGGTAACTTGACATTGTTTACAAGTAAAATTGCCTATGAGGAGTTGAAAGAGCTAGATGGAAAGAAAGTCTATAATTTAATCTTACGATTTTTTTTTATTTATTTTCTACTCCCTCCGTCCTAAAATAGCTTCATCTATTACCCATCTTTTGAGCAATCAAATACATTGTAGTTTGTGAAAGTAGAAAATAAATGCATTAGAGTTTACTAAAATACGAGACAGATGCATTGAAACTTATTGAAGTAGAGAACAAATATATTTGAGTTTGTTAAATTAGAGGATATTCTAGTCTTTTAATTTTATATTGTTATGAGTGAGATGCACTAAAAATAGAGTCTTTTGGGATAAAGGTAGAACTTGGACCGTCTATACAACTTTCAATAGAAGATATCTCTAGAATATTTTTAATGTAACTATGAATAGTGGCATGTAACTACAATATAACCTATATACAACTAATTTATAACTATCATAAAACAATTGGTAGCACAGTGGTAGCAGGTCATTTTGTGAAGTAGAGGGCCTGGGTTTGATTCTTCATATATGTACGCTTGTATTTATAGATGGCCAACAGACCGGTCGATTAGCATGAACCGTTAAGGCACGACACTTATAGTGGGCTGTACCGTGCTGTGCTGGTTCACGTGTCGAGGCCTACACCCAAACACGACGCATGGAGGCGCGTGGACCAGTAGAGGCCCATTAGTAAGTTTGCCCATAAAATTTAAAAATGTGAGGTGGAAAAAAGAAAAAAATATGAAACATAGAAAACTGAAGGAAAAATACTAGGAAAAATAGGATAAAATGAAAAAAATATATGAGAAAATTGTGGAAAATAGGAAAAAACATGGAGAAAATAGGAAAAATATTTAGAAAAATTGGGAAAATAGGAGAAAATAGAAAAAAAATATGAAAAATAGATGGACCGACCAGGCCGTACGTGTCGGCCCACGGACTAAGGCGTCAGTCCAAGCACGGCACAGCCAGTATTGTTATACTCGGACCGACCCGTTCCGGCACACCCATTTAACAATCTATACTATTTTTTTTCCATCATCGGTTGCACACATCTCGGAGGAAATCTAAGGATAAAAAATTCAACATATTTTCTTAAAAAATTGTGTCAAAAGAAACATAGCAATTCCGTTTTACTTTTTAGCCTTAGCTTTTGGATCACTAATAATATTAGTATAAAAGTATTACTCTGAAGTATTTTTTTGCGTCATTTATTTCTACTAGCAAAAATGTCCGTGTTACGCAACGGATCGAGAGCAATTTTAATTTTATTGGCCCCTGCGATAAAGTACAAATGATAAGAGAAATATTCTTTTTTTCTTTCCCAACATACTATAGTTCAACTATGTATATATGTACAACAATCGTATAATATCATCTCTAGTAGTTCACTATTAATTCGGTAAATATGGGACATGTGCAGCTTCATCTCACAAATACCCCCATAATTTTGTCTCAAGGCCATTTTCCACCTTCAAACTACGGAGACGTCTTCCAGTAACCTCATGGCACTGGAACCAAGAGCGCACTTGTCATTGATACAACCCATCAGAAATTTCTAGACCGCGAGCACACCCGCGCATCGCCGGCCATCAAAAAGTCGGGGCCCACCTGCCATCCCCCAACATGCGCCCATCCCCTGCTCGAATCCCCGCACCCGCCACATCCTCACAAAAGAAACACACCTCCTGCCCACCACCACGCCACGTCACGGATCCATGCACTCCCACTCCCCCCACCCTCCACCGTCCATCCCCCATCCAACGGCTCAACATTGGCATCACGCGGATCGTGCCCTCCTCGCTTTCCCAAAAACCCCCACACGCCACCTCCTCCCACCTCATCACCACACCGGCGCAGCAGCAACGACCAACCACTTCTCACGTTTCTTCCTCGAGAGCGGCGGCGCGCGGCGACGATGTCGGGGAGAGGCAAGGCGGCAAGGGGCTCGGGAAGGGCGGAGCCAAGCGGCACAGGAAGGTGCTACGCGACAACATCCAGGTGATCACCAAGCCGGCGATCCGGCGCCTGGCGAGGAGAGGCGGCGTGAAGCGCATCTCTGGGCTGATCTACGAGGAGACCCGCGGCGTGCTCAAGATCTTCCTCGAGAATGTCATCCGCGACGCAGTCACCTACACGGAGCACGCCCGCCACAAGACTGTCACCGCCATGGACGTCGTCTATGTGCTCAAGCGCTAGGGCCGCACCCTCTACGGCCTCGGCGGGATTTGATTAGTGCCATGTAAGGTCGTCGTAGTAGCCTAGCCTCTTCTCTTGTAGCTGTTGTTTCTTCTCGTACCATCATGTTCGTTAATTAGGGATTAGGGATGTATGAGTTCGTTCGAATAGAATAGGAAATCTGTAGTGATGTCCCGTAGCGTGGCGTCAGCGTCCGTAGCTGATGTCATGCGTGACGTCAGTGAAGGCGGCCCAACGGAATCACTTCGTCATACTATTTTTAAAAATAGTAGAGAGATTTTGTATTTTTATAATAATATTTCTATAATTATAGAGAAATGACTTATCATCTGTGGCTAGAGTGCCCCTCAATAGCAAAATGAGCAAATACAAACAAAGAATTTTTTTAATTTTTTATTTTTTTTTAAAAAAATTTATAAAAGTATATTTTTAAAAAAAATTTATGAAAATATACTCTCAATACCGTTGGGAGGGTGTTTTTTAAAAAAAGCCCTTTCAAAGGGTGTTTTTGGTGACGTGTCTGTTGGTCGGGTGGTTGATGGTTATCTGTAATTTTGTAGGTGGTATCTTAGCCATCCGTTAGGGTTAGGAGGGCGGTAGGGGTAGTCTACAAAATGCCTAACCCTTGGGCCGTCTCTTTTAAAAGACGGCTCTCTTGCTGTTCTCTTTGTGGGTAGTTTTTTCTAGCTAAGAGGCTGGTGGCAAAATGGTTGGCCCTTAGTTATTTTGTGGGCGGTTCTCTTGCCATTTTTCTAGAGGGCGGTTTTTGGCCGGTCAGGGGTTACATGTAAAATGACCCTTTTATTTTTAAAAAAATTTCAAGTAAAAAATCGTTATTTGAAAGAATGATTTTTTGCTTGCTCCGTATAAAACCCCCTCCTAGCCATAGTTATGAGAACCGGACCGGACCGGTGGTTGGACCGGTAAAAGACCGAACCAGAGGCTATATCGGTTTGGTTCACTTAAAAAACCGTCTGTGCAATCGAACTGGTAAAAACCGATTGAACCGAGCGGTTTTTTACGGAACCGATGGACCGGCCGGTTTTATTGGAACCGGCTGGTTTTTGTTTGTGGACCATGTTACCCCTCTTTTTTTTTGGATCACACAACTGAGTATGGAAATCGTAAATATTTTTTTTTGGGTTGCCTTGCCTGTGCTGCTCTCTGCTTTGGGCCTAAATCGATCGAATCGATCCCCATCGGCGGCGCAGGTGCACGGCGGTGGCGGAGGCATAGGCGCACAGCGGCGGCCGCGGAGGCAGGGCCGTGGAGGCACAGGCGCACGGCGGCGGCCGCGCAGGCGCAGGGCCGCGGAGGCGCAGGTGCAGGCGCAGGCGGCGGAGGCAGCGGCGCAGGCGCACGGCCGCGGAGGCGCAGGCGCACGGCGGCGGCCGCGGAGGTGCAGGCGCAGGCGGCGGCGGCAGAGGCAGCCGGCGGCCGTGAAGGCAGGGCCGCGGAGGTGCAGGCGGCAGCGGCGGAGGCAGCGGCGCAGGCGCACGGCCGCGGAGGCGCAGGCGCAGGCGGCAGCGGCGCAGGTGCACGGCGGCGTAGGTGCACGGCCGCGCAGGCGCAGGCGGCGGCGGCGCAGGCACACGGCGGCGGCCGCGGAGGCGCAGGTGCAGGCGGCAACGGCAGAGGCAGCAGCGTAGGCGCACGGCCTCGGAGGCACAGGCGCAGGCACAGGCAAGCAGAAGCAGCAGCAGCCTTGATTGACGCTGAACGGCACGCCATCTTCCACCTACCATGGCTAATGGTTAGTACTCAGACTTTCTAGGATGATAAGTGAGTGTATATAGAAGATGACAATGTCTTTAATCCCTCGATTTTCTAGGATGATAAGTAAGTGTATGTAGAAGATGAGTTCTTGTTTCCACCAACTCTAAAAAAAAAGAATCTTTTCTAACTTCTCCATTAATCTTATTCTTGTATATGCAGTAATTAAGAGCAACAATAATAGCACACATTATACTGTTACAGCTAAAATGAGCAACTAACTTACAGTGGCTAGTCCTGACTAGTTTTTTTACATTTTACAGTAGGTTCTTCAGATACTCCCAACTTGAGATTGCAGCAAAGGTACCCTTTTATTGACTTCTTAATTTCCATTACTTGGCTGTTGTATTTGTTCTTCTAAGAAATAATACATGGTTGTATTTCAAAATATTCGACATTAGGTCTAAAATCTCCACTAGAAATTATGACCCAATTAGCTTGGAGGAAATTATGAAACAAGTCCTCACAATACTCCACCTGGAGCTGAGAATGATTGGGATCCAATTAGTTTTTATTGAGTACCATATTTCTTATTATTGCGTACCTCGCTGTCCTGTTTGTTCTGTTTGGTACTTTGGTTGTGAACTTATGCATCTTCAGATATTCTCTTGTGTGGCTGTCCTGTTGTCTGACTGTGAACTTGTAGTTCTTATGGTCTTGTGAGTTCTGATTGTGGGTGTCGATCTATACTATTTATTTGGTACTTTGGTAAGTTGTGTCTTGTGAGAGTGTTAGACTATTTGTTGAATTTGAATTATGAAGTAAGAACTTATGTACTATGTCTATGATTTCAAATGTCACAATAATTTTTTAGTATAGCTGCTGTGATTATATAATTAAAATATTTATGTGCTTATTTTTTTTCTATAAATTGACTGTATATGTATATATATTGCTCCGGCTCAATATATTTCTTGACCGGTTCAATTCATCCGGTCTAAAACTATTGAACCAGCGGTTCAACCGGTTCTTAACGGTTGGACCAGTGAACCAATGAACCGATGGTCTCACCGGTTCAATGTCCGGTCCGGTTCTAATAACTATGCTCCTAGCCTTTGAAAAGGTTATAAAATTTATAAAAATAACAAAAAAGAAGAGAGAGCTGAGAGCGAAGACGAACGAAAGCGCCGGTTTGTGGATTTGTTTGTAAGTAATATTTTATGCCTTTTTGTAATTTTTATTTCTATTTATTAAGTGATGTAGTAAGTGATGTAGTATGTGTAATATTGTATTAGTTATTTTACGGGTAAGGGTATTTTATGGGTAAGAAAATATTATATATGGTCTACAGGGTGTAGATCTATTGTAGGGTGTAGATCTATTGTAGTTAAGCATAACGGCTAAGAACATTAATAGGTTAGATGAGAGAAGTTAGGTTTTTTTTACCAAATGAGTAGCCCTAGTTCGAGAAATGTTAGGGAGACAATAAGGACAATGACATTTCACTTTTCAGTCATGTGTAATATATTGTAGGTATGTAGTTGTATAAGATATTTTTGGCCTAGTGAGTTATAACTTACGTTTATTTGGTTATAATGTAGATTGTTATGGATGTATTCGGTATGTCCAGTCGTCAATGACCTCTGATTGGTGTACTTTTGTCGATATGTTGGTGTGGAGATGATTGTAAAGTTATAATAAATCAGTAGGATCATACATACCGGCAAAAGTATTGGATGTGTGCTAATTACGTCTATTTCTCGAAAAAGCTAAAGCCATAAGGGAAGAAAGGGAAGTCGAAGAAGCTAGTGGAGGTAATACGAATTATCTTGTATACGAAATATTTGAACATTTGAATTAACAAATTTGTATATGTCAAGGCACCGAAGTATCTTCTGCGTTTGTGTGACTTTGTACAGTGGTAGTTACGAAGATCCGTTCACATAACGTAGTTTTTTCGCAGGCTACAGGAATGGCACAGGGAGCGCCTCGAACGTCTTTGGGCGGCGGAAGAAGAGAAGGAGGCTCAGCCGAAAAGGAAGGAGGAGAAGTAGCAGCAGGAGAAGGAAGCCCGTGAGGCAGTCAGGAAGAGGAAGCGGGAGAGAGCATTACGTGCAAAGGAAGGTGGGCCGGAGACGACGAGGAAGGGGAAGTACCCACATTGTACATAGTAGTTGCATATCTAATTAGATATCTGTTTAAAATAACTTAAGGCATGTAATAACGATAACTAGAAATATTTTATATGCCGTTTGTACTCGTTGGATGGATAATTTTATTAGATTCGTAAGCAATTGACATGTGCTTGGTTGTCATCGCTCGGAATCTAATTTAGCCGTGAAGTTGAAACTCGAAAATTCATGGTTTTTATCTGTTTCGTTACAAACGTAGACCATAAGGAGTATTTGATCGATGAGCGTAAATGAAGCAACGAGGTTTCTTGAGTAAACGTAGGATTAATAAAACATTACGTACAATAAGCTAACTATTACTGGTACAACGTAGTACGGCCCCTGGCCATAACCTCTAGACCTCTTCGTTTTCCTATCCTACGCTCGCACCTGGCTCTAGGAGTACGTCAGACCTCTTCGTCTTCCTATCCTACGCTCGCACCTGGCTCTAGGAGTACGTCAGCCGGTCTGGTGGTACGGCACAGCCAGCGTGGGTCGCCTACATGGGTGTGACAGCTGGTGAGTCCTGTGTCTACGGTGGCGGAGCTTTTTCGAGCTGCGAGGAACCTAGTACCTCCTGGATCTCCTCGTCCTCCAAGTCGTCGTCCTCGAAAGGATCCGGTGCCCAACCGCTGCCGCATGCGCCCTATGCGAAGGAGCCAGCACCAGCAAACATCCTCGATGCTGTTGAGTGGAACCCTGTGCACAAAATTATTGATAATTGCAAACCAAAATTTTACAAGGCAAAAGTAAACTTTGATCTAACCTGAAGGATCTCTTATGATAGTCCCGGGGACACTGCTCATGCCCTACTACGCGTGTGGTCATGTGTAATACGCTCCCTGTGTCGACGTGCTAGCTCCGGAGGGATATAGGTATGGTGCGCGTAGTGGATCAATCCCTTGTCCACCGCGTGTCCTGTCGTGCTGGTGAACATCACCCACCTGAACAGCCATAGTAGATACGCCTCCAAGCTCCGCCGCACCGAGTATTCGTCAGTGTCAGGGTCTAGCTGATTAGGTTGTAAAGCAAGATTATAGTCAACACCACTGTTGCTTTATAGATCAGATGATTATGAATTGAATGAATGCGCGACTTACGGTGAACTGTAGTAGTTACACCTATGAGGAGCCGCTCGTGGTGTAAGGCGGTAGCGAACCCGACATACCAAGTCCAGGTCGACGGTGCACGGTCTCGAACCGAGCAGTGATGTCCTACGACAAACCGTGCGCCCCGTTAATGGGACCGACTACGTCCCCTACAAGGGGAAGTCCCAGCAGGTAGGACATGTCTTGGAGTGTCGAAGTCATCTCACCGCTCGGTAGATGGAACGTGTGCATCTCCGGTCTCCAGCGATCCACTAGTGCTGTCAGAAGTGACCGGTCAGCGTCCCATCGCCTGGCGGGGTCCCTCTCGTCCAGTGCGGGCTCAACTAGCCTGCACAGCGGAAGAAGTCCGGCCTCGCGCAACCTGTAGAATATAGCACTATAGTCAATGTTAGGAAGCATAGATATATACAAATGATGTGAATGAATGTTGGTACAGCTCTTACCTCTCACGGAACCGGGGGTCTATCCGCAAAAGGTGATGTGAAGGACGTGGACGGAAGGTGGCTAGCTGGACACCCTCGACGGCTGACAAGTAAGACTAGTGGGACTGGTCAAGGCCCCGGTCAAGTAGCTCCGGTGTATGATATGCCATACCTGCATACAAATAGAGAGTTAGCGTAAATTTTATTATCAAAGTAACAACTAAGAGTAAGTTCGCAAAGTTAATTGAACAACCACATTACAAATTATTGTTAAGTTTTAGAGCATTATTATATGACAATAAAAAACAACAGTATGATACATATCGTTCTATAATAAAGATCAAGCATGGACTTACACTACACTACAGTACCATCAAATGCTCGAAAACGTCTAGGACGGGGTCGTCTTGAAGTTGTGTCTTCACCCGTAGAACGACTACCATCAGCGCCAGAATCCCACGGTCCAGCTTCTGCCGCAGTTGGACCGGTTGCATCCTTTAGATATTTCTTATAGATATGGCATGTCTGGTCGCACTTTGAACACCGTTTATGTCTTCCACCGGCTTCTGATTCATCCATGTCATTACGGATGTGTCTTGTCTTGCGGCGACCTAATTTGTCCCTCAATTTTGTTGGGTCGGGAATGTAGATAGCTTTTGGATGCTCGGTAGTAAATATCCCCGCAATACCGAAACCGTATATCTTTCCACTCCATGTACTGTAGACTGCTTCTTTTCTGAAATAAGGTGAGACAAAATGACGTGCTTCTATCCCGCACTCACCGCTCGCGGGAATAACATGAGAACATGGCTTGTGGAGCAGAGTAGACTTTCGGCACAAGCACTGCCAGGTCCCGTCTTCCTTTAGCACGCACACCTGCATAACTCTTTGGTGGTAAATTTCATGCATGTCCTTGTCGACACATAATATTTTAAATCTGTGCTCTTGTGTACCTTGAGGTATAACTTGATGTCTTCGGGTCTTATTACTTTTATCTTGCTGGTATTTAGTCAATAGTGTGCCAAATAAATGGTTATTGTTTGCCATTGAGGGGCCAGCAGCTCTGAATCGATCTTTGAAGTATTTGCATGTGCCATGCAAGATAAATTCAACAATGCCAACAAATGGAAGCACTCGAACACCACGCATCACCCAGTTGTAAACCTCTGCCAAATTTATGGTCATTATACCAAATCGAGAACCATCTTTATCATGAAACAATGCATATTTCTCCTTTGGCTCATTCTCAATCCACTTCAAAAATTTTCTAACTGAGGATACCGACCTTCTTCTCATACGAGATCCGTCACTTGATAAAGTTCCAAGAGCTTGTGGAGCCTCATCTTCTACAAGGGTAGCCCTCCTGGACTGCTCATCTGTTTGTTTAGAGGTCAGCTCATCCAACCTCCTCCAAAGCTCATTGAATTTCTTTTCCTGATTCTAGACGCACAACCTTTTGAGAAGATCCATAAGATGCTTGTTTTTAAACTGCCTGTAGAAATTAGCACCCATATGATGCATGCACCATCTACTTTGAACATTGGACCACATTGGTAGGTATCCCTTCTCAGCGCATCCAGCTCTCAATTCCTCAATTGCTCGCAGCAAGCCGACATGACGGTCATGTATGAAGCATACGTCGGGCCTCATCCGTACAACTGCAGACTTAACCCTTTCTAAGAACCAGTACCAGCTATCAATATTTTCGCTCTCAACAAAAACAAAAGCCACCAGTAGAACTTGGTTGTTCCCATCAATTTCAATTGCTGTTCATATCTACCCTCTGTACTTTCCGGTCAGGAATGTCCCATCGATGCAGAGGATGGGACGACAATGCACAAAGGCCTGAATGCAAGCACCTAATGCAAAGAATACCCATTACAACACATTTTGATTACCATAGTCAATTGATGAAAAAGCTTTCTGGTCGTAGCAGGTCTTCGGATTCCTCTGAAAAACACAGGCTAACAGACGAGACAATTATCATAAGATGCTTCAAATGTACCAAACCTCGTCTCTACAACCTTTTGTTTCGCCCTCCATACCTTAGCATAGCTAATTGTGTGCTTGAATTTCTTTTCAATATGTCTAACGATTGACCTTGGTTTGTACCCAGGTTATTCACAATGTGGGAGTATATCTCTATTGCAACATATGCAAATGTCATATTTTTATGGTATTTCTCAACATCTTATAAGTAACATGAATGCTCGGTTATAATTGAAACTTGCCAATAATCCTTCCATTTACTCTTGTATACGTGCACCCGCCATGGATACACATCCTTCACGCACTTCACTTCATACACCAACTTGCTTTACTTCATGACCGAGAACTCCCGCTGAAGTGATACCGCCCATTGTTTCACTACCTTCTTCAAATCCTTTATATATGCATACTTGACCCCCTGGATGATCTCATTCTCCTTGTACTCCCATGGTACATGGTGCCGCTCGGAGATAGCAAATCCGGAGAAGTCCTCGTTGCTCTATTCTGCAGGCATCATGTTGTCCTCATCAGACGAATCATCCTCTGCATGCTCGTTTTCAGCATCTTCCCTATTCATTTCTTAAACGATAGTGTCGATTAGTTCTCCCTCATCTACCGCACCTGTTGGCTACCTATCTTCTTCATTCCCTCATTTATTTTTTTATTATTTCGGCATTACCTCCCGTCGTGCCTGGACCCTCATTATCTTGTGTCGGCGAAACGGGACTGGGGGCCCCACATACCCCAGCGACGTGTGGATCTTCGGCCACGTCAGCTCCTCCGGGGACCACATTCTGCACCGGTGACGGCCGGCTATGGCCGTTTTCCCGCCAAGTACCTGGGGCCCGAGCACTGCCCGGGCCCAGGTGCACCTTCCCCGGGTGCGTCGCGACGACCGCCCACATCCGCCTCGGGCCCCGGTTCCCGGGGACATTCCCGGGAACCACCCCCCGGTCCCGGGAGCCACAGGCTCGGTCCCGAGGCGCGTTCCCGAGGCACATTGCTGGGATATTCCCGGGGCCCGGGTCTCGCCCCCAGGTCCCAGGACCCACAGCTTCAGCCCCGGGTCGCGTCCCCGGGGCACATTACTGGGACTTCCCGGTCCCGAGCCTCGCCCCCGGTCCCGGGACTCACCTCCTCGGCCCCGGGTCGCGTCCCCGGGGCACATTGCTGGGACTTCCCGGCCCCGAGTCTCGCCCCCAAGTCCCGGGACCCACCTCCTCGCCGCCGGTCCCGGGGCCCACAGCTTTCGTCCCCGAGGAACTCGGCGCCTTGAGCGCGCAGAGGGCTCGACGAGCTCTCTGCCCCGGGCCCGAGCTTGACTCGAGCGGACCAACTGTTCCAACCACCTGCATTAATGGCGAGGCGACGAGGCGCGTCGCCCCTGTCACCCGCTCTGCCACGCGTGACGGCTCGTGACGGCCCCCCGTGGGCCGGCTTCCTATCCGGTCAGAGAACTTTTGACTGAGAGGGCTTCAGTTTTCCACACTGGTAGCGATGGCATGCGCTGTCACACCTCCACGACCGAGCCGCCCGCAGCAGCCGAGCGATGTGACAACAAGACGTCCCGAACCGACTCCGGCGTGGCTCAGCAGGCGGCCACGTGCGGCAAGACATATCATACCTAGAAAAGCTATCTCTTGGCATGTATACTAGGCACTGTGGACTCCCCTTGGACTAAAAAAGGAGGATCCATGCCAACAGGAAGAGGGTCTCTAGTTCTCGCTCTCGGGGAGGCTCTCTCTCGGGACCCCGTTCCATTCTCCGGGTACAGCTTCCAGAAACAGACCAAGCTCCCAAGTTAGGGCCCGACCCCGTTCCATTCTCCGAGTACAGCTTCTAGAGAGGCTTCGTCCCCAAGCGAGGGCGAGCTCCTGAGCACCCCGCTCCAGAACACTTTGTAAGAACAAACCACATTCATCACCCACATAGCAAACACACACAGGAGTAGGGTATTACGCCTCCGCGCGGCCCGAACCTGTATACTTCTCCTGTCTCCCTTGCGTGCCATCGACCAGACGCCGCAGCCGTCTGAGAACCACTCCCCTGGCCGAACCTCACAGGGGGGTCCCTAGACTCCCCGCGGTTGGAGTTCCCTCCTTCGACAACTGGCGCGCCAGGTAGGGAGAGTTTCACTCCCAGGCGGCACGCCGTGGTCCCCAACACCAGCACGCTCCATGGCAGGAGGTCATTGTCCGCGGGACTCCGACGAGGAGTCCGGCGGCCTCACCCCGCCGGGCGATGTTTGCCCTGTGGCGAGTCCGCCACGTTCCCCCTCCTCATCTTCCTGGGGGCGCGCGGCGCGTGCCCGGCGGGCTGAGCTCGCCCCACGGCGGCCTGGGTGTGCGGCCTCGGCCCCTTCCCTTGCGGAGGGAGCCGGCAAGTGCCCCGCTGGGTCCACCGTGGCCTCATCCATAAGGCGCGAGCGGACACGCCGCTCCACGGCGCGCCGCCATCTTGACTTCCAGTCCGCATCGCCGCAGGGAGCTTTCCTGGCGGCGGAAGCCCTCCTGCGCCACTCCCCGGCTTTTACCGGGGGCGGAGGCCGGGAGCGGCGGTGGCTCAATGAAGTCACCGACCTGGTAGGCGCGGCCCATCGCCGGGTCGCCGCCGACAGCAGTGCAGGGGCCGGGAGCGCTGACCGCACGACATCTAGCGCGGGCCGGCCCCCCGCCCTGAAGCAGAACCAAGCCCGGAGCGCGGCGCCTCGCGCCAAGCCTCCGGCCAAGAATGGCCATGGCGACCGCCGTGACCGGCTAAACCGGATGCGGTCCCATGAGGACGCTCGGGTCACGTTGGAGCGACAGCGCGAACGGCGCGCGGACGCCGCCAGGCGTCCCGAGGCCCAGGCCTCCAGCTCTAACCCCCCGGCGGGAAACCGTCGTCCGTCGTCTGAGCCCCCTCAGTACGGCTCGGGCTGCCTGGCGCTCTCCCCAGGCCTCCGGCAGGTGCGCTGGCCGGCCAAGTTCCGGCCCAGCTTGCCAGAGAAGTATGACGGTCCGTCGACCCCACAGAGTACCTGCAGATCTACACCACCGCCATCCAGGCAGCGGGTGGCGATGAAAAGGTGATGGCGAACTACTTCCCCATCGCCCTTAAGGCCCATGCTCGCTCCTGGATGATGAACCTCCCTGAGGGTTCGATCTACTCGTGGGAGAACCTCTGCCACCAGTTTGTTACGAACTTCCAGGGCACTTTCCCATGCCCTAGGACCGAGGCGGATCTCCACGCCCTACATCAGGGCAGGGACGAGTCGCTAAGGCGTTTTTTGCAGCGCTTCAGCCAGGTATGCAACACCATCCCCCCACATCGCTCATCACATGGTTATTCACGCGTTTCGCTCGGGCGTGCGCGACAAGCGCATGCTCGAGAAGCTGGGCACCCGCGACATCCAAACCGCGGCCCAGCTGTTTAGCCTCGCCGACCTCTGCGCCCATGCGGCGGCTGGGTTTTGCGCATAATTATTGGTTTTCTACCAACGAGCTACCGTATCCCATCCTGCTAAACCCCGGACATTGTCCAAGCCCCAGGGCCGTGGGTGCGCCCCTTTACGCGGCGCCCTGGGCCCCCGCTGGCTTGCGGTGTCCCGCCTGATTGGCTTCGGGCTCGGTTTTTTCCGCTGCTAAGGGGCAAAATACTTATGCGCAATCCTTTCGCCCGCAAGGAGGAGGCCCGAGCGTGGAACAAGCCACACCCTGAGGCCCCTGAACAGGGCCCTGGAGAGGACAGCGAGCCCTCACGTTTCGCATCACAGCGGAACAAGAGGAAGCGCCAGAAGGGCAAGGGGGCCACCGAGAACTTCGCCTTGGCTGCTACGGGCAGCCCCCGGGGCGACACTGCCTGCGGCGACACTAACGGCGGCAAGCGGCCAAAGCCCACACGTGCGCCGCCGCCACCGGCAGCGGCCCAGAAGTGGTACACCGTCCACAAGACGGACCGGCACGACCTCACGGAGTGCCACGCCGTCCAGAGCATGGCCGAGCGTGTCAAGAAGTTCCAGCAGGAGCGGCAGCAGGCCGAGCCCGCTCCCGATCCACAGCAACCTCTCGAGTTCTAAGAACCCGAGAACGTCCTCGCCACCCTCGATGATGGGGCGCACGCCCGCTCCTCACGCCGTGGCTTCAAAGCCATGAAGCGCGAGTTGCTGGCCACGACACCGAGCCCAGTGACAGCCTGGAGGCTGAAGTGGTCGGACCCTAGATCACCTTCGGCCCCGAGGACCATCCGGCCCGGGTACCCAGGGAGGGACAGCTCGCTCAGGGAGGCTCAAAAGCTGACCGGGTGCGTGCCTGCACTCGGCCGCTTCATCTCCAAGCTAGGGGAGCGTGCCCTCCCCCTCTTCAAGCTTCTCAAGAAGACCGGGCAGTTCACTTGGACGGATGAGGTTGATCAAGCCCTTGACGAGCTCAAGAGGTGCCTGACAACTCCCCCTGTCCTCGTGGCATCGGTTCAAGATGAGCCCCTGTTGCTCTACATAGCGGCAACCCCGCAAGTGGTGAGCGCGGCGCTCGTCGTCGAGCGCCCCTTGCCCGACAAACGCGTGGCCCGGGATCGGCCGCCCGGGCCCGGTACTGGGGAGCCTGAAACCGGGCAGCCTCGCCAAGGCGAGTGCGAGTCTGGGGACGCAGCACCCGGAACAACTTCAACTACAGGGCGCAATAACCCGGACAGTTTTGTCCTGGCGAGAGCGGGTCCGAGGAGGTCGTCTCGATTCATTCCACATCTCAGCCCGGGCCCCCGGGTCCCGGGCACATATCCACCGCATTCCAGCCGGGGCCCCCGGCTCCAGGGCCCATATCTGTCCCCGGCCATAAGAGCTCGCTCCCTCCCGAGGGAGCTAAGCCCGTGCTCCCAGCCCCCGTCAGGCCGGGATAGGGGCGCACACAACAGAAGCCGGTGTACTTCGTCAGCGAGGTACTCCGCGTCGCTCGTTACCAGCAAAGTCTCAAGCGCTATCATCAGCGTAAGGTTCGGGCCCGATCACTCCAGGTCGGGGACTTAGTCCTCCGCCGTGTCCTCACACGTGTCGGAAAGAAAAAAACTTTCCCCCATGTGGGAAGGCCCCTTCCTGGTGATCGGTGTCTCCCGACCGGGCTCGGTAAGCTTGGGAGCATCTTCGCAAATTTTATCCGTAAACACAGCTTGTAAGTTGCGGGGTGCTCGGGCCAGCGCCGAATTTCTCCAAATTTCAGCGCTGGCCGGGGCCCCCATGTGCATTCGCTTTACTAAGCAACTTTTTCGGTATGCTTTATGTTCTCGTGCCTTTTGTCCTTTTCTGTGTGTTGCGTTCGTGGCGGTCTCCCCCTGGGGGCATAATCGGGCCGCGCCCTTGCGGCGGCTGGGTTTTGCGCATAATTATTGGTTCCCTACCAGTGAGCTACCGTATCCCATCCTGCTAAACCCCGGACATTGTCCAAGTCCCGGGGCCGTGGGTGTGCCCCTCTGCGCGGCGCCCCGGGCCCCCGCTGGCTTGCGGTGTCCCGCCTGGTTGGCTTCGGGCTCGGTTTTTTCCGCTGCTAGGGGGCAAAATACTTATGCGCAATCCTTTCCTCCGCACAGTCGCGACCGCGAAGAGGCCCTTGGGAGGTGGTAGACGCCACGATTCGTAGCATGGAATGGACAAAGAAGCGGGCCAAGTACTCTCACGGTTCATCATGTGCAGATTAGACCCATCCTTGGCCTGCGCCGGTTTTCTTTCCAAACCTGGACACGGGCCGGGGGCCCCATCCCAGATTCATTTCCGGCACAATTCCTGGCCCGGGGGCTGGCAGCGCTCCTGGCCCCGGGATCGTGCTCGCGGAGCCACACCACCCTTTTTTTCAAACATCCAGATACGTAATCTTATCCGACTTTACACATTGCTCAATTCCTATTTTTTCCCCGTTTGTATGGCCGCGTGCTTTGTTCTCCTCGGCCCCGGGGGCAAAGCGGAATTTGCCGGAGCCGGGCGCGAGGGCCGCCGGGTTAGTGCTGCCCCGGTTGCCGAGGCCTGATGGTCGGGTCGTGGACCGCGCCCCGGGCACTGTCGATGCCCCGGGGTCTCGGGCAGAACCCCCTGTCGGGCCAGCCTAGATTCCCGGGACGGGCAGCGGTGCTCGGCCTGGCCAGCTCCTCCCCGAGCACCGCCGAAGCGCTGGGTGCTTTGCTGTCTGGCGACCCCCGCGCACGGTCAAGGTCGGTTCCCGAGGGGCTCCCGGCGAGCCAAAAGGTACGAGCTCAGCACTTCGGCCATACCTAACGCACGCGGGGCATCTTTTCGTATTTTCTCTCTCTCTAGCAATCTTTCCCCGTGGCCTCGCTGCACTCCCGGGGCCAGTAGCGCTCGGGGGCATGGGGGGCCCCTGGGCCCAGCAGACTCGCGCTTAGTTGCTCGCGGTCATCGGGGACCGAGTTCCCGGGGCGGGCAACTACCAAGCTCGCTACCCTCGGGAGCCGAGCTCCCGAGGTGGCAGGGGCCGGAAAACGGACTTAACCGTCCCGGGGACCGAGTTCCCGGGGCGGGCGACTACCAAGCTCGCTGCCCTCGGGAGCCGAGCTCCCGAGACGGCAGGTGCCAGAAGACGGACTTAACCGTCCAGGGGACCGAGTTCCCGGGGCGGGCGACTATCACGCTCACTGCCCTCGGGAGCCGAACTCCTGGGGCGGCAAGGGCCGGAAGACGAACTTAACCATCCCGGGGACCGAGTTCCCGGGGCGGGCGACTATCATGCTCGCTGCCCTCGGGGACCGAGCCCTCGGGGCAGGCAGCTGCCCCAGGACCCGGAAAGGGGACTTGGGCGCTACGGCCGTTCGCGGCTGCTGGCGCTCGGAGTCGGATGGCGCCCGGTACTCGGCGTTCCTGGTCCCAGGAAGTCAAAAAAAAAACAACAACAACAACAGCAGACAGACACAATAAGCAAAGAGCGCAAGCACGAGCGGAGGTCGGGACATGTCGTCGTCCGGGCGGAGGTCACTCATCTTCCTCGGACCGGACCCCGGGCGGTGTCAGAAGACGACTGCCGTCTTCCTCGGACTCCTCGTCGGTCATCGGCTCCACGAGGTGCTCGCTGCGGTCAAAGAACCCTGCCACCGTTGCAGCGGTGTCAGCCACAAATTTCCGTGCCTCCTCGCAAACCACCACGGCTTCCTCGCGCGCGGTGATCTCATGCTCCCGGGCCGCAAGCCCGGCCTCTTGGGCTCGGACGCGTTCCTCTCGGGAGGATATTTCCTTCTTCCGCGCCTCCATCTCGGACCGGGCGCAGGAGGCCTCGTTGGCGGCGCCCTCCAATTGGACGACGTGCCCATTTGCCGCCTCAATCTCCAGCCGGCGGGTCGCCACGAAGATCTCGGTGGTGACCGTATGGGCGGTGAGCTGCTGCATCACCATTGCGATCGCTGCCCACCTGTTCTCGTGATCCGCCCGAACCTGGGCAGCCTCCCGCCGCTCCTGTTCGCCGGGCAGCAAAAAAGTACCAGGGCCCGCTCCCCCCTCGCGGGAGACGGCTGGGCCCTGGCATCCCCCTCTTTTGCGACTGCAGGGATATCAGTTGGTGCGGCGACGCAATCATGGCCGTCGGTTGCCCCATCTCATCTTCTGTCAAACCAGGTGGGCCCCGAGTCCCCTCGTTTCTCCAAGACGTGGCCCTGTTCCTGCCCGGAGTGGCTCACGGCCGAGCAACAGGGCCAGGGGCCACTGTCGGCGAAACGGGACTGGGAGCCCCACATACCCCAGGGACGTGTAGATCTTCGGCCACGTCAGCTCCTCCGGGGCCCACATTCTACACCGGTGACGGCCGGCTATGGCTGTTTTCCCGCCAAGTACCTGGGGCTCGAGCACTGCCTGGGCCCGGGTGCACCTTCCCCGGGCGCGTCGTGACGACCGCCCACATCCGCCTCGGGCCCCGGTTCCCGGGGACATTCCCAGGAACCGCCCCCCGGTCCCGAGAGCCACAGGCTCGGTCTCGGGGCGCGTTCCCGGGGCACATTGCTGGGATATTCCCGAGACCCGGGTCTCGCCCCCCGGTCCTGGGACCCATAGCTTCAGCCCCGGGTCACGTCCCCGGGGCACATTACTAGGACTTCCCAGGCTCGGGCCTCGCCCCCGGTCCTGGGACCCACCTCCTCGACCCCGGGACGCGTCCCCGAGGCACATTGCTGGGACTTCCCGGCCCCGGGTCTCGCCCCCCGGTCCCGGGACCCACCTCCTCGGCCCCGGGTCGCATCCCCGGGGCACATTGCTGGGACTTCCTGGCCCCGGGTCTCGCCCCCCGGTCCCGGGGCCCACAGCTTCCGTCCCCGATGAACTCGGCGCCTTGAGCGCGCGGAGGACTCGACGAGCTCTCTGTCCCGGGCCCGAGCTTGACTCGAGCGGACCAACTGTTCCAACCACCCGCATTAATGGCGAGGCGACGGGGCGCGTCGCCCCTGTCGCCCGCTCTGCCACGCGTGACAGCTCGTGACAGCCCCCCGTGGGCCGGCTCCCTGTGGGATCAGAGAACTTTTGACTGAGAGGGCTTCAGTTTTCCACACTGGCAGCGATGGCGTGCGCTGTCACACTTCCACGACCAAGCCGCCCGCAGCAGCCAAGCGATGTGACGACAAGACGTCCCAAACCGACTCCGGCGTGGCTCAGCAGGCGGCCGCGTGCGGCAAGACATATCATACCTAGAAAAGCTATCTCTTGGCATGTATACTGGGCACTGTGGACTCCCATTGGACTATAAAAGGAGAATCCATGCCAACAGGAAGAGGGTCTCTGGTTCTGGCTCTCGGGGAGGCTCTCTCTCAGGACCCCGTTCCATTCTCCGGGTACAGCTTCCAGAAACAGACCAAGCTCCCAAGTTAGGGCCCGACCCCGTTCCATTCTCCGAGTACAGCTTCTAGAGAGGCTTCGTCCCCAAGCGAGGGCGAGCTCCTGAGCACCCCGCTCCAGAACACCTTGTAAGAACAAACCACATTCATCACCCACATAGCAAACACACACAGGAGTAGGGTATTACGCCTCCGCGTGGCCCGAACCTGTATACTTCTCCTGTCTCCCTTGTGTGCCATCGACCAGATGCCGCAGCCGTCTGAGAACCACTCCCCTGGCCGAACCTCAAAGGGGGGTCCCTAGACTCCCCGCGGTTGGAGTTCCCTCCTCCAACATCTTGCACGGGCATTGCAGCAGCTGTGTTATCCTTCTCATACACCGACACAAGTATGCCAAGTGACCAACCACGTTGAAATGCATTCTCCACATACCATCTCCAAGTAGCAGTGCAATCCACCAACATCAGTTCTCAAAAATAACCTTCAACTGCACGACTGACTACAAAATACAAGGTTATTACGTTGATCTGGTGGTCCAGTAAAAAGCCTCGCATCAGTCAGTTGTACACTGATCCGAAACTTCTCTCAGCTGGTCTATCGATGCCCTTAGCCGTTGAACTAAACTCCGACAAATCTACACCTTGTGGACCATATCTAATATTCCTTTGCCCGTAAAATAACTGAAATATCACCTTATTTGACATCTCTGTTGATAAAAAAATACAGTTAAACTAGATACCAACATTCTCCTCACATCTAATACCGTGTAATCGAGATTTTATAACTACCATCTCTACATAAATTACATTGCCTAACAGGTTGATTAAAAACCTACAGATCTACGAATAACAAGTTATTTTCATATAGTACTATACACGTAACAAGTACAATACTATATCAATTCTTGCATAGAAATAGAAATTACAAAGAGACAATGGATTTTTTTGCAGACGAATCAGCAAACCGGCAGAGCTTTGCTGCTTTCGTTCAGCCTCGCTCTCAACTCTCTCTTCTTTTTTTTCTGTGATTTCAGTGGATTTTATGACTTTTTGAGGCTGGAAGGGAATTTTATACTGGCCTAGCAATAAATCGCCCTCCCAAAGGGCGGCCCCCTAGAGACAATGGATTTTTTCTGCAGATGAATCAGCAAACCGGCAGAACTTTACTCCTTTCGTTCAGCCTCGCTCTCAGCTCTCTCTTCTTTTTTTCCTGTGATTTCAGTGAATTTTATGATATTTTTAGAGGCTGGAAGGAAATTTTATACTAGCCCAACAATAAATCGCCCTCCCAAAGGACGCCCCCTTGCCTGGGATAAACCACCCTCTAGAGGACGGTTTATTTCTGGCCAGGAGGCTGTCTGTAAAAGAGCAGAGGGCCATAGGCCGTCGCCCTCTGAGAGCCTCTCGGAGGGCGTTGGGAGTATATTTTTTAAATTTTTGGAACAAAAATATACTTTTGTAAATATTTTTTTAAAAAATAAAAAAATAAAAAAAATTCTACAAACAAATGGGATGGCAAATGGTCAATTTTCCCTGTAAAACGCCGGCCCACAACTCGGGATAGATGTGACTAAATGGGCCTAGACCATATAAACGCGTAACTACTCCTGCGTACTAGCCCGAACGATACTGCTTGGATGCATGGTCGTCAAGTCTAGAATTTTTATTGTTACTAATTTAATTTTTTTTTAATTTACAAAACTAATTTTTGATTT
The DNA here is from genome assembly GCA_003991445.1 of Oryza meyeriana var. granulata. NCBI lineage: Eukaryota > Viridiplantae > Streptophyta > Magnoliopsida > Poales > Poaceae > Oryza > Oryza meyeriana. The sequence goes on from RYFJ01002054.1 coordinate 161,672, forward strand.
GAATCATTTGCAAAACTACCCTCTTGCCGCCCTGGGCCACGGCGGGATTTAAAAACCGCCGTGGCCCAGGGCGGCGAATGGCATCCCCGTCACCCGGGGCTAACGGCGCCGGCCGCCGTTAGCCCCGGGGAGGCCACGTAGATTCGCCGCCCTGGGGGACGGCGGCGAATGCCCCCAGGGGGCCGAATGAAAAATTACATTCGCCGCCAGCGGCCGAATGCCCCCAGCGGCGAATGTAATTTTGCATTCGGCCCCCTGGGGGCATTGGCCGCCGTCCCCCAGGGCGGCGAATCCACTGGACCGTCCGCCCAGCAATCGGACGGTCCGTCAGCACAGGGATCGGACCGTCCGATTAGATATCGGACCGTCCGATCGAACCGTTCCCTCCCGATCGGACCATTGCCCAGCCCAAGCCTCGGCCCCCTGGAGCCATTTGCAAATTACCAAATTTGAAAATTTTGTTGCTAATTTTTAACCCCAAAATTTTTGAAAATTTATTTGTCAAAATTAAATTCTTAAATTCTATTTATTGTGCCATTGCATTTATTGAGTCGATGTTTAAAAATAATCAAATATCATATATTGTTCACGTCGTGAAAAGAACTTGTCAAACTGAGGGTATTCCCAGATCGCCACTCGTATTCCACTCCTCGTATGTCTGGATTGGCACTCGCAATCCACTCCTCCTAGTCTTTCGCCTACACGCTTAACAAAATTTAGTTTTAATCGTGGTTTAGGGTATGTTTTTGAAAGTTTTTTTTTATAATCCGACGATGGTGGGCGTTGGTTTGTAAAATCATGCTGATCATTTTTTTCAAGTTTATTTTTGGTAAAACTTAATTAATGACATGGTAATAGGCCGGTCCGTTTTAATGACATGATAATAGGTAGATGCGAGTCATTCGCATTGCGGCATGATGAATGCGACACCCATAGTACGAAATACAACAAGCGAGACTACATTGTTAGCAGTACAATATATCTGAAGGATGGGATTGAGTCTACAGGAGGTGAATATGGACATGACAAATTTAAACAAGTAATGCGAGACCTATAAATAAATAAATACAACAATAGCCCCTAGGTCATACACCTCCTCGTCCTCCTAGGCTGCGCTCGCACGTGCCCGCGCGAGTACGTCAGGCGGTCCGCCGGTACCCCACGGGTGGCTCGGACCGCCTGAGCAGCAGGGGAAGCACCGGCATCGTGCGGCTGTGTGTGCGGTGCACCTCCGAGCTGTGACGACCCGATCACGTCCTGCTCCGGAAGGAGGTCGTCCTCGGTAGATATCCAAGCAGAGGTGCTCGGGGCAGATCCCCGCCCAGTGTCCCCCAGGTGGAGGTGAGATCCGCTGCGTGGGTCTGGACTGTGATCCACAACGGGGCGGCCGATCGCGAACCGCTCTGCCGCCCAGAGCTGTAGGAGGAGTGGACAACCCGTGAAGACCGCTTCTGGCTCGGTCTTCCTGCAGCCGTCGCACAGACCCCTGTACATGGCGGCAAGGACTGCCGATCCACAACTGTATTGGGGAACAGCACCGTCCTCGGCGTCGGCTATCTCCCTCGCGTAAGGGATCAAGCCCTTGTCGACTGCGTGGCCGTGCGAGTTGGTGAACATCACCCACCCGAACACCCACAACAGGTACGCCTCCAGGCTCCTCTGCAGTGAGTGCGCGTCGGCCTCCGGTGCTAGCTGATCAGACTGCGGTAACATATAAGGAAGTTGACACTGTAATTCTAGTACGGACTGAAGGACGAACATAAAACAACAAGAAAGCATTCTTACCGTGTAGCTCAATACCCAAGCCTGAGGGGGGCCCACATGCGTGTACGGGGAGATGTCGCCGACGAGGGGAAGCCCCAGAGCACGGTGAACCGGAGCGAACCGCTGTAGGATCTCCTCTCGCCACGCCTGGAGCCCGTCAACTGGCCCCACCGCATCGCCTGCTAGAGGCAGCCCAAGGAGGAAGCTGACGTCCTGCAGCGTGGGGGCCATCTCACCGCATAGGAGGTGGAAGGTGTGCGTCTCCGGTCTCCACCGGTCCACAAGAGCTGTGAGCAGCGACCGGTCGATACCCCACTTCTTCGTCGGGTCATTCGGCTTCACCGCGGCTGCTACCAGCCTACACAGCGGCAGAAGGCATGTCTCCCGCAACCTGATAATCAAAACAAAGCAAGTTAGTAAGTTGACATATACAGATTCACAGTACAACGTTCGTACGTACCTAGTCGTGAACCTGTCGTCCACGGGAAGTAGTCGCCTGGAAGGTTGAGGACGTAAGGTACCGAGCTCGAGGTTCTGCACCGCCGAGAGAAACGACCGGTGGGACTGATCGGTGGCGTGATCTAGCAGCTCAGGCGTCTGGTAGTCCATACCTGCAAGGAAAAAGAAGCGGAACGGATTAGCTCAATTAAACATAGTGCATTATAGTCAGAAAATTAACACATTACAGGGAGATTACATCATCAACGAGTGGCTATACTAGACAACATAACCCGAAGGTGCACGAGGACGCCTGCGACGACGCTGCCTATCAGTGGTGCCTTCCCCAGTTGGCCGCCTTCCGTCGGCGCCTGATCCTTCCATAGGAACTTCCGCTGCACTTGGGGCCTCGGCGTCTTTCGTGCACTTCTTGTAGGTATGTCCCTCCTCTCCACACCTACTGCAACGTTGAGCGCTAACGCCGGCCTCGGATTCGTCCATATCATTGCGTATCCTCCGTGTCCGACGTCGGCCTGCCTTGTTCCTTGCCTTCGTCGGGTCAGGGATGTAATAAACTGGACTTGTGTCTTCAGTGAAAGTGCCGACGATGCTGAAACCAAAGATCTCGGTACTCCATGTATGCATGATTGCTTCCTTTTTGAAGTACGGAGACACATATTGGCGTTCATCAATGCCGCACTCCCCGCCAGCGGCAATGACATGAGAACAGGGCTTGTGGTACAAGCTTGGTTTCCGGCAGGAGCACGTGCATGTCCCATCTTCCTTTAGGACACACTCTTGAATAGGCTTCCTTGCGAATATGCCACGCCTGGACCTGTCGGCACACAATATCTCAAATCTACGCTCTCGTGTGCCCTGCACTCGGACTCGGTGCTCTCTTGCCTTCTTGCATTTGTCCTCAAGGTACTCTGTCATTTTGGTGCCGAACCAAAGGTTTCCATCGGCCATAGATGGGCCATTCTGTCTGCACCTGTCGTGGAAGTACGTCTGTGTTTTATGTAGGATGAACTCCACGCTGGCAATAAGGGGGAGTTGCCGAACACCACGCATGACCCAGTTGTACACCTCTGCAAGGTTCGTGGTCATTATGCCGTACCTTGCTCCACCTTCATCGTACAGCAATGCCCATTTCTCCTTCGGCTCGTGCTCGATCCACTGCGAAAATCTGCTAACCGAGGAACCGGGCCTCCTTCTGAATGTACCGTCATCGGTGGGAAGTGCATCTAGAGCTTCAGGGCCGTCAACACCTCTAGCTGGGGGTCTTGCAGAACTCTCGCGTCTATATTTGGCTGTCAGCTCATCAAGTCTCCTCCACAGCTCATTGAACTTCTTCTGTTGATTCTGGGCGCACAAACGTTTGAACATGGCCATCAGCTCATTGTTTCTGAACTGCTTATAAAAGTTTGCGCCCATGTGACGCATGCACCATCTGCTCTTCACATCTTCCCACACCGGAGGGTATCCCTTGTCTGCGCAGCCGTTTCACAGCTCCTGAATTGCACGCAGCATCCCTGGATGACGGTCATGTATGAGACATACATCTGGCCTCATCCCCACCACCTTTTCCTTAACCAGCTTCAGAAACCAATACCAACTCTCTGTGTTCTCGCCCTCGACGAAGGCAAAGGCCACTGGCAACACTTGGTTGTTCCCGTCTACTCCGATTGCCGTCAATATTTGCCCTCTGTATTTTCCAGTTAGGAACGTGCCGTCGATGCAGAGAATGGGCCTGCAATGAAGAAATGCAAACATGCACGCCTGCAGAGAGAGGAAGGCCCGCTGAAGGACGCTCTGCCCAGGACTTGCTAACGATGGGAAACTTTTAATTTCGGAGTAGCTGCCAGGATTCCTCGCACAGATGGTTTGCAGTAGACGAGGCAAATTATTGTACGAAGCTTCAAAACTACCGAATCTCATTTCAATTATCTTCTATTTGGCCCTCCATGCCTTGGCATATGTAATGGTGTACTTGTACTTCTCCTCGATGCGGCTGATAATTGACTTGGGCTCGAACCGGAGGTTCTCCACAACAGCATAATACAGCTCTGAAGCGATGAATGCAGATGATATGTTCTTGTGGTACTTCTGAACACCCAGAAGATGGCAGTTGTGCTCCGTCACGATTGACACGGACCAACAGTCGTCATATTTCTTCCTGGATGCGTACATCCTCCATGGACATCCATCGCTTGAACTTGCACATTTCACTTCGTACACCGATCTTGTGGACTTTGATACCCAGAACTCCCTCCCAAGTGACATGGCCCACATCTTCACAGCCTCTGTCAACTGTGCTTTTTCGGCGTATCTAGCGCCTTGCACCACTTCATTCTACCGATACTCCCATGCCACGGTGTGCCCCTCTGAGACAACGAGTCCGGAGAAGTCCTCGTTGTCCCATTCTGCCGGGTGTACATCGTCCTCCGAAGAATCATCATCCTCCATATGCTCAGGTTCTGAGTCTTCAATTTCCATCTCCTGTACTAGACCTGGGTGTCTCTCCCCTTCATCTGTAAACTCCCCCGGTCCCATGTCTTCTTGGCCTCCTTCCTCTCCGGCACCCTCGTCTTCTGCCTCATTTTGCTCCCATGTTTCATCGGGCCCTTCCGCTGTACTCGGACCAGCCTGATCAATGCTGACCACGTCATGCACTACCACTAGGATGCTCGGTGCCCATCCTCTCTGCAGTGCACTCTCCACAAAAAATACCCAGCTGGCCGTTGAATCTATTGGCATCAATTCCCACCAAAAACCTTCCACAGCCCAGCTAACCAGTGCGTACACCGTAATTGCATTTACTTGAGGATCTACTCCGAATCCCCTCATTAACCAATTGTAAACTCCAGGAAAACTTCTCTCAGCTGGAGCTATAATTCCCTTTTGTGCTACGTTGAACTCCGATAAATCTACCCCATATTGTCCTTGTCTGACATTTCCTTCACCGTGATATATCGCGAATACAACTCTATTTGCCATTTCTGTTCACAAAAAAGATTTTATTAATCTGTACTAATCAATATTCGTTCCATAAAAAGGCTATACGTATGAGTCAAACTATTACCGTTTCTATATTTTACAAACTGACCCAGCGGCGCTAATAAAGTTATACGCTAGGTTTATCTAACGTGTCAAAATGACGTATACCAACGATGGCCATGGCGGAGCATATTTATTTTTAAAATATCTACAATTTACTACTTCTCCGCTATGTTCTTCTAGTACGACCAAATAAATTTAACACTAACGATGGTTATGCCAAACCGCTAATATTTTCATACTATATCGGATATTACACTACAAGTCTACTACTAATTAACATTTGTCTAAAAAATTGACTACATAACAGAGGGAGATCAAAAAAATACCTGGATTCGGCTAAAAAATCTGTGAGGGCTTCGCCGCTGTACTTCTCCTCCTTTCCCTCAGCTCTATTGGACGAACGCTGGAGGCGGAAGGGAGAAATGACGCGCGGCGACTGCAGGAAGGGATTTTATAGGGGCCGGCAAAAAACCGCCGTCCCCCAGGGCGGCGAATGGCTATAACCCGCCCTGGGGGACGGCGGCGAATGTCCCCAGGGGGCTGGGGACATTCGCCGCCGTCCCCCAGGGCGGCGAATCCACGTGGCCTCCCCGGGGCTAACGGCGGCCGGCGCCGTTAGCCCCGGGTGACGGGGATGCCATTCGCCGTCCTGGGCCACGGCGGTTTTTAAATCCCGCCGTGGCCCAGGGCGGCAAGAGGATAGTTTTGCAATGGATCCCAATCGAAAATTAGTTTTGTAAATTAAAAAAAAAATTAAATTAGTAACAGTAAAAATTCGTCAAGTCTACCTTCCTTACATGGGCCTTTACTCAACTTCTGGGCTGCTTCCTTCACCTTCCCTATATGGGCATTTGCTCAACGCCCCAACCTACCGGCTGGGTCCATAGAGCGATAGAGCCCAGCGTAAGCCCTAAAAGCCAGCAACGGCTATTTTTCTCTCCTCGGCGGCACACTAGCCGTTGCGAGTCGGGATCGCCGCCGCCGCCGCCACCCTCCCACACGGCCATCGCTTCCTACAAATACGCTCCCCTGTCAAGACCCTAAACCCCACGAAGCAAGCATCGCATCTCTCTTCTTCCCTTCCTCCTCGCCGCCTCCCCTCGTCGATCCGACGCGCTTGGGGAGACGACGTCTTCTTCTCGCTTGCTAATCAAAGCTCTCGCATAATTTCCGTTTTTTTCTTTAATTTCCTCGTGTTTAGTTAATTATATCGTCTTCTTAGCTTGTTAATTTTTCTGTTTGGTCCTCTAATCAATCCGGTTTACTTTAGTGGTTTTATTTGCTGTTGGTATTACTGCAGTTTGTTTGCGTGCTATTGTGTGCTTTTGCTGTTCTGCTGTCTTCTGTTTCTGCTAACCATGGACGCAGGATCCCACTCGATCTCGTCGGAGAAGAGCCACGGACTCGCGCCGCGGCCACCGCTCCAGGAGGCCGGTTCCCGCCCGTACATGCCATCGCTGAGCACTGCCTCCCGCAACCCGTCGGCCAAGTGCTACGTGAGTCCTCGGTTACCCCGTCCATGCGCGCGTATGCACTGTTCAGCGAAATGCCTGACCGAGCGGATGGTGGTGTGCGTGCTCTGCAGGGGGACAGGTTCATACCGGACAGGTCGGCGATGGACATGGACATGGCGCACTACCTGCTCACCGAGCCCAGGAAGGACAAGGAGAACGCGGCGGCGTCCCCGTCCAAGGAGGCGTACCGGAGGCTGCTCGCCGAGAAGCTGCTCAACAACCGGACGCGGATCCTCGCCTTCCGGAACAAGCCGCCGGAGCCCGAGAATGTCTCTGCCGTGGACACGGCTTCTTCCCACCAGGCCAAGCCGGCCAAGCAGCGGCGCTACATTCCCCAGGTAAACCCCACGTGCTTGGTGTTTCTTCTTCCTGCATTGATGCAACGGATCTAGTGACATGTCCATGGAATCGTGGTTACTGATGTGGTTTGAAACTGATGTAGTCTGCGGAGAGGACTCTGGATGCACCGGACCTCGTCGATGATTACTACCTCAACCTGCTGGACTGGGGAAGCAACAACGTGCTGTCCATTGCATTGGGCGACACGGTGTACCTGTGGGACGCCTCGAGCGGATCCACATCTGAGCTCGTGACCGTCGACGAGGACAGCGGCCCGATCACCAGCGTCAGCTGGGCTCCCGACGGCCAGCATATCGCCGTTGGCCTCAACTCGTCTGACATCCAGCTCTGGGACACCAGCTCCAACCGACTGGTCAGTAGTACATTGTTCTGTATCCTAAAATGTCGTGTCCCAATTCTTGGTTGATCGGTCCATGAATCAGATTGTTCTATCAATGCAGCTGAGAACTCTGCGAGGTGTGCATGAGTCAAGAGTCTGTTCGCTGGCATGGAACAACAACATTCTGACTACTGGCGGGATGGATGGCAACATCGTGAACAATGATGTAAGAATCAGGAACCATGTCGTGCAGACATACCAGGGGCACAGCCAGGAAGTGTGCGGGCTCAAGTGGTCTGGTTCAGGGCAACAGCTGGCCAGTGGTGGCAACGACAACCTTCTGCACATTTGGGATGTGTCCATGGCGTCCTCTGTCCCATCAGCAGGCCGCAACCAGTGGCTGCACAGGCTCGAGGATCACACGGCCGCTGTGAAAGCGCTCGCATGGTGCCCATTCCAGAGCAACCTGCTGGCAACTGGCGGTGGTGGTAGCGACCGGTGCATCAAGTTCTGGAACACGCACACCGGTGCATGCCTGAACTCTGTCGATACCGGATCACAGGTTTGCGCTCTTCTCTGGAACAAGAATGAGAGAGAGCTTTTGAGTTCACACGGATTCACACAGAACCAGCTGACATTGTGGAAGTACCCGTCGATGGTTAAGATGGCTGAACTCACTGGCCATACCTCCCGTGTCCTTTTCATGGCTCAGGTGAGTTTCTTCCTGACTACTTTTGCAGTCACTGCCTACAGGTTATTCTGTAATTTGCTGATGGTCTTAATGTGATTGAATTATACAGAGTCCTGATGGTTGCACGGTAGCATCGGCCGCTGCAGATGAGACCCTGCGGTTCTGGAATGTGTTTGGAAGTCCTGAAGCTCCCAAGCCTGCAGCCAAGGCTTCCCACGCTGGGATGTTCAACAGCTTCAACCATCTCCGATAAGGATGAACCAGGAGAACAAATTCTTCTCTTGGATATGGTCCTTTGGACAGCTTAAATGACCATGCTGGTATATTTCTAGAAATTCGTATTTATTCCTTAATTATTTAACCATGCTGAGCCTCAGCTTTTGGTTATTGATCTAGAGTAATTTCTGCTCACTGATTTTCTTGCAGATGAGATCACCTTGGCTAAATAGGCAGTCCAAGAGAGCACTGCAGTAGTTCACATCATTTCGGTAGTGCCATTGCTCAATGCTCAGTAGTTGATATAGTACAGCCCTGGAATTATAACTGATCTTTGTTTGGTTCTTTGCTAGCTTTCAAACGGAAGATCACTAGTGAGATTTGGCTTCGTCGACATCTTCATCGTTGGCAGAAGCTATCTTCAACTTCACAAAGAGCACCGAAAAGGACCTCTAAATTCAATACCCTTATCCCTTATCAGGGAATGAAATGCTGAGTTGGTAACTTGAGATAGGATATAAATACTGGCCTGTCTATTCTGGCAGCTTTAGTTACTTCTTCTCTAGAGTATATGTAAAGCGCACACTTGTTAATACTGGTTGGTTGCACCAAAAGATCAGTTTTTAAAGAATCTTTTGGAGGAAACATCAAATGATCGGTTTGATGTAACAAAACAAGATGTGTAATTCCAATATTTACCATTTCAGAAAAATCATATGTCTCACATTTGCTAATATACTTTTTGGTACACCATTTCAAGAATACTGACACATTCTATTAAGGTTCTAAGTTCTCTTGACATTAACTGATGCATTTTTGTTACATCATCCAGAATAACGACACGTTTGATTAAGGTTCTAAGTCCTCTTAACAGATTGCACCTGCATTTGCGTGCATCTGAACCCGTTCTATGAAATATTAACAGTTCTTAATGGAGAAGGGAATAGAGAGGACAAAGTGAGAGGAACGGTGATTCCACATCCATATGGCCCGCGGACTCGGAGCGCGCAGGATTAGGATTCGAATTCCACCGCTTCCTTGTCGAGTCGCGCCTCCCTCCGGCTCCGGTCTCGGCCGCCTCCGCCCCGCGCGCGGTGCCAGCCTCGCCGGTTCGCCACTACCGCCGGGCCAGGAGGGAAGGAAGGGACAGGAGGGAAGGAAGGGAGAAGACCGCAAAGCGCGGCGCGGCGCGGCGTGGTGGTAAAAACAATAAGATGACACAGTAGTGGAGAGCACGAGAGATTCCGTGTCCCCCCAGTCCTCGTGCCCCCGCGGCCGCGTGCAACAGCTCACCGTCTGACTTGCTGCTTCGCCGCCACCCAACAGCCAGACCCGCCCGGCCGGCTAAGCCTCTCGGATCCCCGCCTCTCCACGACATCCGCGGGCAGAGGCATGTGACCACCACCATCAACTCTCCGCGGCGGACATGCACGTAGCTTCATGTGGTGTAGGTTTTGGCGACGACGACGACGACGACGACGACGGCCTCCTCGGTTAATCTTCTGTGATGCGAGGAGAGGCACGTACGTACGTGCCCTTGGCGTGTACACTTTCACGATCCTGTGTTCGCTTGTGATTTGGTTTGAGGCAAGCTGCCAACGACGCAGGCTAGCTAACTAGTGGAGTAGTACTTACCTAGGAACATGGAATGATGCTTGCTGGAGTAGAGCACTAGAGCACACAGAAACTGGTGGTTGAGGATGGTGTCCGTTGGCGTCCATACAAAACATCACAAAGATGGGGCAGCTAGGGGCTTGATGAGATGATCAGAGCTGTGGCGTCTACAACTACAGTACTATTTATGTGCACACAGGTACACTATGCAACTATTCCAGGGAATATGGAGAAATTGAGTCTTCGATAATTGGTATTCCAGGGAATATGGAGAAATTGAGTCTTCGATGATTGGTGTGTTGCTTGCAAGCTCCGATCAGAAGTTCAGAACTGATAATTGTTCGATGGCATCATCTCCCTCGCTTTAAGCATACGATTCTATCTCCAAAACTCAAACCTAAGTATGTGATTCTCTTGGATGTGAAGAAGTTTACTTGCTTAAAGGGGGATAATTAAAGTGGGAACCGGACAAACGAAACGTGGGCTCCTCGAATCTATATGCAAGGAGGGAGAATCTTATGCTGACCGAACCCTCTCCCTCCCTGGCTAGCTGTACCGAGTGCCGTCACTTGAACCACCCAACACCTACCGCCATTTACAGTAGCAGGCATCGGATTCCAGCAGGACTACTTTGGCTATGCATGACACATCGTATCAGCTATTCACCTGGAAATTTTCCTGCAGGTTCCTAAATTTTGGCTCACACCGATAGGGCCAAACGTGTACTGATTATCAAAACGACTTGCAAATCGCGATCGTGACGTCACCGTCGTCACAGTTTAAACAACGGTTGCATCGACCACACAATAATCCACTTACTTATGCAGACACCTTTCTCTGACGACCAACACAATTTGTGTCTCGTGCGCAAATCTAGCCCGGCAGCGACTGCCATCACACGCGGGGCGTCACGACAACGTGAACGGTGGCGATCGATCGATCGATCGGCCGGGAGAGAACAACTGAACAAGCGAGTAGGAATTAAAGGCGAATTGAGGGGAAAATTGGAGTATTGGAGGGGTGGGGCGGCGGTTACCACCAAGTTGACGCGAATATTTCCCCGGGCCAGGCCAAGGCGAAGCCACGCGACACCTCCCCGCGTCTCTCTCGCCGGCCGCCGGCCGGCCCCACCGCATCGCTCGGCTAGCTAGCTATGGCTCTCGATCTCTCCACCCTTTCGCTCTCCGCCCCCGGCTACTTGCTGCCGCCGGAATATTCCCCCCGGCAAAACGGAAGGCTGCGTTCAGCCCAAGCTCGTTGTCGAATAAACGACCAAAGAGCCATCGCGTATTCGCGTGCAAATTCCATCGACACGATACGCTTGGGGATGGAGAGGCTGTGTTTCGCGAGGCCGCTGTTGCTTCCCCGATCGTGGCAAGTTGAACTGTTCTTGGCATCGGGTGTAACCGATCGATGGAGCCGGCCGGCGACGCTGGGGGCATCGTGATCATTGACTGGTGAGGTGACACCTAATCACCGGTACTACTATTATTTATGCAAAATCTACTACTACTAGTAACGATCAGAGTATCAGACCAGACCAGACAGCTTCTCCGGCCCTACGACCAGAACGCAGCGGCACACTTGAACACATGGCAGGGGCCGCTCTTTGTCGGGGCGACGCGTCCACGTGGCGCCCCCTCCCACATGCCCTTCGTTGTCCTGTTCCCCCGCTCGGCTCAGGCGTGTTCGTGCACCGCTCGATCCGACGGCAGCGGGAGCCCTCCCCCGACGATCGGCACCGGCGCCTGCCCGTCCACGCGGCGCGCCACGGTTGGCCTGGCCGCGCGCGCGGGCGTTGCCTCCCGGCACAAGGCTCCCCTGAGATTCCGGCTACACACATGAACTCATGATGTGAACGTGATGATGGTGTGCGGTGCGGCGCGACGCGATGCGATGCTCTGCTGCTTTCTCTCTCCTCTCCCTCTGCCTCTTCTTTTGGCTCCGCGCGACCGCCACTCTCGTTCTCGTTCTCTCTCTAGTTTCTCACACAACCTGCCTACATATCGCCATATCGCCACAGCCGCTGTCGTCTCGCGTCTCTGTGTGTGTCCCTATCAGACGCCGGCCATATAGCCAGCGAACGCAGCACATTCCTCGGGCTTCGCCGCAATCCTACGCTAACTCGCGCCGCACCAGATTCACGCTCGCGCTAGCTAGCTACAAACTCCCAACCGGCCCAGCCAGCCGCCGGCGTTCTCGCGAGCGGCAGCGGCAAGTAACTGCGCGCGTGCGTGTGCGCGTGCACAGCTAGCGATCAATCGTGATCGTGACCGCGGCCGGTTGACTGTTTGTTGGACGAAGAGCGTACATATCGATCAGCCGGACGACGGGGAGGAGATCGTCAGATCGTTGGCTTGCCGATAGATCGATCATGTTCGAGGGGATGGAGCGGGCGGGCTATGGCGTCGGCGTCGGCGGCGCGGGGGCGGTGGAAGCCGGGGTGGTGTTGTCGCGGGAACCCAAGCCGCGGCTGCGGTGGACGCCCGACCTGCACGAGCGCTTCGTCGAGGCCGTCACCAAGCTCGGCGGGCCTGACAGTAAGTACAACCTCTACCTCCAACTCCAAACACCAGACACCATGCATGCTGCCCATGCTTCTTTCTCTGTGCTACATGCATTCAATCTCCAAACACGATCGAGCTGAAGCTGTATGCCAGCAGAATTTGCTCCGCCGCTAGCTGTGATGGATGGAACAGTGAAAAAAATATAGAACACTAGGTTCTGTTCTTGTTTGCTTGCTTCTTTAATTGGAGCTTTTAATTTCCAGCACGGCAAAAAGAAGGCATGTCCATTCTGAAAGATGCCAAAGTGACCCGTTCATATGATCATGTTGATCACTCATGATCCTCATCTAATACCATTTTGGGCCATGCATAATTACATTTGCATAGTCATGTACTGCTTTGCGACAGCAACATATGTGTTTGGGGTTATAATTTCGTTTTCCATTTGACTGTGTTTGGACAGAGGCAACGCCCAAGTCGGTGTTGAGACTGATGGGCATGAAAGGGCTCACCTTGTACCACCTCAAGAGCCATCTTCAGGTCTGATAATCTCTTTTACTGATTGTTCTTTCGCTTTAATTACTTCTTTTGATCTACCACCTACGATGCTAAACCGTGCTTCTTGGTGACATCTTTTATTGGTCCTCAGAAATATAGGCTTGGAAAGCAGAACAAGAAAGATACTGGCCTGGAAGCTAGCAGAGGAGGTACATGTTTTTGTAAATACTGCTCACTAAGTACTGGAATAGTAACAAGATATTTTTTAAAAAAGATAAACTCATCATGCATGATGCATTCATTTCTGTTTCTTCTAAACCTTACATTTTTCTTGCTTTTTGCACAGCATTTGCTGCACATGGCATCAGTTTTTCGTCTGCTGCACCTCCTACCATTCCGTCGGCTGAAAATAACAATACGGGGTAAGTAGCAGACATCACCATGCTTCCAGCTTATGCCAAGTTGATTGCAGTAAGGACAATCTAATTTTGACTCTGTTGCGACGATAGAAACGCCGTCAAGATCATGAAGAGGTGTAGGACAAACAGCATCTTTTTAGTTGGCAGGGTACAAGATAGGATTTCTATATAGAACGATTGGTCGTAATCGTACTATTTGAGATTTAAATATGGTACAGTGATCTACTCTTACATAAGTAAATGCGGTGCTTAATTTATAAAGGAAAAAGGTATAGACTGCCAATGATTTGGAAGATTAGGTTATGTGAAAGAGACACTGTGTGTTAAAGGGCAACTTCTGCAGATCAGGTGTTAAATTAGTCTGTTGCGTAAATGGAATTTTGTAGTCATGTTACATAGTACTACTTCCAAAAAATAACATAAAAACAGCTATAAGCAGCACAAATTATCGGATGAGTATTCAGGAATCGATCTGTCTCTCTCACTCTGTCGAAATAACTATAAAAAACTGCCGACAGAATTGCATTAATTCACTTTTAAAAAAAATATTGGTCGCATTCGCAATCTTGCATCCAATGCAATGCAATCACTTTCTGAAGAACTAATCCATTTTAAGAAAAACTACGTATTGCTCATTTTATTCAGTTTGGTTTTCATTATTGCATTCGCTTTGGCTTATAATTTCTTGAACACATTTTGTCATGATTCAGAGAAACGCCACTGGCTGATGCATTGAGGTATCAAATTGAGGTCCAACGGAAACTTCACGAACAGCTCGAGGTTAGTATGCTATGCATCACCAACATTAGTTTCCCTGCTTGAAACGTAGCTCTGGGGCACAAGTTTAACAGGTTAGTGTGTTGCTCCACGTACAGGTTCAGAAGAAGCTTCAAATGCGAATTGAGGCCCAAGGGAAATACCTGCAATCGATACTAGAGAAAGCCCAGAACAACCTCTCCTATGATGCAACTGGAACTGCAAACCTTGAAGCAACCAGAACGCAGCTTACAGATTTCAACCTAGCCCTTTCAGGATTCATGAACAACGTTTCGCAAGTGTGTGAACAGAACAGTGGGGAACTAGCGAAAGCCATATCTGAAGACAATCTCAGAACTAGCAATCTAGGCTTTCAGCTCTACCATGGAATTCAGGAGTCTGAGGATGTCAAATGCTCTCAAGATGAGGGCTTACTGCTGCTAGATCTGAATATCAAAGGAGGATATGATCACCTTTCCTCCGGCGCCATGCGAGGAGGCGAATCCGGTCTGAAGATCAGTCAGCACAGAAGGTAAAGGTATCAGTAGAAGGGCGACCATCTGTAGTTTAATTTAAGAGTTACCTTTGTCATATGAGAAATTCTTTTGTGGCGATATTGAGGGTGCTTAAGTACAGTGTTGGTCCAGAGTATGCTAATGTAAAATTTGTGGAAAAGAGTTCTGAATAATCGCAGCTTATCAATCATGTGCCAGATCTGAATATGTATACGGTATGAGTACACGAGTAATTTTACGTTCGTCTTTACTGGTACTATTCTACCTACCTACCAGTATTATCACCGGTGAACACGATCTTGATTTTATGAGTTTTACTATAAATAGAAAAAAATTACTAATAGTTGAGACGGTAGTTAAATAGACACTGATAAAACCATGTACAATGACCTATAAGTACAAATATCTGCACTCTGAAGGACTAAGTGCTTAGGCGATGTTGTTAAGTGATTGTTTTTTTTGGCTTATACTTAGTACATAATTAATTAAGTATTTACTATTAAAAACTTGAAAAATAGCTCTATTTATTTTTTTAAGATACTTTTATATAGAAAATTTTTTATAAAAAACACACCATATCGTTTTGAAAAACGTGCACACGAAAAAGGAGAGAAAAAGCTGCCGAGAGAAGCCGGAAGGAACAGCGTCTAAAGCAAAAGCATTGTCAAGTCTTGCAACAGTCCAGCCACGTTGAAGCTCTGGTCATTTTGTAGAAAAGAATCCTTGGTAGTATCATTTTGGAGTAAGCACACCACGTCAGAGCAATCAACGGCAGACATTTTGCCATCTTACTACAGGGGAAGTTCTGACTGAACATTGGTGTGCCGTAGTTACAACCAAGATATGCAGCACAAAACTAGGTCTGAAAGGCTGGAACTGGAGCTTCCAAATTCTGAAACAGAGCTCCAGCAGTTAGTCCTTGACTCAAATGGATAGTGGCACATGTGAAAACACCTGAAAAGTGATGACCAAACCGAGAACAGGACGCAAAACGAGTGGTCTCCAACTTTCCAACGAACAGAACAACATGCATCAAGAATAGTACACTCGATTGCTATAAACTAAATACAGTAGTCAATGTCTTAACCCACAAACAGTGCATATCTTATGGTAGTGAGTGCATTAACAGATTTCCATGCACACATAAATCCGGATCACGAGAAATTTTGTCAACTCGTGAACATTGTTATTTCTCATGTATCCTTCCTAGCTACTGCAATAATACAGATCAACAATAACTTGTGTTTCTTGGTAAATGGTAACACCTGCAGAGCTGAGCAGAGCACAAGCCGCCCTAAGATTTCATCAGTGATAATCTTCTTTTAAAGAATAATAGTCAGTGATAATCGAGCGGGGCAGGCGTATCCTTGAGCTCCATCCCCTGGAAATGGACATCCTGCATGCACATCAGAAGCGAAACAATTCAGTCATCACAAGCCTGAATGGTGCAGAGAAAGCTTGGGAATTTGCATACGTACCGAGGCGAAGTGGTTGACGTCGCGGTGGTGTGCCTCGTCAGCGCGCACGACGACGACGACGTCCCTGAGTGTGGCGCCGGCGGGGAGCCGCCAGTAGTCGATGGCGATCGGCGGCGCGGGGACGTTCTCGATCTTGCCGGCCTCAATGTCCTTGAGGAACTCGGTATAGGAGTGGATGGCCTCCTCCTCGAGGTAGCCGACGATGCGGTGCGCGAGCTTGGGGGAGAGGAGGTAGCCGATGAAGTAGGCGTTGAAGAAGACGCCCTGGACGGCGAGCACGAGAGCGCGCTCGTACCACCTCGGCTTGGCCACCTCCATGAAGGTCATGAGGTGCATCCGCTCGTTCTCGGCCTCCTCGAGTAGCGCGCGGATCCAGCCGCCGCTGTGCTCGAAGCGGCGGAGCGAGCGGAGGTGCAGCAGCATGCCGCCCACCATCCCCGGCACCGCCGCCACCGTCTCCAGCATCATCGCGCGGCACCCGTACCTCCTCTGCATCGTTCCATCCATTTCGCCATGTTAGGATCAGCAAAAAGATTGGATTTTCCCCTCGTTTTCCTCAGGATTGGCATGCTCGTTGATGGAAATTAGTTATGGTTACCTGAAAGAAGATGTCAGTGGGCACGCGCAGCGCCTTGACGGTCCAGTAGGCAACCTTGTCGAGCAGCACCTTCGGCTCGTGGTGCTTCTTCAGGTCGATCGTCGTGTCCGGGGAGTACGTCTCCCATGGCTGCAAATTAGTTAGCACACTAATAAATCGGAGGTAATTACAGTACTAATTAAACCCCAGGGTTATTAATCAGCAACAAAATAAGGGCATAAGGCACAATCTTTAAGCAGTGACATGTACTCTTCCTACCCTGAAGCAGGACCATTTCCACTCGACGCCGTCCTTGCTCACGAGCTTCGACTGCGCGATGCCCCAGTAGCTGCTCGCCACGGGGCTCGCCACCTCCTTGGCGGCCTTCGACGCCTCCGCCTTAGCGGCGGCGGTTCTCGCCGTGTTCTCCTTGGACGCGGCCGCCTCCTCCTTCGCCGCGGCGGCGGAGGTGGACAGCAGCCGCACCCACACGGCCACGCACCCTTCGCTGCCGGCGGCTACCGGAGGCCTCGGGACAGTAGCTGTCGGGGCCGAGCTGGAGACGCGAGGGGCGAGGCGACGGAGGAGGACTGATCCGGCAACGCGGGAGCTCATCGCCGGAGACTAGAGCGACGATGCTGCTCTGCTATTCGGGGATTTGTGTTGCTCTGTTCGTGGCTGCAGACGTGTCGGTTTCTGGAGGGGTCAAGCTTTAGCGTAGAGATCCACGTGGCGGCGCTATCGTTGCTGCTGCCACAGCTTCGTTTCTTCCTCCTTGGATACGGAGTATTTTGCAGCTCGTCGTCGGCTATATACTGACAGTCATGGTGGGCTGGTGGCGGCTAAGCGAGGTTGCTGGTGAAATGGCCTTTTCATCCACCACTTTCTTCGTATTTTCTGTGGATAAATGGCGGCTACACAGCTGCTTTCTGTGTGGAAATAAAAAAACGAGTGGGTGCACGCAATGATCAGTTGCTTTCTGCATAAATTTTTTCGAGATTTTATAAATTTAATCAAAATATGAAATATTTAGAATCGGAGGTCATAAATGTAGGGAGATGAATTTAAGCCTTTAAATATGCGCCTTTGTTGTGCCTAAAAAAAATATGCGCCTTTGTTTCATGCTATTTAAATAACTACGGAAAGATTTAGCCTAACTGATTTTAGCGCGTCCTACGGAACCAACGGCTCGTCCGGCGCGGCGGGCGGGCGAAGCGCGCCGATCTCCGGGAGCTCCGGGTTAACGGAGAACCTCAGCCACCTCTTCTTCTCCCCGAACCTCAGTGCCGGCTGCAGCACGAGCCCGACGACCACCGCGCCGAGGCTCACCACCGCCACCTTCAGTGTGGACAGCGCGAGCACCACGGCGATCAGCGCCGTCGGGGAAACCAGCATCGCCACGCACCCGGCCGTGCCCAGCGGCACCCTGTACGGGCGCGCCGCGCCGGGGCGCCTCACCCGGTGCATGACGAACGCCGCGAACTCGAGCAGCATGCCGAAGCAGTAGAGGAAATTCTCGGCCGCCACGATCTCCTGGAAGCTCATCGTCGAGAGCAGCAGCACGCCGGAGGCCGAGAAGAGGATGCCGGCCAGCGGCGTGCCGTACCGTGACCGCGCCGCGAAGAAGGACGGGAGCATGCCCCGCTCCGCCATGCCCAGCAGCTGGTACGAGTCGCTGCTCATCTCCGCCACGAACATGCCCATGTTCGACAGCGCCGCCGCCGACTGCACCCACCACATCAGCCACGCGCCGCCGAGAAGCTTCGCGATGTCCGCGAAGTAGCCATCGGTCCACTGCCCCCTGTCGAGCGGCACGGCGCCGGTTCCGGCGAGGAGAGGGTACAGGTAGCCGATCACCACGAAGATGACCGCGTAGAACAGCGCCTTGGGCAGCGTCTTGCCGGGGTTCTTGACCTCGCCGGCCAACGTGCTGATTGAATCCCAGTAGTTGAGGTTCCAGAACAGAGTGTTCAGGTACAGATTCCAGTCGACGTTGTGCAGGTCGACCACGAGCCACCTTGCCGGCCGGAGCTTGGGAAGCGCAATGAGCCCCATGACGACAAAAGGGAGGAGCGAGAAGATGCCGAGGCAGATGGCCACCCACCCGACGACGGTGAGCCCCCGGTAGTTCAGCAACGTCAGCACGGCCGTCAGGCCCACGACGGCCAACGCCCTCGGCGCGCCTCCGCCCAGTGCCGGGACGCTGGACTTGAGGTAGTCCAAGAAGAGGACGGGGTAGAGCGCGTTGTCGATGACGCCGCTCAGCCACTTCATCCACCCCTGCTGGAACCCCCAGTAGGGGCCGAGCGCCGACGCCACCCACACGACGTACCCGCCGTTCTCCGCGAACATGGAGCCCAGCTCCGCCGTGATCAGCGCCTCCGGGATGCTCCAGATGACTGGGAGGACCAAGAAGCCGATGATGGCGAGCAGCGGTCCGGCCGCTCCCACGCTGTCCTCGATCCCGAACGGCCCGCCGGACACCTCATAGAAGATGAGGAAGATGAGCGGAATCATCGAAACCGTGCGGGCCGACGACGACAATGACGCGCCGGCGTCGCCGTCCGGGAGTCCCCGGTACTCCGTGCTGCCCTCGCCCATCGGAGCAGCACCGTTTGCCGATTCGGCGCTCTCGGCTGGCTTCTGCATGTCGGAGAAGATAAGACAGTTAGTAGTTCTCCTTGTCTACGAAATAATCGTAATTACATAGAAGTATAGGGAAACTGTTTTTATTCCTCTCGAGGATGTCTCTTGTATATTTAAAAACCTATTAAATAGTTATAAAATTTTTTTAAAAAATTTAATAACACTTATACAACATATGTATACCACTTTATAAAATCTTATATCTAAATTTAACTCACACATTGAAATATAAAAAAGACAAATACAACGTACGAATACGTACAAATAGTAGTGATACTGTTCACACTTAAATTTTTTTTTAATGTGTAGGTCGAATTTGAACTTGATTTTGGTAAAGTGATAAATGTCACTATAATCTATATTATCAAAAATTTTTTAAAAAAAGTATATGAGAGAATATCCACTCGAGAAATTAGAATACATTCTCATGAGTTGTAGCAGGCAACTACTCGAGCTCAACAAGGAGACCTGTCTTCAAAAAGCCACAAGGAACACAATGCCAAGAACAAACCATGTGGATGTGGTGCCTAATGTATGTAGCCGCATTATGTCAACACGAAATTCTTAGCAAAAATTAGATGTTTTGGCAGTATAAAGGAAGAGGTAACCACGAGGCACCCTGTAATCGTGAAGAATGTAAAGTGGATTGCAAAGAGGGGCAAGAACTCACCACCAAAAGTAGCCGCTCAAGCCTGAAATTTCTAATCTGGTTCTCTCACCGGACGGTTCCCATCTCAAGATCGTGAAGGGTCCGAAAGAACAGCTAGGACAGGAAGAAGGGTTGATTTTCAGCTTCTTTCAGAAATCAGGACACTAAACATTGCAGGCAGTATATCATTAAGCGTTGGCCATTGTTGCATCTTGGACGAAGACCGCAAGTGGTTTTGTTTGGTGAAGCGGCGGCGGTTCGCAAAGAGAGGGATAAAGGACTGAGAGGTGGCGCCATGCGGCGTTCGACCGGTGACACCTGTTGCAGCAGAGACGGCCATGAAGTCCGCTCCGGCTACACTTGTAAACTGCAGGGCATCATGGGCTACGCGGGGACTGCTGCTATCTCGTGGCTCCGCTTAGGGATAACAATGGCTCCGAACCTCCCCACGGGGAATTACACTATTTAGGGTATATAAATAGAATAAAATTATTGCCTATGGGAATGAAATCGGCCAAAATAGCCTCCCATCGGATGAGCCAGGAACGGGGCCGTTCCTTAGCCCCCGGCTCGGTATCTTGATGGAGCCGTATAACTTCCCTAGCCCATAGCCTATATAAGTAAATAATAGTTCATCTAGAAGGCCCAATTCAAAGGTCCATATATAGACAGATAAAACCCTAACTCCACAGCCCCTCTTTCCTAATCCCTTATTCTCTCCCTATCTCACTCTCTCTCCACTGGTGGCCAGGGGCGAGATTGTCAGGGCATCGTGCCGCCAATGCGTGTGCAGCCCGCGTTGCCGCCGCCTCGTCAGCCCTCGTCGACCGTCACCCACCGCCTGTAGCATCGCCATGCCACCGTCTCCGTTGGCATCTCCAAGCCACGTCGGGCCACGCCGTCGCCTTCGTTGTCGTCGTCTCCAAGCAACGCCTCCGTCACCGATTCTAGGCCATCGTTGTTATCGACTTCAGGTCACCGCTTTTGTCGACTCTAGGCTGCTGCTACCCCCTTCTCTAGACTGCCGCTAACTCCAGGATGTTGTGGTCCCCTTCTTCAGACTGCTACTGTTGGGTACGGGCACCCGATGGGTGCCCCGCACCCGCATGGGGACGGGGACAAGGAAAAAACCTCCCCTGTGTACGGGGGACCGGGATGAGGATGGGAGATTTTATTCACAAATTTTTACTGTTACTAATTTATTTTTTTTTTAATTTATAAAACTAATTTTTGATTTCGAGTTTTTACAGAAGTAGCCTCTTGCCGCCGTGGGCCACGGCGGTATTTAAAAACCGCCGTGGCCCAGGGCGGCGAATGGCATCCCCGTCAGGCGCGGCTAACGGCGCGGGCCGCCGTCAGCCCGGGGAGACCACGTGGCCTTGCCGCCCTGGGGGACGGCGGCGAATGCCTCCAGGGGGCCGAATGCAAAAATGCATTCGCCGCCGTCCCCCACGGCGGTTTTTAGCATAGTGAACGGACGGTCCGCACAAGGATCGGACCGTCCGAATCCACGGCCAGTGCGGCGAATGCATAGCAAATTGTTGTAACGCGCGCTACCTACCTTAAAACAGTTATAACTTTCGCATACGATCTCGGAATCGGGTAAATAAGTACTCTACGGACATCTACAGAAAATTTTACATCCGCTTCTCCCCCACTTTGTCGGGTTTGTCCAAATTTTTTTTCGAAATTTGGCCGGGAAGATTGAGTTTTTGAGGTCCGAAGTTTCAGCACGATTTTTAAAGCACACTCACAATTTTCTATAGGCCACATCTTACATCGGTTTGAGCTGCACCTTCATGAGATTTTGCTTTTCTCGTGTTGCTAGTTGAGAAAAAAATATCAAAAAAAAGAAAAAAAAAACATTTTGCAGGCGGCCCCCTGGATTCGGACGGTCCGATCCCTGTGCGGACCGTCCGTTCACTATGCTAAAAACCGCCGTGGGGGACGGCGGCGAATGCAGCGTCCCCCAGGGCGGCAAGGCCACGTGGCCTCCCCGAGCTAACGGCGCCCGGCGCCGTTAGCCGCGCCTGACGGGGATACCATTCGCCGCCCTGGGCCACGGCGGTTTTTAAATACCGCCGTGGCCCACGGCGGCAAGAGGCTATTTCTGCAAATAGCCCAAATCAAAAATTAGTTTTGTAAATTTAAAAAAAAATTAAATTAGTAACAGTAAAAATTCTTTTATTCACTATGGGAATGGAGTGCTAAAACCCAGCGGGGGTGGACCCGTTGCCATCACTAGCTCCGCTGCTTCCCGGCCGAAAAGCCTGCTACAAACTTGTAATTGGGCCATCCAGGTTAGACCCAGGCCACGTCTAGAGGTTGGGCCCAATCGGCGAATATGGTCAGGACCGACCAGACGGCCGACGTATCACTGCTTCAGTTACTCTGCTCTATGGTCCAGGCCTTCATCATACAGAAAATATCGCACGTGATGGGCCGGATCAATGTGGATACTGGATACTCCCATTTGCGTAGGACACGGCATGGGAAAGACGGAAAAAGATCTTATCCCAAACAGGGCAACAAACAGGAGTCACATTGGGATTGGTTCGATCATTGCGATGAGAGAGAGATGGAACGGATTAGCCGGCGAAGAAGCGATCCCGGTGCGCGGCTGGCTGGCGAGCATGGACGACACGGACTCGCTCGTACACAGAGTCGCACACGTACACGAGCAGCTACGGCGGCAGACAGCGAGAAGCGGAGATAACGAATAGGATGAGATGGAGACGGAGATCGTGCGAGCTCTCACCTCTTGCCCGGTGTCCGCAGGGCAGGGATCCGCCGCCGCCGCCGCAGCAGGGTGGCCCGGCGACCGGACAGTGGCCAGCGACACCTCCGGCCGTCCGGCGTCCGCCATGGATCTCCCGATCCCCCCTCCTTCCTCTCCCATGTATCAGATGCTGGAGCTCAGCCTGATTATGCTCCCTACCGCTGTCGTCGGCCGTGCCGTGTGGAAGCGCCCATAAGTAGTGGCAGAACGTCGCTTTCCAGCTTCCAAGTTATCACCAGCGTGAGCACACAAAGCCCGCACATTTGGACTGGAGCAACGAATAGAAAAACACACGCGGGAGAAAGAAGAAGAAAACCCCACAAAAGTGATTGCCTTTCTCGACGGCAAATCTGCCATGTAGCGTGTGCACATGGCCAGTGCCGATGCTCCTACAGAAGAGTGATCGAGTGCGTGGCATGCTGATACTCTCCGTCCCAAAAATATATAAATATAGTAATTTCTTAACGTATTTTTTTATTTCAACCGACCATAATCGTTATCTATTTAATTTCTTCGTCTAATTTCTCATCTTAGCCAATCATAAACATAATTCAATTAATTCTATCTATTTCCTTATTAATATCCTCTTAAAAAACTCTAGAAATCCTTAAATATTAAATTCTTATATGTTGGGACAAGAGAGTATTTCTAAGTGCTAAAGAATGGCCGTAGGTAACACCGGGTAAGTGCATTGAATAAAAAGCTGAGAAAATTCCTTCTTACATGACTCAGTTTTTTGCTAAATCCTTTTTATGTCCCAAAATTTTGTCTCATGCGGTAGATGTATATGAGTTTACATTTTGATTCCTTCTATATTCATTATATTAATTGATTGCGAGTTCATTGTAAGATTTTTCTAAAATGACTATATTCTCTCTCTCATACTTGTTTCCTACCTCCTTTCAAAGCATAAATTTCATATAAAAAATAATTTATATAAAAATCAAAATAGGACATAATTATTTGACGCCAAATTTGAAAAAAAATTTAAATTTTCAAAGAAATTTTTTTTAATTAGATCCATAGAGTTTCACTAACAAATTGAAAACCAAAATTACCTTTTTATTAGGGTTTAAATTTTGGTGAAAATGTTGTATGAATTTCATCAAATCTAATATATAATTTATTTAAATTTTTAAATTTGTGTTCAAATAATTAAACCCCTTGGTTTTTTACAAATAAATCTTTTTCACGTTAAGAATTGCGTTTTTCTCGGTAAGCTAACATATAAGTATGATATATGGCAATATAGGTATCTTCAAAAAACAAATAACGGTCAACTAGTGAATGTGTGTACGGAGAGAATTTAAATAAAAACTTAGTGGCATATAGGATAGGGGCATATAAATGATTTCGCTTAGGAACAAGGAATTTTCATATAAAAGTTGTTCTCGAGCATATAAGGATTTCTATATTACTATTTGTCCTATCAATCACTTCTTATTTAAGTTTTTTTTCATCTTATACCTATCTAATCTCTTATCTCTATTTATTTTATATTTATTATGAGGCTTTTTTTTAACCTTAATCTTTACTAAATAAACTATAAATAAACTTAAAAAAACTTATATTTTGAAATAGAAGGAGATTAACGCAACTGGCGATTCAGCCCGGAAACGGTGGAAACCAGGCATCTTCCCATGCGCACATGGCAAGCAAGGGACCTCTCTTCTTATCTGCTGTGATTATCTGCAGCTCTGCGAGCCGTTCCGGCTGCTGTTGTAACCAGATCTAGCACGTGAACAACAGAGTGCGATTTATGGATGGATCTGCGCGCACCTCGCCCCGCGACGGTCGCTACCGCTTGACGGGTCAGAGCCTCAGAGTTTAATCAGTAATCAGCTACATGATCCGGGCAATAGGGCGTACAGAGACTCGGAGAGAAACCGACGAAGTGTCAAGACTTCAGAGATTCAGAGTTCGACTTCACTTTCATATTGGGGTTTATGCCTGGCAATTGAAGTTTGTGGTTTATCTTTGGATCTGGCGGATCAAAACATCATTGCCTTTTTTTCTGTTACAGCGAACACTAGCTACTCTTGTAACGATCAAGGATACCTGGAAAAAACTTGCAGATGGTGTAGCGATCAACGTTACTGACAAGAAAACTGACAGGGGTTGCAGTTGCAGTTTCACGGCATGGTGAATGCATTTGTTTATTCCCCAAACTGGATTAAAGAGACAGCAGGTACAGCATAAACAAAAATACGCGCTACCCCCTTCGTCTAAAAAAAACAATCAATTTTTAGCTATGAACCGAGCCAGTTCAGATTGGATTGGTTTTCTTGGGGCTTAGGGAGTAAGCATATTACCATCTCACCAATTCTGCCACCCTAATAATTGAAGATATATCATGGTCCATACCTGTTCCCAAAAAATACAAATCCATATGGAAGCAGCCCGGCCCAATCATAGAACGAACCACGCATTGTTGACATCCTGAAAATCATCGGCAAGTCCGCTTGTCCGTCAGAGCTCAAAGATCACATCAAGCGACAGCGCGACAAGCCACCAACCGTCGAGAGAATGGACAGGCCCGCTGCCTGCGGGCACCTGCTCTTCTTGCGTCGGGGCCAGCCAACCCAACCCCGATAGGCCGATACACTTCTCCGCTCCGCATCACCATCGCCGGTGGGGACCGCGGCGAGCGGTGCTGTCGATGGCACGGAATGTAGAGACATCGCACTGATGCTGTGCCTCGTGAGCCCCCGGATCATCTTTGTGCTTTGGCAGGTCTAACCTAACGGCTGTCAGGTTGTGCCCACCGCATTTGCTTTTCTTGTTAGCGAAATCACTGCACTTGATGACACTGGTAACCCCATCAGTAATTATCAGGTCGTGCCGGGAAAAGTCCACCCGATTTAAGCGAGCTTTTCCGTATCGTTTCGCCTGAAAGCGTCATTTGCGTTGTGCTGGAGATCGGCAGGAGCCAAATGGCCGGCCATGGAGTGGTGAACAGGTAAAAGGGGAGAGAGAAAGGGGAGGGTGAAAAAGGCCAGGAAGGAATACTTTCCCTTCCGTTGGAGCAAAGCGGGTTAAAAAAGGGTGGGAGGCAGGTAGGCATAGGCAGAGTCCGGGCGGAGCGCGAGAGGCGATGCCGCGGATGGGAACTCGGCGACGGACGGACGGGTTGGTTTATGGTTATAAAAAGTAACGGAGGGCGACGCGGGTAGAAAGCGTGGAGGCAAGGCCGCGGGCTCTCTGTCCTCCTCGTCTTGGGCTTCGTCTTCCCCCCGTCAACCAACCCACGCCGCCGCTGCCGCCGCCGTCGGGTCGGGTGATTGTTCCACCCGCTGCCTCCTTGCCCCCTCGCGCCGCTGCGGGGGCTGAGGGGAAGACAAGGGGAGGGGAGGCAGGCAGGCACGCGGCCACCACGTGGGGGAGGGGGGCGACACCACCCACCGCCACCCTATGCTCCTTGCCCTCCTGTTAAGGTATGGTATCTTGTTCTGTTTCATTCCATTGCCCCCATCTTTCTCGTGCTTGCGCCCTCTGTACTTTGCGTGCCTGGCTAGTTCCTTTGCTCGTTGCGGCGCGGCGGATCTGTGTTGCCAGCCGCCGGATCTGAGTGCCTCGCTAGCGTTCGGACCAATGCAAGTTTGTGTGTAAGTTTGTGTTCTAGTGGTGAATAGTGGTGATTATTATCGTGTGCTGCTTTTATGTTGTCGGTCGTGTTCCTGTTGGGACTTCGGATCTGTTCTTATTTTGTGGCTAATTCGGATTATATGGCAAAAGGAAGACGTTTTGTCTCAATAGATTGAAAAGGTCTCTTTTTCTTCCCATGGATGGTCAAAATCTGTGCCTTTTTTTGTGTTTAGCGTTGCAAATTGTGATTATGGTAGCAATGCAGATTGTTTCCCATCATGTTCCAACCCAAGGCGATCCTTCTGACATCCGAGGTGCTTTTTTTTTAATATTTATGACTTTGCTTTCTTGCCACACTCGATCGATCATTGTTGTCACTAATTGGATAGCTGTGTGTGTACTTCCAATTTTATGCGCTTTTCTTAGTAGTTAGGGGTATAGGATGATCATTCCATGTCGACTCCTTATTGTAACTGATTGAATAGTAGCATATTGTCAATGTTGAGCTCCAGCAGTAAAGGCTCTACCTTGATAGCAATGTTACCTGTAGTGCATTTTTTAGGTGCAACTGCAATATCATTGGTGCCAAGTAGGCAATGCTTCATTTTGCACATATCAGTTTTGGTGCTTGCATCATGCGGCCTGTACAACATTATTCACAAGGAAGAGAAAACTGAAGTGGTATAAATATTTCAGCAGTTTTTTTTGGTATAAACCCAGTCGTATTTGAGTATGTTAGAATGACTATTATGTGCAAGGTATGAACATTTTGCAAGGTTTCTGTTGGTTTTGATTGAGATCATCAGGCATACCTTCTGATGCAGATATTCGTGCTGAGTTGATTCCTTCTAGTTACTTTGCAATTTGCATGTTACCTTATAATTTAAACCATGTGCACAAAAGTATCGAATTTAGACTATGTTATATGTTTCTGACTTTAATCTGTTATATTAGATTGGACCAGCTGTGATTTTGGGAGCATAAAGTGTTGATCAGAGACATGGAAAAAGTGATCTTCCGGGCATATCTCCTTCAATGCAAGCTTTTTCTTTCAAAAGAAACTCTTGATTGGTGTGTTTTAGCTCGTGGGAACACCCACCACTTCTCTCTGGTGAACTACACATAGTGGTTTTATGCTACTCTATGCTCGGCAACATTTGGCTGATTCAATCTTTTCCTGAAGCCATATTTCAGTCTATGCCAAACATCTACATGTAATGCACCTACTCCGTAGTTTGTTCTTCCTTCATTTTGTGGCATATGGACTAATTTAGCTCACCAACATCTCCTTATTCTACTAGCACATCATCTATAAAGAAGCTTCCTTTTGAAGTCAAGTTCCAATTTGTAGATGTTGATCATATAAGCTGGGTATGCCCTTTTTACTGTTCATTGCTCCATATATCGGCATTTAGAGATAAATTCCTGCCACTTGAAATATTCTAAATCAACTTGCTCCTTCCATTCTTTTGCAGGGTTAACATCTTTGCTCATTTTGTTTGTCATCTGTTGCTCTCCCTAGTTAGTTGCCACTTGTGCTGTATTGAGGTCAGGGTCCATCCTTGCTATAATATGCAACTTTATACTATGGTTGCTGCATGATTTTCTGAGTGAACCAAGATCCAAGAAAACATAAGGTGCTGACGCTACTGTTCAATTGACTGATTGCATATTTGTTCTTGCTAATCAATAGACAAGATATTGGTCAATTGGAAGCGGCAAACACCTGTCTTTGTGACTTGGCTGTCCAATAGGAAAAGGCTAGTGCAAGGCTGACACTTACCGGCATAATGGACAGGTAACTTCATATTGACTTCTTATTTTTAGGCCGCCTTTTTCTTATTAAGTGTCTTGCTTTTGCAGATTCAAAATGATTAAGGAAGTTGGTGATGGGACTTTTGGGAGTGTATGGCGTGCTATAAATAAACAAAATGGCGAAGTTGTATGTATCTGAAGATAAAACCATAGGAAGAAAGATGCATTTATACTTTGGTAAAATATTCCCAATGAAATAAAGTACTGATTGTAAACAAATGTGCATTGATCTATAGGTCGCAGTTAAGAAAATGAAGAGGAAATATTATTCTTTTGAGGAATGCATGAGTCTACGTGAAGTAAAGGTATTTTAACTGAAAGTTGTACTCCCTGCTGTTCTCTTTTCTGCGATGATCCTTCAATTGATATTTCTCCTTTATTTGAAGTCTTTGCGGCGCATGAATCACCCTAACATCGTGAAGCTCAAGGAGGTTATAAGGGAAAATGATATATTATACTTCATAATGGAATACATGGTACTTAAGGATGTCATATACCACAAAAGTTCAACTAGCTCTGTATCCTGCTTTTGTTAAGTCTTGTCCCATGTTCTTCCAGGAGTGCAATCTCTACCAACTTATGAAGGATAGAGTCAAGCCTTTCTCAGAGGCAGAAGTCCGGAATTGGTGCTTTCAGATTTTTCAGGCTCTTGCTTACATGCACCAGAGGGGTTACTTTCATCGTGACCTGAAACCTGGTAGACTACTAGGCTCTCTTGTTTTGTCATCCATCTTCACCCTACTTTTCTGTGGCAATCAAATTGTGGAACCCATGGACGAGTCTTAAGGCACCGTCCTTGAGAGCTTATGGCTTAAGCTTATTCTCTCGTTTTCCATGAGCACGCTTCCCGAACTGTTAAATGGTGTGTTTTTTTAAAACACTTTATATATAAAAGTTTCTTTAAAAAATCAGATAAATCTATTTTTCAAGTTTGTAATAGTTAATATTCAATTAATCATGTGCTAATGGCTCGTCTTGTTTTGCGTGTCGCTAATAAGCCGAAGCCATAAGCTCCTTCAAACTTTGCGCGCCGTTTTGCTGAGTTGAGAATGACACACTTTTAAGACTTTAATTTTACCACATCTACTTTGCAAACTGACTGAGATATATGCTTTTTGAAATATATATCCTTTCATGTGGGATTGTATCGTGTATTTGTGTTTATAGGCTTATAGCTATGGCACTAATCACTGTACTAATGCAGAGAATCTGTTGGTTAGCAAAGATGTAATAAAACTGGCGGACTTTGGTCTTGCAAGAGAAGTTTCATCTGTGCCACCATACACAGAATACGTGTCAACTCGCTGGTTAGCAGCACTCTACCTCACTCACACATTAAGACAAATCCCTTATCTTTGTTGATGTTGATCCGCATGTGTGTGAATATCTCAGGTACCGAGCACCTGAAGTATTGCTCCAGTCATCTGTTTATGATTCTGCAGTTGGTAAAGATTCCACAGCTATCTACTTTGTATTTTGGTATGTATAATACATACTCTTTAAGTTATAATGGGATGATCCCCTTTTTGGTAACTTGCAGATATGTGGGCTATGGGTGCCATAATGGCTGAGCTGTTGACACTTCATCCTCTTTTTCCTGGCACAAGGTAATATGCATAAATCATATGTGTATGCACTGTTATTTTGATTTGTAGTCACATATCTCTCTGTGTTTGCCACGTATTTTGGGCATCTGTCATTCTGTCTCTCTTGTATTATTTTATATTATATTTCTTCTTTGTGGTGGTGGTCATATTTGCTCATTGCTGTTCTCTTATCGAACTTTTTAGTGAGGCTGACGAGATTCTGAAGATTTGCAATGTTATCGGTAGCCCAGATGAACAATCGTGGCCTCAAGGATTGTCTCTTGCAGAAACCATGAAATATCAGTTCCCTCAGGTTCATCTTTCCCCCTTTTCCCATTGCCCATCTATGTTTTTCTTGGTAAGCTCTTTATTGTGATTATACCTGTTGTCTGAACGTGTCATGAATCTTTGATCTGTGTTGAGCCTCTCTAATACCCGTGCATTCTCCAACTGTTTATTTTACCCCCTTATCCTTGTAATGCTCTGATGAATTTTGTCCTTGTGCCCCCCTATCTCCCTAGACAATGGCGGAATTATATCACTTTGCATGCTTTACAATCTTACATCTCCATTGCTGCCTTTTCCTCACATGTTACCATAGGTTTAAAAGCGTTATCATCTTGTTCTAATTTGACTCACGAGTTTGATATAGATTGCCCGTGATCTTGTGCATTTTGAATGCACATAAATAATAGCTTAACACTTGATCTAATCTCATTTGGATCCTATCGATGTAGGTCAGAGGCAATCAACTGGCAGAGGTAATGACATCAGTCAGTAGCGAGGCAATCGACCTGATCTCAGTAAGCTATACAATTCTGTTGCCCCAGATGGCCTACCTTAAAATCGTTGGTTTATTTGCTTATATTTGTTTCTCTCTACATCTGCAGTCTCTGTGCTCATGGGATCCTTGCAAGAGACCAAAAGCTGCAGAAGTTCTCCAGCATTCCTTCTTTCAGGTAAAATTACTATTCCAACTCCATTGCTGTTGTCTGTACCTCTTTTGCAGAAGATAATCAATTTTATTCTTGCTATCCATTAGGGTTGTACATTTGTTCCACCTACTGTCCGGCCAAAAGCTGGAGGGCTCCCTAAAACGCCTCCTTGTGGTTAGTTTCCACACTGTTTTGCCTCCCAGCCTTTGAAGTTCCTGGTACTCTTGTTATATCTGTGATCTATTTGTTTCAGTTGGAGTAAAAGGAGTTTCAGAGCATGGCATTGCTCGAAGATACTCTACAGGAACTCTATCAACAACCAAACCTCCTAGTAATGCATCTCTTAAATCAAATGGCTTGTCTAAGACTGGTAATATTTTTAATCTTTTTCTTAATTGCTTGTAATTAGCTTGCATTGTAGGCTATATTTTTTTAATTTCTCATTCCACTTTCCAGGTGTACAAAGAAAACTTCAAATGGATCGTCAGGCGCCACAGAAGAGTAAAAAACCTACTGAGAATAATAATAAACTAACCACTAATCGAGTACCGGCAAGGAATAGCCCAGGCAAGTTTCCATAGAGTTGCTTTATTTGAATTCTACATCAATTTGTGGTTGACTTTGAAGATTTACGTTTCATCTGTTGCAATTATAGGTCACCCTGTATTAAGGCATTCACGCAGTTTACCTGAAACTGGCCGGGGAACAATGCACAAGGTTTCGAGCCTTACCGAGAGATTATCTCATATGTCTGTAACCTCTCGAACACGTACTACTCCCAAGCCCCCTGCGCCATTATTGAAGGCTGGGCATGGCAAATCTGACTTCCTTGGAAAATCAGACGAAATCCCTCCTGCAAAGCGGTTAACAAGAAAATTGGTAAGCTAATGGAGGGACATCCATACAGTGGAAGCTGGTTAGCTGAAGATGCAGACGTGTTATAGGCGACAGCAAAATCCCGGTCTGCTGAAAATGAATGGCCCTGCCGGAGTTTTTGCTTGTTGGTGGTTGTGGAGTTATCCCAAATTTGCTGCATCCAAGTGCCATAGTAGAATAAGTTACAAAATGGCTTTAGTAGTGTGGTCGAGCCTGCTGATCTTTATGGATCTGCTTTTGCCCCAAGTTTGTTCCGTGTTTGAATAGAACATGAGTGTACTATATCGATTTGAGTTGTTGTCAGCCATTGTTCAGTCGCATTATTTGTGTTGCAACCAGTGACCTGTTCATACGCAGTCTGACAAATGATAGGCCCGCGAGCGGGAGGATGTTTGGCTTTGCTTGTACAGTTTATTACGAGCTTTTGGGTGGCAGTCAAGTCTTTGTTTGGTCCCAGGCAAATGCTACAATGAATAGACCGGTTTTGAGTCTTTGTTGGTTCCCTGGAAAATGCTACAATGCATAGCCTGGTGTTGACTTCACCTGGGGCTTTTTATGCTTTTGTTTCGAGATGATGTCTCATGTACCTTAACCTTTTGATTTCGAATGTTGGAATTGACCAGATAATATTATCAGCTGCTCTACTTTGGACTGACCTGCTAGTTGTGCATGACCAGTGCAAGCAATATATACATCATTCTGCCGTCGAAGATCACATGAAACCATGTTAAAACAAAAACAAACGAATCGAACGAACACCCTGTTCATCAAGGTACAAACAGAAGACCAAGTGGTCAGTTAACAAGAGGAGCAGCCTGACTGAGCCTGCTGCTTCTCAGACCACAGCAACCTTCCCCTCATCCTATGTTCACCCTGTAAAAAAAACTAGCAGCACTAGCCGCAGCAGCAGCAGCAAGGCAGTACCACACTCTAACCTATTCCTCCCAGCGTCGCGTTAGCTTCTGTCATTTCACGCCATCAACGACGGCTGTCGCGTTAGCTCACAGATACTGCGCGTGAATCCGGTCTCTGTTCTGCTCCCACCACACCTTGGCCCGCTCCTCGCCAAACCGCTCCCGGCTGCAACGACACACAGAGAAAAGTGTAAATTTTCCACGCGATCACGAGGAATCCAGCGAGATTTGCCGGTTTTTTCATTGCTGAACGTGTTAGATTTTGGAACGGTGTGTGGAGTGGCGTGCCTGAAGCGGACGCGGCGGAGCTCGCGGGTGCCGTCGCCGAACTCGCGGATGGTGATGGACACTCCAGGCTCGTCCTGCTCCACCCACTCCGTCGCCTCCAGGTCGCTCGCATTGCTGATGGACACGGAGGCCTCGTCCCGCGACGACGTCGTGCCGCGCGACGGGTCGTACGGCGCCGCTGGCCCGGCGGAGTTGAGGAGGTTGAAGTGGTGCGCCCACACGTGGTCGGACGGGTCCGGCACGGCCGTCGACGGGTAGAACGGCGGTCGAGCTGCCGCCGCTGACGACGACGACAGCGCCTTGCTCGACGCTGTCCGGGTGATCGGGTGCTCCCTGCCAGCCGACGACGGCGGCGGCATCATCATCATCGCCGGGCTCTCTCTCATCGAGCCGACGCGGGAGTAGAACGAATCTCTCTGCACACATGAACCATCAGCAACGAAATGTACACACGCGTGCAGAGCTCCGGCGGCTAACTGGGGAACGGACTGACCTGCATGGCGTCGTCAACGGAGGACGTCGGCGTCGAGAGGCCCTGCTGCCGGCTGAACGTCTGCACGTTGTAGAGCTCCACCACGCGGTCGTAGTTCTCCCCCCACCACCGCTGCGCCTCCCACTTGTTAAACATCTCCCGGCTGCATCATCGCCAATTCGTCGGCTTAGCTCATCCATCACTCGAGCACCACATGCTCGACGAGAAAACTTTTGATTGATCGATACCAACCTGAAGCGGATGCGCTTCAGGTCGTTGCCGGCGCCGCCGGGGATGGAGACGAAGGTGATCTGCACGCCGGGCTCCACCTGCGCCGTCCACTCCCTCGGCACGCGGTCCTCCTCCAGGACGACGGTCTCCTCGTCATCATTGTCGTCGTCATCGTCTTCCTCCCCGATGCTCGGTATCCCGCTCGCGCTCGGGCTCCTGATCACGCGCGGCTGGAAGCTGCGGTGGTTGACCTTGGGCAAGTCCCACATGGACGGCACGGCCCGGGCGCCGGCGCTCGTCCTCGTCCTCATGTAAGTGTAGGCCTCGCCGGCCCCGTCCGACGTGAAGCCCGACTCGTCGATGATGCCCGGGTACGCAGCGAGGCGGCTGGAGCGGTGGAAGCGGCTGCTCCTGACCGACGGGCTCCCGCCGGACTTGTACTGGTGCCTGCCGGTGCCGGAAAACTTGAGCACCATGTCCTTCAACTGAAGCACATTAAATTTGTGCAGATTAATTAATTATCCTCCCCACAAAAAAGATTAATTAATTATCTATTAGTCAGATTAACATCATCATACAACACATTGTATTGCGATTTTAACCTGTTAAAACATGGATATTCAGAAAAGGAAAAATTTGTTGCAACGGCAACAGAGTGACTGCACAAAATTTTTAACCTGTAATTGCCTTTACAGTACAGAAAGTGCGTGAATTTCGTTCGGACCATCACCATTCACCACTAAAGCACACGCCTCAGAAATCAAATCGTACACGACAGCTCGGTCTTTCAAGTAAAGTGCCAATGATAACCACAGCAGGTTAATGATCATCGATCGATTCCATCCCGATGATTAGGGCTAACAAAAGCAAGACAGGACGCACTTCCGACTCCAGATTAGTCGCATAGACGCCTATGCAGAAGGGCCCACACAGCACCAAAAGGCATCAACCATGCCATCACAATGTCCTAAAACCCAGGACATCTTTTGCCTGAACTCTGAAGCAAGGAACAAAGCAAAGACAAAGCACAAACCACACCACTCAAAGCAACATCGTGGACAGTGCCCGATCATAATAACGCCAGAGAGGGAAGGGAATCGATCCGATCCATACACAACACACAGGCATGTGGTGCGTGCTTATGCTCCAAATATGTACTCGTACTGCTACTTTAAAAAACGGAAAAGGCAAAGCGTGCAGGTAGCAAAGGACGAGGTACTCGAGTCCCAGTGACGAGGCATCATCATAGTGCAGATAGTGCAGCGATGGGTTGCAGCAAGACTGCGAGAGCCCATCTAAGAAACCAGCCCATGGAAAGGACCACTAGACTCTGTGTGTGTGTGTGTGCAGGGCCTACGGGCTACGGCCCAGCTTTATTCCTCCTGGAGTGTCCAGGACCATCTTAATCGTTGGACTCGTGTGAGAAAAAGGTTCATCTTGGGGTACTCTTTGGAAAAGAAAAGGAAAGAAACATCTTGGACTGAAGAGAGTATTAAGTCCCAGGGTTGGAGCACCGTTAAGGTGCTCTCTACTACCAATATTATTATACTAGAAATGATCTTAACCGTTGATTTATAAGTTCTACTATCTCTAAAAAAATTACTCTAGAACTAGTAGTTGATATGACAGTATAAATAGATTTAGTCCATTGGATTAAAAAAATCAACGATCTAGATTAATTATACTACCGAGCATTGTAAAACACTTTAAGATCAATCAACCAGATAGTGTCTTTCCAGGAGAGAAAGATCACATTAGCAGCTAGGATGGGACACTCTTTTGTTTGGAGGAAGCAAACAGGATGGATGTAGCAAGTGAAAAGGGCAGGGGAATGGTATGGGGGAACAAAAGTGACCATATCAAATCACACTGTGCACACAGTCCAAACCCCAAAGCTTGAGGGGATCCATGCAAGAAAAAAAAGCAAGGGCCTTCTCTCCCCCACCACACTCTATCTACAACTGGTACTCATATTCCCCTGGGCCTTGACCAACTTTATCAAGGAATGTTTTAAAATGTAAGTGCACTGTCATTCACCCATGTACTTGTGATTCCATGCAGGATATTGCCCTGATTAGACACCGGTGAGGATGGGGAAAGAAAAGAGAAACGGTGTGGAGCACAAGTGCATTGGTTGTCCTCCTGTACTACGTTAGGCAGTAGTAGTACTCCTCTGTTCCCTTTCAAACGCCAAGAACAAGGTGACGACAAGCAGGCAGGGCAAAAGAACAAGTACTCCTACTCCACTGGTAAAGAGCAGCGGAGGGCATTCAATTGGCTGGTTAATGCAACAGAAGAAAATCCATGCGCTAGTAACACAAAAAGTAGTACTACGGCGGAGTATTGGTACAGATTATACTACTACTAGTAGTAGTAGAATGCACACGTACCTGTGAAGTCAGAGACTTGCCGGCGTTGGGCGTCGAGGCGGCGGACCGGTGTCCGCCCTCACCGCCATCTTTGGTCGAACACGCGATGCACGCAAGCATTTCCTAGCCCCGATCGAGAACCGCGCAATCCTCCTCCGATCGATCCCCTGCTCAGTCACCATTCCATCCAAGAGAAAATGTAAGCATGTGGTGTATCGAAAGATGAAAAGAGCCAATCCTGCGGCTAAAATCCAACATATACCGATGCAGTAGTGCCATTGACCCAGTGTGCGCAAGGAGATAAATACACGGAACATTTCTAGTACCAGCAGGCACATCAGATTACACTGCAGCCACTGCCATTGCTGCAGTGGCTGCCAGGCAGCCGGCCGGCATCAACTTCGAGCTAGCCAGTGAGTCAGTAAACGCCGCTCTAGCTAATGCATGCCATGGCATGGCCTGTGCCCCCTGCGCTGCAGGCTTTTTTGCCTTCCTTAAAATCGATACACCGACAGCAACCACTCGCTAGCCGAGTAGGAGTAGTACGCTGGGCGCACACGCACGCGCGTGTATGTGCATGTATGCACGCACCGGCGCCGCGGGGCCGTGGAGCAATGCAGGCCACTGTCGCTACGCCATGTTTGTCTCTCACTGATCAGTGAGAGCTCGCCGGCTAGCTCTAGCTTAGCTGAGCTAGGGGTAGGCGAGCCATCGAGCAAGAAACGGAGTCAATGCCCCAAGCTTATTAGGCTGCTTTATATGAGAGGCACAGGGAGGTAGCTGCGGCAAAGTACTAGCCGGGGGTGGATTGATTGATTGATGCATGCACGTATTGATGTTACTGCTAATGCTGCTGCTGCACCGGTGGGCTCAGTGTGCAGCTAGAGCACGAGTACGTCGTCGTAGGTAGCGCATTCATTCACTCAAACAGCATAGGCTTAATTATGCGTGCTACTGCAGCAACAGGCAGCCAGGCATGCCGATAATACACGAGGGAGCAGAGAAGGTTCTGAGGAAAACTGTAGCATCATCCAAACATTACCACTCTGATCGGATTGCATCATCCAAGGGACGGATGAAGCTTGGAGCTAGCGATGGAATTGGAACGTTAGCCAGCAAAAAAGGAGGTTGCAACTGAGAGCCAACTGAATATGGTTGAGAGAGCCTACGAGGAGAGCAGCCGGGCAGTAGGCACATAGACGGATGATGCACATATTGCATGGATATAGAGGAACCCTTTTAGGGCCATGGCCCCCAGGGAAATTTTCTGAGTGGTTCGGAGTGGAGGACCCACTGAAGCGAAAGGAAAGGCAAACAGAAAACTTCTTGCAATGTATAACATCGTCAACTAAAAACTGTCCTACTTGAACTTACAAAATTTGCATGTAGTGTAAATTTGTAATACCGTTTTAGTCTAGCATGTTACTATTAAAAAGATACTAGTAGGAGTAATTAAGTGTGGATGACGACAAGTGAGGGTACAGCCTACCAGTTACCAAGCCACCATCAAGCTATTGCTCCTCCCCGGCAAATCCCGCCAATCACAATCTCGCAGCAATGCTTGTGACCACGCAGACAGTGGTGTCTCGTCACTGCTGCTTCTGACGCAAAGATGATCTGAACAACAGCGACAGAGAAGACAATGTAAGATTACGGATGCTGGATGCACATGTGCGCAAACAGAAACCAGCTTAATGCCCAATTTCATCTAAAAAGAGCGGGTATTTAGCCTAATCCTAACGCGATTGTAGTGCAGTCCAAATCGACAGGCCTGCCTCTGTAAAGAAACGGGCGAGTACTCATTGCTGGAGGAGGCTGTCGATGCCACAGAAAAAGGCAACAGTGGGAAGCAATGGGATTGCCTCCCGAATGGACCCATGGAAGGCTGGAGATCTCAATGATCGACATCGCAAACGGACCCAGAGACGAACGCTCCGAAAAAGAAAGCGCAGCAAATGGACAATAGAGCAGAGCACAGGAGACGGAGCTAGCCCAAATGCAAACCCGAAAAAGAACAGAGAAAGATGGCAAAGATCTCGTCTCTGAACTCTGATTCAGCCATTCAAAGAGGGGGCGTAGTGGGGGGGTGGGGGGGTGGGGGTGTGGAGAAGAGAAGAGCCAGTCGTCAGTTACCTTCTCCTTCCTCCCTCCTCTTCTTGGACCGCTGCTGGCTCCTCTCTCTCCTGGTTGGCGAAATGTCCCCGGCGAGCAGGGAGAGATCCTTGTCGGCGCGCGGCGGCGGCAGCGGAGCAAGATCCCACGGAAACGACAGAGGAGAACGGCTGAGCTATCAGCTAGCCGATCAACTGCCGCCTTTTGGGTGGTAGCGAGCAGCCGAGCAGCGACGCCAACAGAAACAGGACGAAGAGGAGATCTTTTCCACTCTTTTTTTTCCCTTTTCTTTTTCCGCGAGAGAAGCAGAGAAGAAGCGGGGAGAGGAGGGGAGCAGGCAGGAACAGAGCGGGATCCCTGGATTCGCTCGCGGCCGTCTGATCCGCCCCCGAAATCGAGCGAAAGCACTCGGCGACCGAGCCGTCGCCGGCTATTTATACAGGGGAAGGCCGGACCCACCGCGTGATCACGGCCGTCCGTATGTATGGCAAGGCGGCGACGGCCAGGATGCGTGGCGCTTGCCGGCGGGTAAGGGGCTGGGCCACGTACCAGGGCTACTACACGAACCGTACCACCTGCGCACGAATTTTTAACGTGGCGCGGCCGTGAGCTTGTGGCTAATCCACTAATGGTCAGTACATAGGCAGCGGCCGGCCAGGTTCGCCGCCCTCGCGGTCGGTAGGAGCAGCCGCGCGGGGCGGCAACTCGCCACATCGTGTCGGGCTTGGGCCACGCGCCTGCGCGACGCCAACGTCGCTAACGCCACGCAGGTGGAAGGCCGCAGAAGCGTGGCTGTCGGGGAGGGGTATCGCCGGCTCGCCGTGGAGACTGGCACAGAGGACGGTGGCGACTCTGGGTGGGAAACAAAAACGATATTGTTCCTACGAAAGCGGTTCACGGTCGATCTGAAAATTTTTATATTTATCAATTTTACTATTTAGTAATGAATTTAAGACTATAATACACTATGATAGAAATTAAAAAAAATCAAATTTTATATATGACTAAAATTAAAAATAGTACCACTTTTATAGAATCAATATTAGATTGGTCAGGAATTTTTACCACTGTTTTCATCCCTTTCTGTTGTTGCGCCATGGCCGGAAAAACGTGGAATTGTCTGCTGGTTCAAAACTAGTGTTCATGGCACTTGAGTCTCTGTAATATTTTTGGTTTTTCGACTGAATTCGTGGCACAGCGAAGTACTGCTTTGTTTGAAAATATAAGTTATATTAGGTTTCTATATGATCTCCAATATTTTTTTATAATTTATCATCAACAACCATAACATTAACATTGTCGCGGCGCTCCCAACTGGTGGAAGCCCACCATGTGCATACAGCACCCGATCCCAGGATCAGTAGTCGGGTACATACAACAGTCATCAGTGATACAACTTAGAGTTACAATAATTACATCACAGGTGTCGGAGGATGAAACCTCGACGGCGGGAAGTCAGGGGACCCCCCTTTGAGATTCGGCCAGGGGAGTAGTTCTCAGGCGAAGCCGGCTTCAGGTGTAGCAGAAAGATACGCGAAGAAGACGATGAACAGCACACTCAGAGGAGACACGAGGATTTATACAGGTTCGGGCCGCTCGGAAGCGTAATACCCTACTCCTGTGTGTATGCTATCTGTGGTGGATGAATGTAATATGGTAGTTACAAGGTAAAGCTAGCTCACGGCCGGAGCCGGAGAAGAGGAACAGTGGCTAGAGAATGGGCTTGGGAGCAGAAGACGGGGAAAGCTCTGTCCAGTTCGGTCCGCTTTGTCTGGTGGCTTGGATCCTCCCTTATAGATCCGGGGAGTCCACAGCGCTTTGGGTACATGCTGATAAAGAGAGAGAGAGGACTGCACAAAAGGGCAGGTAGGGCTTGTCTCCTCACTGTCTTGTCGCCGTCTTGTCTTGCACGTCCGCCTGCTGCCGCCTGCTGCGTCCACGCCGGGTAGGTCGGCTGCGGAGGATGGCTGGAACGTGGAGACGTGACGGTGTAAGCCTCCGTAGTCAAAAAGGCTCTGACTGCACAGGAGCGGGCAACAGAGGCGACAGGCCTGTCGCCTCGTCATCAATGTAGGTAGTTGGGGAGCTGGTGCGCTCAAGTCAACCTCGTGCCCGGCACGGAGTGCTCCGCGCCGGCACCCGGGACAGAGGCAGTCGGCACCCGGGAGCCGAGGCGGTCGGCACCCGGGACGACACCGGGTCCCGGAGCCGGGGGGCTTGGTGCCCGGGCCCGAACCGAGGCGGTCGGCACCCGAGAGCCGACACCGGGGACCGGGACCGGGGACTCGGTGCCCGGACCAAGAGCGGGGTCCCAGGACTGGGAGCGGGGACCCGGGACCGGGGAACTCGGCGCCGGGCCCGGGGCCGATGCTGCCGTGCCCGGGTCTCGGGCGATGTCGCCGGACCACGGGCCAGAGGAAGCGCACCGGGGGAGCACTCCCGGACCCGGGAAGGCACTCCCGGAACCGGGGCCCGGGCAGCTTCCTGCCCGGGCACTTAGCAACTGTCGGTCGCCACTTGTGCAGATTGTGAGCCCAAAGGGCTGACGTGGCCGGAGATCCACGCGTCCCCGCAGAACGTGGACCCCAGTCCCACTTCGCCGACAGTGGCCCGGCCCTGTTGCTCGGCCGGGATTAGCCCCGGGCAGGAACAGGGCCACGTCTTGAAGAAAAGAGGGGACGCGGGGTCCGCCTGGTTCACCATGGACTTGACGTAGCTTGACGATTTGTTGATTTCAGATGCGATACGTACCCGGGAACCGGGCTGAAAACATGGAACGAGGTGTTGAGGAAGGCCGGCGGCAGCGGTCGTGATGGCGAGGCGGCAGCTTGCCGCCCGTACTGTCGCCACCGAGTTCTTCGTGGTGACCGCTGGTCGGAGGCCGCGGCAGCAATGAGGCGCGTCGTCCATTTGGAGGCTGCCACCTAATCCGCCGCCGATGAGTTCTCCCGCGCCTGGCCCGAGATGGAGGCGCGGGAGAAGGAAACACTCTCCCGGGAAGAACGCGTCCGGCCCAAGAGGCTGGGCTCGCGTCCCGGGGGTGTGAGTTCGGCGTGCGCGAGGGAGTCGCGGTTGTTCGCGAGAAAGTCGCGGTGGTTCGCGAGGTGTTCGCGGCAGATCGCGAGGACGTCGCGGCGGTTCGCGAGGACGTCGCGGCGTTTCGCGAGAAGTCTCGGGAGGCGTGGTCGAGCCGCTGCCGCGGAGGCAGGGTTCTTCGACCGCGGCGACCATCTCGTAGAGCTGATGCCTGACGAGGAGGTTGAGGAAGACGCCGGTTTCCTTCTGACGCCATGCGCGGGCGCCTTCGGGGTCCGGGGGCCCTCCATGCCCCCGGGCGCCCTTCTTCTGTCGTCGTCCGGGGTCCGGTCCGAAGGAGGCCAGCGACCTCTCCCCGTGCGACGGCGTTTCCGGGCCTCGCTCGTGCTTGCGCTCCGGTTTCGCCTGTCTTGTACGAAGAGAGATGTTTGCATATGTATATGGTCATGTTTATACTTTTCGTACCTTGGTTTATTGTGTTGTTCGGAGGTCGCTTGTACTCGGGGTCCCGTGTCTGGGGACGTCGAGTATCGGGCGCCGTTCGACATCGAGGGCCAGCAACTGCGAACAGCCGTAGGGTGTGAGACCCCTGTCCGGCCCCGGCGCAGCCGCTTGCCCCGGGAGTTCGGCTCCTGCCCATCTTCCGGGTCCCGGGGGCCCTCCGCGCCCCGGGAACCTAGGCTGACCATGCAAATAGAGGAAGAATACAAGTTGAGTGGTATGTAAAGTTGGATAAGGTTACGTATCTGGGTATTGCGAAGGGCGGCATGGCTCGCGAGCACCATCCCGGGACCAGGGGTGTTGTTCTCCCTCGGGAGCGCCGAGCATCGGGCCGATCCGCTGTGAATCGCCGTCGCGCCCAGGTCCCGGGGGCCCGGGCCTGGCACCCAAAGTGCCGCGGGCGCCCGAGCGCGAGACT
The DNA here is from genome assembly GCA_003991445.1 of Oryza meyeriana var. granulata. Classification (NCBI taxonomy): domain Eukaryota; kingdom Viridiplantae; phylum Streptophyta; class Magnoliopsida; order Poales; family Poaceae; genus Oryza; species Oryza meyeriana. Next base: position 203,610 of record RYFJ01002054.1, read on the forward strand.
TGCGGAATTGGTTGAGGCTCGGTCCCTTCCGTCTTCCGGATTCGGGGGTCCTTCGTGCCCCCAGCCCCGTTGGCCTAGGAGCACAGCGATGCCGCGACGACAGGCTCTACATGATGAACCGTGAGAGCACTTGGCTCGTTCCCTTGTCCATTCCATGTTGCGAGCCGTTGCGTCTACCACCTCTTAGGGGCCTCTTCGCGGTCGCGACCGAGCGGAGGAAAGGATTGCGCATAAGGAATCTACCCCCTAGCAGCGGAAAAAACCGAGCCCGAAGCCAACCAGAGCGGGGCACCGCAAGCCGGGGCTTAGACGATGTCCGGGGTTTAGCAGATGGATACGGTAGCTCGCTGGTAAGGAACAGATGCTTAGGCGCAATACCCAGCCACCGCATGGCGCGACCCGATTATGCCCCGGGGGAGATCGCCACGATCGCGACACAAAGAAAGGATAAGGGCACGAGCCCGGAAACGATAATAAAAGCATTACTATGGAAAGCGAATGCACATCGGCCTCGATCAGTGCTGAGGTTTAGAGGCACTTACAGGATGTGTTTTCAGGTAGTATTTGTGATGATGCTTCCAGGCTTACCGAGCCCGGTTGGGAAGTTCCGATCACCAGGGAGGGGCCTTCCCACGGGGGGAAGATTTCATTCCGACCCGTACGAAGATACGGCGGAGATTTGAACCCCAAACCTGAAGTGATCGGGCCCAAACCTGACGCCAAGGATAGCGCTTGAGGTCTTGCTGGTAACGAGCGACGCGGAGCGGAGCGCGCCACTTCGTTCTTCGAGGAAGTCCGAGGTTGTCGAGCTGCGTATTGTCGTGGTTGATGTTCGTCGGTGTAGCGCTGTACTCGAGAGCCGAACGAGAGGTCTGGCGACAGAACGGCTTCGGCCCGGTACACCATGAAGAAACGAGGTCTCCCTGGGCGCCGAGCTTGGTGTGGTATGAACCGTCCCCCAGGACCGCCGGGGAAAGGTCTACTCTACACATAGTGAACTGTGAGAGCGCCTGGTTCGTTCCCTTGTCCATCCATGCTGTGAACGCAACACATGGAAAACGACGAAAGGAACGAGACCGGGGAGGATATTAAAAACATTGCTTATGTAAAGTGTATATACATGGGCCCAGGCTAGCGCTGAGTTTCCGGAGAATTCCAGCGCTGGCCCGGGTTACCCAACTTACAGGGCGTTTATACAGACGGATTTGTGGAGATATTTGTTTGCCTGGGATGGAGCTCGGACTCGCTTCCCTCGCAAGCCCGAGTCCGGCATGTGCTCGGGACCCGGGGCCCCGGCTAGCGCTGAGGATACGTGTCCGGACCCGGGGGCCCCGGACTGAAATACGGTTTTGATATAAAGCCGGGTTCCGGGGCCCGGGCTTGAATATGGGATGTGAGACGACCTTCCGGAAGCATTCTCGCCGGGGCGGTGCTGTCCGGGCTTCGCGCCCTACTTCGGGTGTCGCGTTCCTAGGCTTGCACTCGCCTTGGTGAGGCCGCCCTGGTTCGGCACCTCGGTGTAGGGCCGGGCACGCATACGGGAATCCGTGCCTCGGCTCAAATATGTGCCCGAGACCCAGGGCCCGGACTGAAATATGATTCGATATGTACTGTTGACATGCGCCCGGGCACGGGCCCGGAAAAGGACATGGATGATATCGGGACCACTTCCCCGGACCGCCCTTGCCGAGGCGACGCTGTCGGGTACTCGCGCCCTGTGAGGGTCATTCCGACTCGGGCGCGGGATTCGGACCGTCCGCCTAAGGGCCGGACCGTCCGTCGACGGTTCGGACCGTCCGAACCGCTTCGAGCACGCTTGGCCCGCTACCCGCTTCTGCCCGGACTCGGGCTCGGCTCCCTCGGACTCAGGTCCCGAAGGGGAGCGAGCTCTCCGTGACCGGCCCGGGGGAGATATGCGCCCGGGAGCGAGGGCTCCGACTAGGGCGAGATATGCGCCCGGGAGCCGGGGCTCGACCGGGGCTAGACACGCGCGCGGGAGCCGAGCTCCGACCAGGCTAAGTGCGCACCGGGAGCTAAGGGCTCCGACCAGGGGAGGTATGCGCCCGGGAGCCAATGGCTCGACCGGGGGGATATGCGCCCGGAGCGAGGGTCCGACCGGGCCAAGGACGCACCCGGAGCCAAGCTCTCCGACCGGGAGGAAGTATGCGCCCGGAGCCAAGGGCTCCGACCGGGGCTGTTTATGAGCCCGGGAGCCAGGGGCTCCTACCGCGCGGGCTCAGGTCCCTTGAGAGGGAGCGGGCTCGGGCCCGCTACTGCTCCTGCCGGGACTTCTTGACGCGCTCGGCCAACTTGTGGACGGCGCGACACTCCACGAGGTCGTGCGAATCGTCTCGTGGACGGCGCACACCTCCGGGCTTCGACCGCTCGAGGCGCTCGGCCAGCGCTGGACGGCACGACACTCCGTGATGTCGTGCCGGCCCGTGTCGTGGAAGGCGCACCACCCACGGGCTGCGGCCAGCTTGAGACGCTCGGCCTTGCGTGGACGGCGCGGCACTCCGTGATGTCGTGCCGGTCGGTGTCGTGGTAGGCGCCACCATCCCCGAGCTATGGCCGGCTCGGCACGCTCGGAGTGAGCGCTGGACGGCGTGGCACTCCGTGATGTCGTGCCAATCCGTCTGTGGAGAGGCACCACTTGTGGGCTGTTGCCGGTGGTGGCGGCGCGCGTGCGGCTTTTTGCCGCTTGCTGCGACTATCGCCTCCGCGGGCATCATAGCTCCGGGGCTGCCCGTAGCCGCCAAGGCGTAGCTCTCGGCTGCCGCCTTGGCCTTCTGGCGCTTCCTCCTGTTCCGCCGTAGCGCGGAGCGTGAAAGCTTGCCGTCCTCTTCAGGCCCCTGCCGGAGGCCCCAGGACTTGCGCAGCGTTCGTGCGCCGCTCGCGCTGCCTCGATCGTGACCCGGGCGTCCTCCTGAACCCGCGTCCGGTCCAGCCGGTCGCGGAGGTCGCCACGGCCATTGTTGGCCGGAGGCTCATCCCGTCGGCTCGCGCCGCGCATCCCCAGGGAGACGGGGAGCATGGCGGGCTCATCGTCGGCGCTAGCGTCACCCAGCGGGGTTAAGCCGCCGAGCCCCTCGTGAAATCCCGCGGACGATGGCCTCCTGCCATGGAGTGCGTTGGTGTTGGAGGCACCGCGTACCACCTGAAAAGGAAACTCCCCTACCTGGCGCAGCCAGCTGTCGGAGGATGAAACCTCGACGGCGGGAAGTCAGGGGGACCCCCCTTTGAGATTCGGCCAGGGAGTAGTTCTCAGGCGAAGCCGGCTTCAGGTGTAGCCAGAAAGATACGCGAAGAAGACGATGAACAGCACACTCAGAGGAGACACGAGGATTTATACAGGTTCGGGCCGCTCGAAGCGTAATACCCTACTCCTGTGTGTATGCTATCTGTGGTGGATGAATGTAATATGGTAGTTACAAGGTAAAGCTAGCTCACGGCCGGAGCCGGAGAAGAGGAACAGTGGCTAGAGAATGGGCTTGGGAGCAGAAGACGGGGAAAGCTCTGTCCAGTTCGGTCCGCTTTGTCTGGTGGCTTGGATCCTCCCTTATAGATCCGGGGAGTCCACAGCGCTTTGGGTACATGCCTGATAAAGAGAAGAGAGAGGACTGCACAAAAGGGCAGGTAGGGCTTGTCTCCTCACTGTCTTGTCGCCGTCTTGTCTTGCACGTCCGCCTGCTGCCGCCTGCTGCCGTCCACGCCGGGTAGGTCGGCTGCGGAGGATGCTGGAACGTGGAGAGACGTGACGGTGTAAGCCTCCGTAGTCAAAAAGGCTCTGACTGCCACAGGAGCGGCAACAGAGGCGACAGGCCTGTCGCCTCGTCATCAATGTAGGTAGTTGGGGAGCTGGTGCGCTCAAGTCAAACCTCGTGCCCGGCACGGAGTGCTCCGCGCCGGCACCCGGGACAGAGGCAGTCGGCACCCGGGAGCCGAGGCGGTCGGCACCCGGGACCGACACCGGGGTCCCGGAGCCGGGGGGCTTGGTGCCCGGGGCCCGAACCGAGGCGGGCGGCACCCGAGAGCCGACACCGGGACCCGGGACCGGGGACTCGGTGCCCGGACCAAGAGCGGGGTCCAGGACTGGGAGCGGGGACCCGGGACCGGGGAACTCGGCGCCCGGGCCCGGGGCCGATGCTGCCGTGCCCGGGTCTCGGGCGATGTCGCCGGACCACGGGCCAGAGGAAGCGCACCGGGGGAGCACTCCCGGACCCGGGGAAGGCACTCCCGGAACCGGGGCCCGGGCAGCTTCCGTGCCCCGGGCACTTAGCAACTGTCGGTCGCCACTTGTGCAGATTGTGAGCCCGAAGGGGCTGACGTGGCCGGAGATCCACGCGTCCCCGCAGAACGTGGGACCCCCAGTCCCACTTCGCCGACAACAGGGTACATACATATATATTCCAAGGAAATTCCATCCAAGACAGACCCCGGATGGACAAAAGCATCAACAGGTAAAACTAGTGAGAATAGCACAGACAGGGCGGAAGCTGGATAAACTACTTGGCAAAAGAACTCGGCTACACCACAGGCTCGGTTGGGGACTAGGCTCGAAACCTCAGAAGTCTTCGTAGTCAGCCTGGTCTTGGAGGAACTCTGCGGCAGTCGGGTCTTCGTCTTCTTCTCCAAAACCTACTATACATATATATGAACAAGGGTGAGTACTTTCGTACTCAGCAAGCCGGGAAAAGATGCCATGTCGGTCAGACAAAGAGGTTAAGGGTTTTATTTGCGAAAAACTGCCTTTAGAAACACTTTTCTTTGCAAACACTAGTGAGATCCAAATTTTAGTTGTCGGAAGAGGCTCACGCCTCGATCCATTCCGCAAGTTGCTTTTCAACAACTCGCCACTTAATGAATCAAGTATAACCATATCATCTTTTAATTCGCATTTATCGGTCCAGTGTGTCCCGAGTAGCTACAACCACTCGTTGACCCTGAGACTCGGCTACAACCAAATCTCAGCTATGGCACTTAATGCCCGCTACGCTGGCTACAACCAGCTAGCTCATCTGCCGTCCTAGCTACAACCCGGGGGCTCAAACATTGCTGCCTTGGCTACAACCTGGGAGCATGATCATCACCGTCTTCTGGCTACAACCCGAAGACTTAACTGCCGCCCTGGCTACAAACCGGGGGCTTAAACTTTGCTGCCCTGGCTACAACCCGAGAGCATGATCTTCATCCTGTTTACTTTTCACACACTTGCTTATGGTGCTTAACACCCCGGATCACACAGACCCGTTTCTGGCCACACAGGCCTTCCGTTTGCTTACTCGGCAAACTCTGGTCACGGTTCCCTTCCCATCAAACTTTTTCACAAACCACAGGCAAACAAATCTACGCTATGGGAATCACCTTACATCGCCCTTAACCGTGGGCACGGCTGTTCGAACAGTTCTGCTAAACTCTGCAGAGGGTGTACGCTTTATCCATCCGACACGAAACTTACACCGAGTACTGGCCTGTACCCGAAAGCTCGTGACAAGGCCATTTCCAAAGCCAGTCCAGGGTTACCCAATGCCAGCCGAAGGATCCACACAGGATCAGTGCTTTAGAATGGCTACAACCACCTTCAGCACCAGGGCTCATGAGCCACAACTCAGATAAGTTCACTCCAGTCGGCACTGAATTTCCCTAAACCTACAATTTACTCGGCCAGGGGCATCCCACAATGCCCGTATGGTCGTACTGTAAGATGCTCGGATGAAATTCCCAAAGGAAACGATCCTTAATGATAATACATAGCCAAGCCACACAGGCACTGTCTCTGTACATCAAGATTTTCACAAATCTTTCATTTATTTCACAAACACACCGATACGCAAAGTATCGGGTTTTTCATGCAGTTTAGTAAAGACCATCGTTTTCCCAACGACAATACAACGTTGCAGGGCTAAGCCATTCTACTCGGCCATCGAATCCGTAGATAGGATGCCAGTGTGCCAGTTGTGGGGCTACCAAGGGAATACATCAACATCCTACCAAAAGAAGTGCTACTACTGGGTAGGTCCATCGGTTGCGCTTGCAAACCGAGGCCAATCAGTTTAAAGTATGAACTAAGCATGCATATTTTACAAACAACATAATTTTGTATATATAGGAGACAATATGATCAAAGAGGCTTGCCTTGTTCCAAGGAAGGATCTTCCTCGACGAAGACTGCTTCGGGATCGTCCACCGGTTTAGGCTCTGAACAAGCAGAAAGGAAACACTGATAAGCAGGAGGGGCAAAACACCAAGAAAAAGGATCAACAAAGTAGTTGGCTGAACCAGGCTTGCGAACCGGGCGATAGAGCTCCAAAGCTTGAGAGGAGAGTGAGAACTTAGCAGAGCTGGCTGGTTGCAAAACAAGAGAAAGAGGAGGCACGGTTGGCCATATATATATAGCCGACGTGCAAGGTTGAAGCACGGTAGGGGCTGGGCAATGGGTAGGGAGAAAAAGTCAAGATGAACTGACAAAGGATTTGATATCCACGTAGGGATTGACTTGGGAGTCCGGCGTGGCCAGTGGAATTGGTCGGCACTGTAGCGGCGATGAGACATTAAGGTCGTGGCTAGGACAGGTTGGAGAAGTCTCACTGACAGGGCTTCGGACTGACCACTGGTCCAAGCGATGCAGCGGGTTATTGTCCATCGGTCCAAGCGGTGCTGCGGGCAGGTGAAGACTGATTCTTCTCTACTTCGGTAGTCGGCGTCCAACGGGCGGCGCAACTCGGTGAGACGATGAAACAACAGGTAAAATAACAAGGTAGTCTGCCACTTCACAGGCTTACTCGGCAGCAAGGAGGTCCGAGTAAAACCAAGGAACGGGCAGGATACAAGGACTGAGTAGCAATCTACTCGGCTCAAGGGGGAAGGTAGTCGGCTGGCCGGGGAGAGGGAAAACGGAGGTACAGCTGACAGGATAGGAAAGGATTAAGATCCAGAAAACAAGTTTCAACAGGGAAAAGGAAAACGGGTCGTTACAAACATCATATAAAAATACTATCAAATATGAATATAGTGATGCTATATGCATGACATTAAACACATGTATTTTTAGTTTAACTAGCAGAGTGTCCCGTATATTTGCATGGCTAGAGTTATTTTAAAAGTTTTAATATTTAATAATATTATTTAAAACTGTAACAAATATTCATATATTTATATGCGTATTTCTATCTATTCAATCAGACGCTTCTAGAATTTCTCTTGTTCGGTCAACAATAGCAAGTTTGTATCTTGCTCAATCTTACTTATTTGATATCCATTTTTTACAATTTAGTCTCTATTCAAGGGTGCTTGAGAGCCAACATCTGGTCTGTTTGTTTACAAAAAAGTTCTCGTGTTATATAGAATATTGGATAGTTCATTTATTAACATGACATCCCATTATTTTTTTCTTCAAGAGCTCTCGAAGTTTTTTTAGAGATATAAGAAAAATTATTTATTTTAGATCATAAAGTTAAAAACATTGGAATCAAAAAATCTCGTAGGCATGCTTCTCAACAACTTGAATTAAAATCAAATCTATCATCCATAACCGTTTAATATAACATGAGTTCGTGGCACATATCTGTGATCGTTAGTTTTTAATGCCTTGCAATCTTCCGTCTTCAGTAACCCTGGCCTATATTTCTCTTCATCTATCTCTCCTTCTCCTAATCTTCTCTCTCGCCAACCCCTCAATATCTATGTTATCGGCTAGAATTTTTCCTCTTTTAGTTGTTCTAGTATATTTGGTTTTCCTTCAACAAAGTGGCAAGAAGGTAATATGGCTATATAGTTTGTTTGTATACAAATAAGATAGATAATTATGGTTTTTATTCAAATTTCAATTATTTGTGTTTATTGTCGACTTTTTATATTTTTGTTTTTTATATGGTACTCTCATCATCCCAAAAGGAGTTAATTTCTAGTGTCAAAATTTGTCTAAAAAAATGAGTCGGTTTGTAGCCCTTTAACTCAAGATAAAGTACCAAATGTGTCTTGTCCCTTCAATCTTCTCTATTTGCCCGTTTGACAATATAAATTCCTATTGATTATTGCACTTTAATCTTTTTCTCTAATTATGTTACAAATCAACTCTTTTTGACTAAGGTAGTATTGGACATGGACCTTTTCTGCTATTTTTTTTACTATTTATTATTTTGAATTAAAGTGGTATATGGATTCAACCAAAAATATCTCTCTTTTTCTTTGATCAATATGAGAATTTTTAGACCTTCATGACAAACTTAGTGTCTTCTTTTTGAGCTGTCTTTATAGTCACGATCATGGATCCCAGTCCACCATCCATGCATCGTAAGAGTGTTTGACAATGTCATGCTTGTACCAACTCTAAATTGTCATCATGCATGCATGATAACCCTATTGTAGACATGCAGATCGTATCAAATTAATTAGATAACATGTAGATAATTCTATTTTATTAAAAAACAATATTCATCTTCCACATTGAATTTTATAATATTATTAGTTCATATTTCAAATCATAACATCTAGATATTTGAAAATCCCATGGCAATCAAATAACTATATTTTTACTAAATTTTAGTTACTCTCAAACGATATTTTTTTCAACTTTAATTATCTTAGTGATTTAGGTATTTATTGTGGAATTTTCTTTGAAATGAAATGTCGTTGGTTTTAATTTATTTTAGTCAGAGCTAAAATTACTCTTCGATATTATTCCACATGGAAATTTTTTAAATATTTTTTCTATTAACATTTCTATTTATAATTTTATTTTGAATATACTCTCCCCGATAAATATTTACCAAGGATACACCTTTATATATGTATTGTAATTATTACGTATTATTCTGAATTTTTTTATACTCCATCCATTCCAAAATATAACTACTTTCACACAGTATTTCGACGTGGACACAATTCATATTTTTTCAACTCTAAATTTTTAGTGATTTAGGCATTTTATTGTGGAATTTGCTTTGAAATGAAACATTTTTTATTTTATTTTATTTTTTGTCCAAGATAAAACTATTCTTAGATATTATTTCACATGATTTTTTTAAATAACTTTCGTCTTACCATTTTTGTTTATAATTTTATTTTTATTAGAATCTTTCCAATAAACAATTACTAAGGATACATCTTTATATATTTAAATAATTATTTTTATTCCAAGTTAAAATTATTCTTAGATATTATTTCTCATGAATTTTTTAAATAATTTTTGACTTATAATTTTTGTTTATAAATGTATTTTTAATACTCTTCCCAATAAATAATTATTAAGGATTCATCTTTATATATTTATTGTAATTATTACAGATTATTCTGAATCTCGTTACTCCAACCTTTCAAAATATAGCAACTTCTAGATGGTATTTCAACATAGACTCAATTGATATTTTTTTTAACTCAAAATTTTTAGTGATTTACGTATTTTTATTGTGGAATTTTCTTTAAAATGAAACACTGTTTATTTTCTTTTATTTTTAGTCTAAGCAATAATTATTCTTAGATATTATTCCACATGACTTTTTTAAATAATTTTCGTTTTAACATTTTTGTTTATAATTTTATTTTAATAGACTCTTTCCAAAAAAATAATTATTACGGATACAACTTTATATATGTATTGTAATTATTACGGATTATTTTGAATTTTGTTACTCCCTTCTTTCTAAAATATAGTAACTTTCATGGTTTAACATATACGTAAGTAATGCTATTGTTTTCAGCCACACGTGGACGTGGATGACCCTAATTAGATTTGTTTTCTAATTGCCACCTTCAACAGTAGATGCAACCCGTCCGACTCCTAATCAATTAATGCTCCTAATTACTCGTTAGTTTTTGTTACAATCAAGGAAAGGCTGATGTTAATTTTTAGTACTCGTTGCTTTCTATTCAGACTCGTTTCCTGGTTAATCTTTGCAGCTTGACCGGCTTACTGCTGTGGATTCCCATCACCGTCCGTCGTGGACTAATATGCATAGTCTAATTCATTCAAAGTTCTAGATCATTAATTAGGATAATCAAACCAGAACTCGGTTTGAGTCCATCCATTCCCACGTAAAGGTCATGGATGCTTTATTATGGGCACTTTCCTATTGCAACCTATGTTGCTTCTATTCAAAATTGATTTATACTATAACTTTATCAACGTGGCCATACTTTTGTCTTTGTCTCACGTGGATAGGCAATTGAATTTTCTATTCTAAATGGCATACATAGATATTCTAGTAATATGCTACCCTTGCACATCAATGTTTAATTCGAAACAATAATATCTTGTATTCAAATTGGAAAGAAGTCACCTAGTCGAATTTGTTCGTAGATTCAATTAAATCTCAACCATTATAATAGGGGTTCACCATGATCTAGCGGTGTAGATTTTGTCTTTTCTACAATTAACGTGGTAATTTCTAGGCTCCAAAGCAAACGTGGTACCTCCTTTTAAGGCTGTCTTAATAATATAATAGATAGATAGATAGGTTTTTTTATTCCCAATTATAGTTAATCTCGTGTGGTGTTTTAGACGGACATTAATTCAATATTCCTTAAGTTTTATTCCAAAATTTAGTTATTTATAAATTGTATTTCCTTGTGGACACTATTTTTTCTTTTTCCCCTTCAATGTTATTTTATATCTATTATTGTTATAATTTTTTAAATCTTACTTTTGGATATTTGAAGATTGTATTTTCTATGGACTCTCCTTGGTGTGTCGCCCATACTTTATTATATTTTTATTCCAAATTTTCATGATTTTTTAAAAATTTATTTGGAATTAGTATTGAAATCCAATTTGGGAATTTTTTTTATTCCAAAATTTAATTAATCTTACTTTTGGATATTTATACACTGTATTTTGCTATGGCCTCTTTTTGGTATGTAACCTTTACTTATTTAATTTTTTATTACATTTTTATTTCAAATTTTATTGATCTTTTAAATTTTATTTAGAATTCATATTGAAAATCCAATTTTGGATTTTATTTTATTTTTTATTCCGAATTTTAATTAATCTCATTTCGTGTTCTAGATGGACTCTTCTTTAAATAGTCCTTATTTTTTATTCTAAATTTTAGTTATTTCTAAATTGTATCCCTTCTTAAACTCTACCTGTTTTTTCCCGATTAATGTGAGAATTTCTAGTGTCCAAGACGATTTTTACTATATTTTTTCTTGAATTTTAATTTTTTTTAATTTAATTTGGAATTTATTTTATTTTTTATTCTGAATTTTAATTAATTTCGTTTTGTGTTCTAGAAGGACGGTTCTTTCCATATTTCTTATTTTTTATTCCGAATTTTGTTATTTCTAAATTGTATTCCTACTTGAACTCTTAGTTTCCTTTTTCCTGTACAATGTTATTTTATATGTATTATTGTTATAGATTATTAATCTTACTTTTGGATATTTAAATATTGTATTTTCTATATATTCTTCTTGGTATGTCGTCTTTACTTATTAATTTTTTATTATATTTTTGTTCCAAGTTTTAATTGTTTTTAAAATTTGTTTGGAATTAGTATTGAAATGCAGTTTTGGAATTTATTTTATTTTTTATTTTAAATTTTAATTGATCTTACTTTTGGATATTTATAGATTTTATTTTGCTATGGACTCTACTTGGTATGTAGTCTTTACATATTTAGTTTTTTAGTTCTATTTTTGTTTCAAATTTTAATGATCTTTTTGAAGTTTATTTGGAATTCACATTGAAAATTCAATTTCAGAATTTATTTTATTTTTTATTCCGAATTTCAATTAATCTTGTGTTGTGTTCTAGATGGATTCTTTTTTCAATATTCCTTATTTTTTATTCTGAATTTCAGTTATTTCTAAATTGTATTTCTACTTAAACTCTTATTTTTTTCTCCAGTTAATGTGGAAATTTGTAGCCTTCAGAGCGAAAGTGATGCCTCTTTTTAAGGTGTCTTTATCATATAATAGATTATTAGTCAAAATTTTCAAATATTAACTTTGCGGAATATAAGGATATCTTATATTTTCAAATAGAGGGAGTACTAACTGCATGGTAGAGTACAATATTTTCTTGGAGTTAAATTACATTGCATCTTTTTTTCCCTCTACGCAAAATGAGTGTGGTGCCCTTCGGTTGAATCGACCAGGTCCATTTATTTTCAATCTATTTACTGGATTACTAAAACGGATTATTTACTCCATGCTTTAAAAAATACGCTTTCTCAAATAATTTTTTTTTACTACATTGCTTAGACTATTTGTTCTAAACTATTTATTAAGTTTATCTCTTAAAATATTTAATTTATTTGTACAATCAAATCGATAACCATAGTAATAATTCGCTTAATAATATAAACCAAACGGACCTCTAGTCCGACTTGTCCCAACTGCCGCCCTCCTCTCCTAGCTCTCTCATGGCGTAGCGATGGCACTGCGATTCCCCTGCATTCTTTCTCAATCACAGTTGAAGCACACCTATAAAAGCCGTTCCTTTGGCAATACGGCACACTCGAATGAGTTTGATCTTGCGGTGTTCCTTCGGAGTTGAAAAAAAGTACCCCTATTCGCTAACGTTAGGCCCGAGCACAAAAGCTAAAGAGAAAAGCGGCGGATTGGTTCTGGTTGAATTATACTAGTTTCTTGAGATAAAATAGAACAGAGGTTACAATGGGCCCTGTTCAAATGGCCAAATAAACATGCAACACATCAGCAGCATTTGTAACTGATGCTGAATTATTCAGGTCCCATATAAAACATCAGCTTTGCATACTTATTAGCCTAGTTATTGGCAAAGTTTGATTTGATGCATACTTACCAGCTGGATTGATATCTAGTGATGGCGCTGGCGCACCACGGTTGGCATTGCATGACGTAGTCATGATGCCTCTCTCCGTTTCCCTCTCCACATGTTCCCCTTTGGCCGTAATCACCATAGTAAAGGCAATCATTAGGTGACAACCCCGCTGTCTTTGCTTGGTGACCGAGGTGATTAAAAGGAAGCAAAGACGCCACAGCGAAGCAGAAGAAAGAATCTAATTCCAAACAATACACTGTATACTACTGTTGGATCAAGCCATGCACAGAGTAGTCCATTTGTTTGAAAATAAAGACGTATTAAGTTTTTTATATGGTCTCTAACATTATACTTTGGCCATTAATTTCTTTTAAATATATCATTAATAATCACAAAATTTATATCATATAAAAATAATATTATAAATTCGATCTAATAATACTACTGTTGACGCCGAAAATCACCGGCAGCGTCGGGAACGAGCCAATGATATGGTTCGGCGCCTGGAGACACGCGAAAGCCTGAGAGATTTGCTTAACTCCAGTGCAGGTCCTAAATCTTGAGGTTTGTAGACGTGCCAGTCAATTTAACCCTGCAATTGACAAGGAGATAGAAAATATTAGATCAATGAGCTAATCGGCTGGAAGCCGAATTGGACTCGCTCCATCGGCCGATGGCTGATATAGACAGCACTTATACATCGACCGGGAGCTGATGTTGACATAAATGGATAGGATAAATATACCATATGGCTAAGGAACCAATAACAACCTACATAAACTAGCCGATTATTAACATGAAGCGTATCGGCCGGAAAGCCGATGATGGCGTAAAGTGCCAAAAATGTGAGGCAAACAATGTAATTGGCTTTGATTAACAAAAGATAAACTATCGGCTAGACACTCCGATAAAACATTACATAAATATCCATCGGCTCATTAAGGATAGAATTATTATCACTAGTCTAATAGATCGGACCTAACCATTACAGCACAGACTGATGATGATAACAGAACCTCGATGGGCCGATAGATCTAATGCAATCGTAATGTAAAATATGATAAATTATCGGCTATACATCCCGATAAAACGCTTGCATAAAACCGATCAACCTAGTAGGAATAACTTATCGTAAGCAGTTTAGTAGGTCGGACCCAACCGATGCAGCACAAACTGATGATAAATTACACCCAGTAAGCTGATAAATCTACGCATACGTGATGTGATATATCTACTTGACCTATGAGATCAAACCTAACTGATGTAGTCGTAGACAAAACAGATATATCGTGGTAAGCCGACTACTGTAGGCCGACTAGAATATCGGACCTAACCGAGGAAGTCCTAGTCGGAATGGTAGTCGGGGTAACGAGACTTACCCTCTCGCAGGAGGTCGAACTTAACCGATGCAGCCCGGCTCGAGAAGCAAGAACCCGTTAAATAGGATGGCGATGCGCCGAAGTTTGTATTGATCTGATTGATAATTTACAAGGTACCCGGGCATACGTATTTATACCCTGAGTTGACACAGTCCTGATCAAATACGAAACAGGAGTTTCCTAATTACAGAAAAGGAAAATAACAAGTCCCGACCGGGCACGAGATCAGGCTTCCTAAAAAAATATTATCTCTACCTAATTTATAGATAAGATACTAATTGCCTCTCCATGGTCTTCACGATTCCTTCTTGAATTCGGCTTCTTCTAGATTTAATTCCCGCTAGTTAATCATGATTTTTCCTTAACCGAACCCAATAAAGATCCGTACCAAATTTTGGCATTAACACATGCCCCCCAATTTCGGAGTTTGTTATCGAACTTCGAAGTTCCTCTGTTTGGGCTTCAGATTCCTTTCACACCGAGGCGACCCAAGGTAGCCCATTTTCCTTAAATGTTTGAAACAGTGCCAACGGCCTCGATTCCCGCCCGATCATCATACCTCTATAAACCGCTTCGCCTTCCTAGTCCCCTTTCTTTACGCTTTCACATCACCAGAGCCCCTTCAACTTCCTCCCGAAACCTTGACGAACTCCAGCGACCCAGGCGAACTGCTGCAGTCTCCTTCTTCAACCTTCGATCTTCGCTCATCTTCCTCTCCCGCAATGGCTTCCGCGAACGCCGTCCCAGAGGTAATCTCCTTGTCTAATCGTCTTCTCTATCTCGCAACCTGGATCGAATATGCTCCTGTTTCTTGTGTTCTTGTTTACTGTAGCACTCAGAGACCAGATTTTGATTCCGCCGTAATCTCTTTTTGTTTCTCGTGTACTTGTATATTGTAGCACCTTAGAGACCAGATTTCGATTCCGCCGTAACCTCTTTCTGTCCTTCATGTTCTTGCATATTGTAGCACCTTAGAGACCAGATCTTGATTCCGGCCGCCGATTACCCAAACTTCTTCTACCATGGTCCCATGGGCAATGAAGATCCTACAGATTTCATCAACGCCGAAACTCAACGCATCCCCTTCAAGAACTCCGCCATGTTAGTCAGCGATTGGAACAACAGTTTCAGATCATGGCCGAGCAAACTTCCCGGGTGGAGGAACTGGTATAACAGAGTATCGACTGCCAAGAGAACTGTTTGGGACGAAGCAGACATCGGCCACTGCATCAACCTCTCGCTGGCTGAGATAGAGAGGAATGAACCTCTGCTTGCATCGGCCTCATACTTCTGGTCAGATGCCCTCAACGCCTATCTATTTGGACATGGGCCGATGACCCCAACTCTGATAGATGTAACCATGCTCACCTGCCTCAACACAACGAGTTACATCAATCCCTTCAGTCTCCAATTCAAGTCTACCCATCGGCTTCAAGCAAAGAACATCGGCGGTTGGTCCAAGTAGATATCAATCCATAACAAAGGAACTGGACCAGTCAATGATTGGGAACACGTCGCATTCTTGAATCTGTGGCTAGAGCGGTTTGTCTTCGGCGGTGCAACTCTTGGCCCCACAACCAACATGCAATGTCTGGCAGAACGCTTGGCCGATCAGAAACAAGTTCCCCTGGGGCAATATCTCCTTGGCGCCACTTACCAACTGCTGCATCAAGTGGCAGTCAAACTATCGGCCGGCCAGCCAGTTGGCCATATTAGAGGTCCTTGGTGGTTTGTGCAGTTATGGCTCAATGTTTACACATCCAAGGCAATTCCCGATACCTCCTTTCTCAATCAATCTTTTCCAGCTGATCACACAGAGGAACAAGCACCCACCTATCGTCGATGCATCTCAATGGGCGAAACTGCATCGGCTCTCCCTGGCGGTAAAATGACTCCGGTCGGACTCGGCCAATGGTTCAAAGGCCTTTATTATGGCTTTACCAAGGATGCCACACTGTGGTTCGCATATGATGACGCATCATCATTTGAGATACCGTCCAACTTCAATCCACTTGATGTTCTGGTCGATGATGAATCGAAGACCATATTCCTATCGGCCATTACTCCCCATCTCCTATCGACTGGCTTCTCTCAAGGCCGATCACAGCCATCGTACGAGTTTTATCACCCAACAGTTTGCTCCCGCCAGCTCGGCCTCGGTCAACTCCCCATCGGCTTGTTCTTCATCGACAAACTCCAGGCCCGAGGAAATGTAAATAGCGCTCTGGAGTATGATCCGCTGCGGACACTAACAGATTCCCTATCTCTGGGCACCGTCGCCGATGTGGAGGTATGCACTGTCAACACCAAGCTCTTTTCCCGATGGTGGTCGGAATGGAAGAAACACCTGTTCAACTCATCGGCCATTCACTACTGCTCTCGCCTCAACTACAACTATGTCGAATCCGATGACGAGGTAACATTCCATCTCCCTTTTAATTTTTCCAATCATCTTTTACAATTCTATCTTGCAGGCTGTTGATGTGGAGCCACCGACAACAAGCACCAGTGGCCGACCGATTAGATACCAACCACCATCGGCCAACCCACACCTAGGTCAGGATGCTCCCCCTCCATCGGCTCTTCTCCGGGTTCCACGGCCAACAGGACCACTCCGCAAGAAGCTGGCATCTCGCCCTCACAAGAGATAGAAAATCAGTGCCAATGCCGTGATCATGGCGCCGCCTGCTACTCAAACAACATCGGCTCCTTCATCCCCGCAGGTATGTACTAAATCTTGACATTTTCATCTGTTTCCCATCCTCACACTATTGATCTTATTGCCAGCTTGAGTCATCGACTCCCGAACCTCAACCTACTGCCGATATCCCTGTAAGCATCGAGCCGATGACTTCTGCAGCCATTCCAATTCCGCCATCTAGCCCTAAAACCGATATTGGGATTGCTCCGACTTCAGCGCCAGACATCGGCCATCTTGAAGAACAACCTACTCAACCATCCGATGCCGATGTCATTCCTCAAGCTGCCCCTTCCCTGCCTCAGGTAATTTCTTCACAACCATACTTTATTTTAACTAACTACTGATTCCTTTACCGATGTCAACTTGCAGTCCTTAGCCGATTTATTCTCCTTCGACATCGACAAGTACTTCGAGGCAGATGAAGCAACAGCCACCAGTGCAACAACCAAGCCATCCTTTCCAGCCGACGTGCGCGAATACCTCCTAAACATCAGTCGTCTGCTGGAAAATCCTATCGACGCATTGGTGGAGGATTGCGGGCCGATCCGGGCAAGATTCGTAGAGATTGAGCCACACCTGCCCGAAGAGCTCATCGACGCACTGACCCCTGCAGCATACCTGGAATCCCACAAATTCCAACTTGTCAAGCTCAGACAACGTGTAGCCGATCGTGCCAACCAACAAAAGATGATCCAAGACATCCAAACCGATCGGCTATCAGCTCAAACGGAAAAGAAAAAGTTTGATGATATGGTAGCTGCCCCTGAAGAACTCCAAGGATAGAATTATTATCACCAGTCTAATAGATCGGACCTAACCATTGCAGCACAGACTGATGATGATAACAGAACCTCGATGGGCCGATAGATCTAATGCAATCGTGATGTAAAATATGATAAATTATCGGCTATACATCCCGATAAAATGCTTGCATAAAACCGATCAACCTAGCAGGAATAACTTATCGTAAGCAGTTTAGTAGGTCGGACCCAACCGATGCAGCACAAACTGATGATAAATTACACCCGGTAAGCTGATAAATCTACGCATACGTGATGTGATATATCTACTCGGCCTATGAGATCAAACCTAACTGATGCAATCGTAGACAGAACAGATATATCGTGGTAAGTCGACTACTGCAGGCCGACTAGAATATCGGATCTAACCGAGGAAGTCCTAGTCGGAACGGTAGTCGGGGTAACGAGACTTACTCTCTCGCAGGAGGTCGAACTTAACCGATGCAGCCCGGCTCGAGAAGTAAGAACCCGTTGAATAGGGTGGCGATGCGCCGAAGTTTGTATTGATCTGATTGATAATTTACAAGGTACCCGGGCATACGTATTTATACCTTGAGTTGACACAGTCCTGATCGGATACGAAACAGGAGTTTCCTAATTACAGAAAAGGAAAATAACAAGTCCCGACCGGACACGAGATCAGACTACCTAAAAAAATATTATCTCTACATAATATATAGATAAGATACTAACTGTCCCTCCATGGTCTTCACTGTTCCTTCTTGAATTCGGCTTCTTCTGGATTTAATTCCCTCCAGGTAACCATGATTTTTTCTTAACCGAATCCAATAAAAATCCATACCAAATTTTGGCGTTAACAACTACCTATATAACATTAAACATGTATATTTTTAGTTTAATTATTAATTAAAAATTTTAAATATTAACTTTATAAAAAACTAAGACCGTCATATATTTTTAAACCGACAACTACTGCTCTGTGTGGCGACCGCCTGGCACAAGCACAAGTTACCCAGCTGCTAGGTTTGTGATCCCGAGGCGCATTACATCCTCCTCTCGAATTTTCTGGAGCGCGAATTTTAATGCAGGGCCAGGGGCACACAGTAATCACGTCGTTTTAAACCCGTGTGCCTCCTCTGTTGCCACGCATCCCCACGGAGCGCGGTCAAACTGGCACATCGAACTCGTCAGTGTGTTGTACGGCGCGTGCAGCCTTAAACCGCTTGGTCGCATGGTTGCTTTTGCTTCCGTCGAGCTCGGGCACTGCCTCGATCGAGCAGTGCTTGCAGTAGTACTAGTAGGCAGTAGCAAGTTCACTTGAACGCTTGAGCTGCTCGAACGGCAACGCCGCTGGAGCCAGCGAAAGCGACCGGGCGTAACACAAGGTTGAATGGGCGTAACACAAGGTCGAATCCTCCCCTGCTCTTGCAGCGGACAGATCGAGGTGTTGCTGAGAAAGCAGCAGCAGATCTTTCACGAAAGGAGGATAAAGGCAAAGAGCGGCAGGCTAGCTCGGCACAGGTAAAGCCGCGCGCCACCTAAAGCAGGCGCGGTTGGCATGGCAGCGTATGTGAATGAGCCTTTCGAATCGCGGCCTTTCGGTGAAAATGTCGCTCCGGCAGTCCGGCCGAGCACTCGCCGACCGCTGCTGTGAGGAGAGTTTTTCTGATGATCTCGAGCTGCTTCGAACTCGAGAATTTTTTTATTTTTAGATTTATTTATTAAAAGATTTACAAAAATAGATTTTTGTTTCAAAAAATTGCAAAAATAGACTCCCGCCGCCCTCTGGGAGGGCGATTTTTAAAAATCGCCCTCCCAGAGGGCGATTTTATGACGTGGCTGACGGCCGTTGGCCCCCCGCCGACGGCCGTCAGCCATTTTGCAGGCGGCCCCCCGGTCTCCCAAAAACCGCCCTCTCAGAGGGCTCTGAAAGGGCGGTTTTTGGCTCCCGGGGGGCCGCCTGCAAAGTCGCCCATTTGCAGGGTGGTTTTTTGCAGGCGGCCCCCTTGCCGCCCTATGGGAGGGCGGTTTTTATCCCCCGGGTATAAAACCCCCCTCCCAGACTCAAAAAAGTCATAAAATTCACTCAAATTAGAAAAAAAAACAGGAGAGAGCTGAGAGGGCGAAAGCAGCGAAGCTCTGCCCGTTTGCTGATTTGCCTGCAGGTAAAATCCATTGTTCCTTTGCAATTTCTATTTGTATGTAAGAATTAATGTAGTAATGTACTAGTTACGTGTATAGTACTATATAGATCTGTAGTTTTTAGTTAATCTGTTAGATGACTTATTTTTTGTACAGATGTTACTTGTAAAATCTGGAATACACGGTTTTAGATGTTAGGAGGATGTTGGTACCTAGTTTAACTGTATTTTTCATCAACAGATATGTCAAATAAGGTGATATTTCAGTTATTTCACGGGCAAGGGAATGTGAGATATGGTCCAGACGGTGTAGATCTGTCGGAGTTTAGTTCAACGGCTAAGGGTATTGATAGGCCAGCTGAGAGAAGTTTTGGATCAGTATACAACTGGCTGATGCGAGGGTTTCGACTGGACCCTCAGCTCAGCGGAATAACCTTGTATGTAGTAGTCAGTCGTGTAGTTGAAGGTTTTTTTGGAACTGATGCCAGTGGATTGCACTGCCACTTGGAGATGGTATGTGGAGAATGCATTTCAACGTGGCTGGCCACTGGGCATACTTGTGTCCATATATGAGAAAGATAACAACGCTGGTGCAATGCCCGTACAAGATGATGAGGGTCCAAGTACGGCGGGAGGTGATAGTGAAACAATAGAAGAAAATGAAGGAGGGAATGAAGAAGATAGACAGGCAACAGGTGTGGCAGATGAGGGAGAACATATCGACACGATCGTCCAAGAAATGGCTAGAGAAGATTCTGAAAATGAGCATGCAGAGTATGATGACTCGTCTGATGAGGACAACGTGATGCCTGCAGAATGGAGCAACGAGGACTTCTCTGCGCTTACTATCTCCGAGCGGCATCATGTGCCGTGGGAGTACAAGCAGAATGAGGTCATTCAGGGGCTAAGTACGCATATGTAGAAGATTTAAAGGAGGCAGTCAAACAATGGGCGGTGTCACTTCAGAGGGAGTTCTCGGTCGTGAAGTCAAACAAATCAGTGTATGAAGTGAAGTGCATGAAGGATGGGTGTCCATGGCGGGTGCACGCATTCAAGGGTATATGGAAAGATTATTGGCAAGTTTCAATCGTGACGGAGCATTCATGTTACTTGACAGGTGTTGAAAAATATCATAGAAACATGACCTCTGCATTTGTTGCAACAGAGATGTACTCTCATATTGTCAACAACCTGGGTTATGAACCAAGGTCAATTGTTAGGCATATTGAAGAGAAATTCAAATATACAATTAGCTATGATAAGGCTTGGAGGACAAAACAGAAGGTTGTAGAGATGAGGTTTGGCACATTTGAAGCATCTTATGATAATTTGCCTCGTCTCTTAGGCTGTATTCTTCAGAGGAATCCGGAGACGTGCTATGACCTGAAAGCCTTTCCATCAATTGACCATGGTAATAAAAGCGTGTTGCAACGTGTATTTTTTGCACTAGGTGCTTGCATTCAGGCATTTATCCATTGTCGTCCTATCCTCTGCATCGATGGGACATTTCTGACTGGAAAATATAGAGGACAGCTATTAACAGCAATTGGAGTTGATGGAAACAACCAAGTTCTACCGGTGGCTTTCGCTTTTGTTGAGAGTGAGAACACTGATAGCTAGTATTGGTTCCTAGAAAGGGTTAAGACAGGAGTTGTACGGATGAGACCAGATGTATGCCTCATACATGACCGTAACTCTGGCTTGCTGCGTGCAATTGAGGAACTGAGAGATGGAAGTGTTGAGAAGGGATACCCACCAAGGTGGTCTGATGTTCAAAGCAGATGGTGCATGCGTCATATGGGTGCTAATTTCTACAGACAGTTTAGAAATAAGCACCTTATGGATCTTTTCAAGAGGCTTTGCGCCCAGAATCAAGAGAAGAAGTTCAATGAGCTTTGGAGGAGGTTGGATGAGCTGACCTCTAAACAAACAGATGAGCAGTCCAGGAGGCCGACCATTGGAGGGGATGAGGCTCCACAAGCTCTTGAACCTCTATCAAGTGATGGACCTCGTATGAGAAGAAGGCATGCATTCTCAGTTAGAAAATTTTCAGAGTGGATTGAGAATGAGCCAAAGGAGAAATGGGCATTGTTGTATGATAAGGATGGTTCTCGATTTGGCATAATGACCACAAATTTGGCAGAGGTCTATAACTGGGTGATGCGTGGTGTTCGAGGGCTCCCACTTGTTGGAATAGTTGAATTTATCTTGCATGGCACATGCAAGTACTTTAGAGATCGGTTCAGAGCAGCTGGCCCCTCAATGACGGATAATAATCTTTTCTTTGGAACGCTGCTCACTAAGTACCTGCAAGATAAAAGTAATAAGGCCCGAAGACATCGTGCTCTACCTCAAGGCACACAAGAACACAGATTTGAAATATTGTGTGTCGACAAGGGCATGCGCGGAATCTACCGCAAAAGAGTTGTGCAGGAGTGTGTGCTCAAAGAAGACGGGACCTGCAAGTGCTCGTGCCGAAAACCTACTCTGCTCCACAAGCCATGTTCCCATGTGATTGCCGCGAGCGGTGAGTGTGGAATCGAAGCACGTTATTTTGTCTCACCTTATTTCAGAAAAGAAGCAATCTATAATACCTGGAGTGGAGAGATATACGGTTTCGGTATAGCGGGGACATTTACTACGGAGAATCCTCAAGCTATCTACATTCCTGACCCAACAAAATTGAGGACTAAAAAAGGTCGCCGCAAGACAAGACGCATCCGTAATGACATGGATGAGTCAGAAGCCGGTGGAAGACTTAAACGTTGCTCAAAGTGTGACCAAACAGGTCATACCTATAAGAAATGTCCAAGGATGCAGCCGGTCCAAGTGCGGCAGAAGCTGGACCGTCGGGTTCAGCCGCTGATGGTAGTCGTCCTACAGGTGAAGGCACAACTTCAAGACGACCCCGTCTTAGACGTTCTCGAACAATTGGTGGTGCTAGGGTGTAGTGTAAGTCTATACTTGATCTTTGTTGTAGAATGACATGTATCGTACTGTTGTTTTTTATTGTCATGTAACAATGCTATAAACATTAAAAACTAATTTACGCTAACTCTCTATTTGTATGCAGGTATGGCGTACCCTACACCAGAACTGCTCGACCGGGGGTCTCGACCAGTCCCACCGGTCTTACCTGTCAGCCGTCGAGGGTGCCCAGCTAGGCACCTTCCGTCCACGGCCTTCACGTCAGCTCCTGCGGATAGACCCCGGTTCCGTCAGAGGTAAGAGCTGTACGAATATTCATTCACATCATTTGTGCATATCTATGTTTTCCCCGATATTGAATACAGTTCTATATTTGGCAGGTTGTGTGAGGCTGGACTTCTTCCGCTGTGCAGGCTAGTTGAGCCCGCACCGGACGAGAGAGACCCCGCCAGGCGATGGAAGCTGACCGGTCACTTCTGGCAGCGCTGGTGGATCGCTGGAGACCGGAGACCCACACGTTCCACCTACCGTGTGGCGAGATGACTCCCACACTGCAGGACGTGTCCTACCTGCTGGGACTTCCCCTCGCAGGGGACGCAGTCGGTCCGGTTGACGGGGGCACGGTTGGGCGCAGGACATATCTGCTCGGTTCGAGGCCGTGCAGCGTCTACCTGGGCTTGGTATGCCGAGGTCGCTACCGCCTTACACCACGGCTGGCCCCTCGCAGGCGTGGGTGCTACAGTTCACCGTAAGTCACAGATTCATTTGCTTCACAATCATCCGACCTATAAAGGAGCAGTGATGCTGACTATGATCTTCCTTTACAGCCTGACAAGCTAGACGACGACGCCGACGAATACTCGGTGCAGCGGAGCATGGAGGCCTACCTGTTGTGGTTGTTCGGGTGGGTGATGTTCACCAACAGTCACGGGCACGCGGTGGACAAGGGACTGATCCACTACGCTCGTGCGATCGCCGACAGCGAGGACGGCTACGTACCGCAGTGGAGCTGGGGATCTGCTGTGCTAGCGGCGACATACCGTGCTCTTTGTGACGCGTGCACGAAGACCGATCCAGGTGCGATTCTCGCCGGTTGCCCTCTCCTTCTGCAGCTATGGGCAGCAGAGCGTTTCGCGATAGGCCGTCCTTTCATTCAGCTCTCTGCCTACGAGGGCGGCCCTGGAGGCTTGTACGGGCAGTGGCCTGAGGACCGCCCGACTATGGGGACGGTATGGTGTCGCCGTGAGGTACGTAATGTGAAATTCTATGTTTACCACCTATGCACAAACACTGACGTGTAATCTTTTCTTATTTTGCAGCGTCGTTACGCCCACAACCAGGTTAGGAGGGCCTACTCCGAGTTCGTTATGGAGTTGGACCGCCTGCTGCCCAGCGACGTCGTCTGGGAGCCCTATAGTCCACAGGCCATCGCAGCCCGTGCACCGCTCGGACTCTGTTCTCTTTGCATGCGCGACCAGGCGTACTGGTTGACGAAAGTGCTGTTGGTGTTCGACATCTTTGTCGAGCCCCACTGTCCACAGCGCGTGATGCGACAGTTCGGCCTACGTCAGGTCTTCCCTATGCCCATAGAGGTCGTTGTGCCGCGCGATGTGCACCGGTAAGTACAACTGCGATCTTTGTTTAGTTCTACCACTCTTTAATGTACTCTAATGCACTCTCTGCAAATAGGTATAATCGTAGGGGACAGGCAGCCGGTGCTCAGTGGTATCCCCGACTGCAGCCGTATGTGGAGGACTGGTTGTTGGCGACGGAGGATGTCGTCGACGAGTTCCGTGCACACACTGAGGAGCATTACCTAGCATACCTCAGGTGGTACCAACCTCGGACCCGCATACGCGTAACGTTCACCCCAGGTGATCCACAGCCACACGTCGCTGCTACGACGGACACGTATCCTACACACCGTGACCAGGACTACTTTCGCGCGGTAAGTCACTTTATCTTTGCACTTTGTCATTCCCTTTCTAGGTAGCCACGGTTCTAACACATAATCAAGTCACATTTGTAATAGGCCGACGCAGCGCGACAGATTCAGGATGATGTCAACGCGGCGTTTGGACGGTTGGACACTGGGATCGTGCTGACTGCGGACGAGCAGAGGACGACCTTCGGGAGGATTCGTCAGGCGTTGCACACAGTGCTTCGTGCGCTCACTTGTCGCGCGACTGACGTGGTACCTCCCGTCTATATACCCCAGCAGCAGCAGCCACGGCCAGCAGGAACAGGACGAGGAGCAGGAGTGCACCCACAGGGTTCCAGTCAGCCATCTGGCCCCTCCAGAGGTAAATTCTACTAACCTTCCGTTCATAATATGTTTCCTTGTATGACATGCACCGTTGTACATCAATATGCTTCCCTGCAGCCTTCGCTACACCGTACCTACATCCCTCTGGAGCTAGCACGTCGACGTATGGAGTATACCACACACAACCACACGTGCAGCTGGGCATGACAAGTGCCCCCGGTGCCACCACAGAAGGTCCTTCAGGTTATATCAAAGTTTACTTTTCTCTTGCAAAATTTCGATTTGCAATAATCAATAATTTGGTGTACATTGTTCCACTCTACAGCGCCATCGATGTTTGCTGGCGCTGGCTCCTCCACGCAGGGCGCACGCGGCAGCGGTTGGGCACCGGGTCCTTTCGAGGGGGACGATTTAGAGGACGAGGACGAGGACGAGGAGATCCATGAGATACTAGCTGCCTCGCAGCTCGAAGGAGCTCCGCCACCACAGACACAGGACCCACCAGTTGCCACACCCGTGCAGACGACCCGCGCTGGCCGTGCTGTACCACCAGATCGGTTGACGTACTCCCAGGGACAGGTGCGAGCGCAGGGTAGGAAGTCGAAGAGGCCTAGAGGTTACGGTCCGGGCCCGTAGTACTTTGTGTCTGTAATAGTTTGTCTGTTGTATATAACGTTTTATTAATTCTACGTTTCCTGATGAAACCACTTTACTTCGTTTACGCTCATCGATCAAACGACGTATTCCTCACGATCTACGTTTCTGATGAATCTGATCAAAAATATGAATTTTCGAGTGTCAACTTCACGACGAAAGTACATTCCGAGCGGTGACAACTAAACACACATTAACTATCATACAAACCTATTGATATCCAACTAACGATGCAACTACTGTGTGAGGATGGCACGGCCAAGGAGCGGCGACAGTATGCGCCTAGGAAATAGTGACGGCAGCCGGTAGTCACATAAAAATTGATTTCAAAAATTAATTTTTTTAAATCAATTTTTTACTTTTTTTTCGGAATATTGGTCCGGACTGTCCGGATAGGGCCTGGACGGTCCGGACTATATTAACGCTAAATACCGCCCTCTAGTTGGGCGGCAAGCCAAAAACCGCCCTCCCAGAGGGCGGCAAGGGGGCCGCCTGTAAAATGGCCGGCCCCCGGGCGCATTTTGCAGGCGGCCCCCTTGCCGCCCTCTCAGAGGGCGGTTTTTGGGAGGCCGGGGGCCGCCTGCAAAATGGCTGACGGCCGTCGGCGGGGGGGCCAACGGCCGTCAGCCACGTCATAAAATCGCCCTCTGGGAGGGCGATTTTTAAAAATCGCCCTCCCAGAGGGCGGCGGGAGTCTATTTTTGCAATTTTTTGAAACGAAAATCTATTTTTGCAAATCTTTTAATAAATAAATCTAAAAATCAAAAAAATTCTCGAACTCGAGGCCAGTAAAGCGCACACAATGGGGCCGTGCTGTCCAACGGAAAGCCTAGCCCATCTCGGCCCATCAAAGCAGAACAAAGCCTTGATTGACAAATGACAATTGACAAACGATACGAAGAGCCGAAAGCAATACTTCAGCCTCGTCTTTACCACACCAGTTTCGTGCAATTAACTCTGCAACCGCGACAGGGCTGACTGCCTCTCTAGTTGTACTACTCGGCTGTCTTTGGGTGATTAGACGTCAAGTTTACTTTCACATTTTACTCGGCTAGTCGGCTGTCAAATCGGCATTTCTGAGGAATTAGCACGCGCATCTATGCTTTGCCTTAGATCGGTCGACCCTGCAGATGCACGAGTCCATGAGACGCGGCCACGGGAATGAGAGACTGTGCGTGTTCGTGTAAATCAACGAGGGTCCACTAATGATCCAGCAACGGGCAAAGGCATTTGGTGTTTTGCTTTCTCTCCCTCCGAG
Organism: Oryza meyeriana var. granulata; assembly: GCA_003991445.1. Classification (NCBI taxonomy): domain Eukaryota; kingdom Viridiplantae; phylum Streptophyta; class Magnoliopsida; order Poales; family Poaceae; genus Oryza; species Oryza meyeriana. The sequence continues at coordinate 230,443 of RYFJ01002054.1, forward strand.
TATTCGGACGCGTGCATGCATCAAAAGAAAAGACTGCGACGTCTACTCTTAGCACTGCACAAATCTGGACCTCAGCCGATCGCCGATGAACTCTGGCTGTTAGGGGGCTAGTAGTAGTTGCTGTAGCATGGTTTTTGATCACGCACTAGTGTGGAAACGTCGAAACGATATCAAATGTAAACGCAGACTTGTCATCTCCCCAAACAGCTTAAAATTTCATTCAGACCTCATTCAAAAGGATAGGAACAATCAGGCAGATTCTGACGAGTGACAATCGATTACATTGGACAGGAGAATGTGGCCTGTGCTCGTAACTGAGCTTGAATGATCGGAGGAAGAAAAGCAGTCAAACAGACACACCTGGCAACAACGTCACTTCTCATAAACTCACTGCGCCAGTGTTTTCAGAAGTACAACACTGATGACAGAGAGCGAGAACATCAACAGGAGTTGATAGACAGGGCTGATGTGGTACAAAGTGGTGCCAATCTGACAGTAGTACCGTGAGGAATGAGTGCATAGAAGTAGTACTCCGAATTGAAATGTGTTGCAGTGAAACGAGGTCGAAACAGAAAACACCTGCTATAAAAATGAGCTTCTCTGTATCCGTCTGGCCTGGTGTAGTGCGTTAGGCCATGTCTAACGTTCTATATGGTGAGTGCCTGCGGGCATGTACAACGTGTCCTCGCGAGGACGCGGCGTGTGGACTCGCCACGCCACATAGGATGTGTGGCGACAAGGGGGAGTGCCTTGTGCATACTACGCACATCTCTTACAAGCCACCGGTGCCATGTCTCGCTCTAGCGTTGGAGGCCGAGAAAAAGCATCAGGGAGCCACGTTGGGGGACTACGTGCCTTGGTGATGCGCTCTCGTCTCGTCCCATGCCGCGAAAAATTCCCTAATCCACCCTCGTCTCACGCGCGACCACCCTCGTTCTCCCGCCCTCGGGCTACCCTATTTAGCTGCGTTCCCGCGTTGTTGACGGTACAATTTGCTCCAGAGGAGAGGTAAGCCACCAAACCCTAACCCTATCCGTCGCCGCTGTTGCCGTTGTCCTCGTCTAACCTCTTTGCTCTCGGATTCCGTTTAGGTTTGGATGGATCTGATCCCTCCTGGTGGCTTTCTCCATCTCCTGCAAGATCCGAACATGGCAAGCAACTTCTTGTAGTCAGCAAGCCAAGCAGCTCCTGTGGGTGTGCAACAACTGTTCCTCTACGCCCATGCTCCGTTCCCTCTCTTTTCCACCTAGCCACCACTAGCGGCTCCTGCTATCCAAGTCCCCCCTACTTTCAAATCTGGATCTGGACGGCGGCACAGGGTGGTGGCTACTCCTGAAACAGGGGGATGATACAAACAAGAGGATGTACTACACCCACGAAAAGGATCTCAGGCTAGTAAGACATGTTTTAATTTTCAATATATTGCTTGCTGTGTTGGAACCAATGTGGGTAACCATGGCAATTAATAAAGCAATTACTTGTGATTAAATACTTTGAAAAACTCTCAGACTAGATGCTGGATTTTTTTAAGTGCATCTCTAATCACAAGTCTAAAACAAGGACTGATCAAAAAATTTTCCAAACCGATTTGTATACTTCAAATACAGGAGAGAGCGAGTGCATTGTATGGATTTTATGTTGTACACAGTAACATGGCAATGTGGGCTTTGTATCTCTAACCAAGGGTTCAGATTTGGTGGGACCCATCTAATGATACTTTGTATTGTGAGGTTCATATGTCTAGCTGAAGCTTGAGTGTCCTAATCCTACGTGGAGATATTTTTATCAGGAGACCACACCTAGAGCCACGGTGCATTGTGCATGCCCTGAGTGGTCTTGGCCTGCCCTGTAAGAGAATGGGCCAAAAAGCGAGCGGAGCAGTGGCTCTGCAGGGAGATGTGGCCCTTCTGCAGGGAACACGTATCCCCATGCAAGGCGAGAACGCAAGTCGGAGTGGTGCGTTGTGGAGCTAATGGCTTCAGCCTCGCCCCGAGCTCCACTGGCCCTCGCCACTTCGATACGTGCCACTGCCACCCCCTGCCAGTCCCGGCCATCCCGCGGCCGGATCTGGCGAGCTCGATGAGGAGGTGTCGGGCTCGCCGTAGCCAACCCGTCAGCGACGAGGAGGGCAGGAACCATCGCCGACCATATCCACTCACGCACACCGACCATATCTACCTCCTCCTCGACCGCTGGTGCCAGCGCCCTCGCCGTCCGCCTCGATCTGCGCCGGGAAACCACTCGGCCGCCGGATCTGAAGCAGCAACGCCGCCCGCTTGCGTCGACTCGCCTTGACCGCCGGGGAGATCGTCGCCGGAGAGGGAGAGCGATGGGAGGGAAGGGGGTGGAGCTCGAGGAGCCATCGGTGGAAGGGAGTGCAACGCGACGACGACGGCGAGGGAGGAACAGTCAGCAGTGGGGAGGGACTGACGATGGGTCAGCCAGGATGCTAGGGGTATATATGTATTTCTTTTTATTATCATAGGGTCCAAAATATAAATGTTTTAATTCATTCGATAATAAGAAATATTAGAAGGGCTTACACATAAATAATCAGGAGCTAAAATGCAAAAGATACTTGGCAGTGGCCTTTACTGTGAGCGGTGTGGCCTTTGTACAGTCTTAGTTTGAAGGTGATAAAAGGAAGAAGATTACGTAAAAATGAGATAAGTCATTAGCATATGATTAATTAAGTATTAGCTATTATAAATTTAAAAAATAGATTTATATGGTTTTTAAAGCAGTTTCTATATAGAATTTTTTTTTTACAAAAAACACACCGTTTAGCAGCTTAGGAAGCGTGTTTACAAAAAACGAGAAGGTTTTTGTGCTTAACTTGTGTGCAATATCGAACGGTACCTTAGCCTACATGGCACATCAAGGCATAGTTTGAAGATGAGAAAAAAGAAAGAAAAAAAATCATGTAAAACGAGATAAGCCATTAATATATAATAAATTAAGTATTAGCTATTACAAACTTAAAAAATAAATTAATATAATTTTTAAAATAACTTTTAGGTAGAAATTTTTTTAAAAAAAACTTACTATTTAAATAGTTCGAGAAACATACTCGTAAAAAATAATAGGCCATTTCTCGGAGTGGCTTCCGTGGCCTTACTGGGCTGCTGTTGCTGGGCCCGAACCGCGTGAAGGCTCATAAGCACTTAAAGCCAATGTGGCCATGATCTGTATATGGGCTTAGCGATTCGTTTCCTCGGAACACCATGAACCAAAACCTCACGCGGGAATAGATTTTTGACGGACTTTTTGTGGAAAAACAATTTCCTTTTTTTTTGGGTGGCATGGTCTATTGGACTTGGACAGGAGAATAATTCGTCCGTTGTACCACAAATTGTAAGGTGGGTATAATTTAATAAGTCGTCTTAGAAATCGCTCAACGAATCACACACGTTGTTATCACGTCACCCCTATTTCATATGAACTTTTCGCTACCAAGTTGGACGCCATTTTGACCTAACACGACACACTCATGGGTCACTTTGAAAATATATCGTATGTATATTACAACTGTCTGCATGGAAAAATAAGAAGGTAAGAATTGCATATGAAATCCAACTCTATTTCTAAAACCTATCATATAGAAATCACAATCATATTTATGGCCATAGAAGATATGGGTTTTATATCAAATTCGATTATACTTTTATTAGCTCCTTGTAAAATTGAGTAGATCCACACGTTTTAGAATCGTTTCAAGAGGAAAACTGAATTTGATACGCCATGATTAATACAAGTTTGTATTTATTGATTCTAAAATTTGGAATTATTAGGAAGTGCAAGATGTGGTGGGGAGTTGTGGATGCCAGACTCCATAAAATAGGATTTTAAATCTTGATACCCATGAATATTATACATTTGGGGTATGATATTAATAGAAATTTATTGAGTTAGGGATCTACTACTGATTTTTCAAAATCTTTTTAATGTTTTAATGGGGCACATTTGTTGGTGTGTATGTGCGGGGTGCATGTAATAAAAAGAAATTTAGAAATTATTAAATTTAAAAATAATAATGCTTATTAGGAACACAAAGATACAATAGAATTTTCACATGAAGCGATTTAATTCACATGAAAATAATCTAAAACCTGCGTGTTCCGTAGGTACCCTAAGGGTCTATTCGGGACTACGGGTTGGAGTGAAAGTTTCAGCGTACGTAAAACGAGACAAATTATTAGTATGGGATTAATTAAGTTTTAATTATTATAAATTTAAAAAAGGATTTATTTGATTTTTTAAAGCAACTTTTATATAGAAAATTTTTATAAAAAACACACCGTTTAGTAATTTAGGAAACATACTTATCGAAAAGGGGAACTTTTTCATCTCTTTATGTAGTTGCGAACTGTGCCTAAAGGTGCAAGTTGGTCATTTCTCCGTTCATGGTGCCCCACCTGGGAGCCACCGATGTCACAAAAGCGTAGGAGGCAGCGGCACTCCCCGTCTCCCTTGCACCTTAAAGGCTCTTTTTGGGAACACATGAATTTTAATACTTAGGAACAAAAAAAAAACACAGAAACGGGATATCACACATCTTGGATTCCTATGGGTTTTCAAACATAAGAATTTAAGAGTTCATTTGTTTGGATGATTCATAGAAAATAAAACATATAAATTATGAAGGAAATTGTTTTGGGGAAGAGAGTTACTAGAGAGAGAGGGAAAGAATGCACGAGACTTCTCAAAGTAAAATAAAAACATGAGATACGAGCTTATGTTTAAATTTTTATAGAATTAAGATGTAGGAAGCAAATCTATAGGATTTTTGTCAGTGATACTCCTTTGTATCAAAGAAACTCATAAGAAAATTTTCTCAAGGATTGGAATCCTCCGAATTTTCTTTGAATTTTCTCCAATCCAAAGAGCCCTAAGTCCCAGCCAGATGGAACTCCAATGCTTGATCCGTGAATGGTAAAGGCAAGCAAGCACACCACTAAACATGATACGGATTAGCTTGCAAGCTAACCCATCGCGCACGTTGCACAGGCTCGACGGATTCTTTCTAGCCACCACCCTCCAAAAAATCCAGACACGGACCGAACTCAAAAGGCCAACCCAAACCAACCACGGTCCCCAGCACTCTGGACACAGTACAGCTGTTGCCGCAACAAGCACGGACTCGGTCATGCCGCCATCAAATTTTGCCGGAAGATGCGAAACCACCGAGCCGACGCCGAGCCGGCCAGGCCTTTTCCACTTAAAAGCGGCTTCGTCCTTCCGCCACAGAACAAGCCGCGGTCACATGCACCGCCAACTCCCCAGATGCCCGCCCCCGCATCGCCACGGACGCGCAAAGCCCAAAAGCCACCGAGCTGCGTACCAAGCAAGCTCCCCTCATCGGCACGTATGCCCCTAACTCGATCGTAGTGAATTTTCCCCCAAACTCGTAGATTTTCCTCTCTTTCTTTACATCAGTGTGTATCATGGCCATGTCCCCGTCGTCGGTTCGTACCACCAACACTCGCGAGGGCGAGGCTCTCGCAATGATAAAAAGGGTAGGCGGGGTGCGAGGGGGTTGTGGAGCCCATGGCATGCAGCCATGCAGGGCAGTGGGGAGCTGGGGCAACGAACATTACTTGTCACGGGCTCCAGTTGACAAAGCAACGGATCCTGCTGCCCGATCGTGTTTGGCGAAAAGGAGCCCTGGGGCCATCTCGTCCGTTTGCGCACTGCTTGCTCGTCGGCTCGTTCCGAGATGAACCTGTCTTTATATGAGTCTATCTATCGGCCACTGCAAGCAAAGCCTCCACTTGCTAAGGGCTTATTTAGAACAAGCGATTTTCATAGGAAATTTGTAGGATTAAAATTCCATAGGAATTAGGAATTTTAACCTATAGAGCCTTTTGGTCTGAAGGATTTGGCTAGAAAATTTTCATAGGAATCCATGCTTTTCTTTATGTTTTGGAGAATTTTAAACATGAGCTCAAACCTCATAGTTTTGTTTTTTTTATAAGGCCAATATACTGTCTCTTTATCTCTCCCCTCAACTCTATTCTAATACTAAATAAAAAAACTAGTATTGAATATAACATATTCTAATATTATGAATCTACATATAAATACTGGAAGTGAGATATCCTACCTTCGTAGTACAGCACGTGTCACATCTAATATTAGGTTATTTTAACACAAAGGGAGTAATATTTTTCCCACGAAATTCCTATGGAGTATCTAAATGACATATCTGATAACTTTCTGTGTTTCCAATTCCTATATAATTATATATGCCATGACATCTAATTTTTGTGTTTTTTATTCTTGTGTTTTTTAATTCCTCTATTTCGAAGAAGCCCTAAACGAACTGTTTGAACCGCATAGTACTACACTGTCATCATCGGAAAAATGACCTTAAAAAGCACGAGCGTCACGTTGCTGCACTGATGTTGACAGCACTGTTGAGTCAAGAACTATGCGAGCAAAAGCAGGCTTCAACATGAGTAGTAGTATTAGATGGTTAACGGCGCAAGTAATAAGATGTCAAACATCAAGCAGGCTTCCATAGGAGACTACGGAGTTTGATCGATTTCACACGCAAATCTGACAAGGCGAACAGCCGACCACTGGTAAATTACAGACGCATAGAATGCTTTGCTACTCTTCCACGGTGGGGGTGATTGGACAGAAAATCGCAGAGCACGACAGCAACCAGAGCGTATCAGTTCACTGGGCAATAGGATCATCCATACAGCATTCAGTCACCTGCGCACAGACGAGATGGCGTTTTCAGTAAGTGATCTTCATGACAATGCAGGATACAGACACAACACGAACGATGTAATTGGGGGGAGATCAAGAAGTCGTACCATTAGTTGATCGAGAACTGGCCGCGGAGAAGTCTGAGGATGCCATTGGTATGGAGATCGACAGTTGGGTGCCTGAGAATGAGGAAAGATTAGCATTCTCATCAGCGAGGTCTGACCATGAGTCCCTTGCCTTTGGCCACTCATCAAAGAAGGGACGCAGCGTCTGGTTTTCTTGCTTCACAGAATCGACAGCCGCGAAGTCGTTCCCGAAGAACGAAAGTGGCTGCCGCTGAACCTTCGAAAGTGAGTTGGGGTTGTTCTGACCAAGGTCATTTAGTCCCCCAAGCTGAGAATAGCTCGAAAGGGGAAATGAAGAGTTTTGAGATGGCAGCAGCCGCCATGGGTTTTCAATAGATGTGTTGATAGCCTCAGTAATGAGTTGACTCTGCTCATCCGCCAAAGATCTTGTTCCATAAGCAGTATACCTGAATTTGAGAACATAGAGTGATTGCTGCCAAATTAGTAGGGAACATGAATGCAAGTGTTAGGCATGCACCCACCGAAAATATGTCAGTTATAATAATACAGTTAGGAAGCAAATATTAAAAATGGCTTAATTCTAAGAATGAAATCCAAGGAAAAGATGTTAGTTAAATTAAATCTGACGAATAAGCTAGAAAGGATCCCAAGCATTACCCTATCATTAGCATACACAACAAAATAAAGCACCTTTTCCAAAAGCTAGTATCCTTGACAGGATTGCATGTAAGCAAACGTAGAATCATGTTTTAACCAGTCATACATTGCAGCAAATCATGACACAAGACACATTCTATTTTTGCAGTAAAACCAGAACACTATTTTGTCGCAGCAGAAACTCAGCTAAACAGTTGATGATAAGAGCAGAAAGAAAGAAACATTAAAAGACATTAAGGTGAAAGATTAATACAAAAACTATAGCAAATCTACACGAACAAGTATTTTGTAGAGTTATGCATTTGGTGAAGTGAATAATAAGGCAGGGTAATAATGCTGCAGTGAGAGATTCACCGAAGCTAAACCAAAGATTTGCATTGCCGAAAACTATAATCATTAATATTGAATGAGCATATAGAGGACTTTGCATCATGCTGGCCACTGCAAAATGTTTCAGAGATATCGGTGATCGGTGAGAGAACTTCAGAGACAAAGTAGTTTGCAGGGGGCAAATTATTGCCTGCGTCCCTGAAGAGCAACGAAATAAACAACTGGATTCTGTGGAGGAATAAAGAAGTGGAGTAAATGCCAAGGGAAGCCACGATCAGCTACCAGCAGGCACAAGCACTGCGAGGGCAGACACAAATATGTAGTAGTATCATCTTTATGGACAGTACATGTTTCAAACTCCTGGGCCAAAGCCATGTTAAGACCCTGCACCGCGGTTTCACCTGAGCAGAAATCTCTTATAGAGTCTGTCCCCGGCTTCTGGGGCTAAAACTGATAGCAGAAAGTATGGGAAGGGCAAAGAAGCAGCACTCTGGAAACCTAAACACAACACGATTTTTTGCAGTGCAGAGAGTAAAGATTCAGACTTCCAGTGATCGTGCATATTGCGCATGGCAGCACGGAACGAAAGTACTGAGCATGGACTGCTGGTATGATTGCCACTGAAGCAAACAAATGGGGCACATCAATTAACCGATCACAAAGAAATATACAAAGGAGTCACTGCATCTATCTGACACCAATCAGTTAGAGCATGGCACCTTTTTTTAAGATAATGGAAGAGTGTAACATGACACTGCTAAGCAAGTAAAATATGGCATTTGAGAAAAAGGAAATGAACAATCACCTGAGATCTTTGCCTGTTCCACCACCAACAGCTGCATAAGGGGCAGCATTATCCATGTGCAGCTGAGAAGAACCCAACGCCGAGCAAAAGGAGCTGGGCATGTTCCTGCCACCGCCCCCGCCATTGCTGCCGGCAATGGCTGGGTACAGAGAATGGTTTTGGAAGCTGTTGCCGTTGGAGGCAGCAGCAAGGGACGTCGCCGCAGAGGCGACAGCAGCGGAGGGCGGTTGGGACTGGGCGACGAGCTGCGTTTCCACAGGCTTTCTTGAACGGTTGCGGCCGCGGTGCATGTGGCGCTCGCAGTACTTGGAGTCCGGAGCGGCCTCCTTCGAGCACCGCCACTTCTTGCCGTCCGTACGCCGGCATCGGCCCGGCTCTGGGTCCAGCTTCTTGCCGAAGTACGGGCCATATCCAACTGCACAAAACACACGCATCGTATCAACAGTGTTACACACAAGATGCATTTGTTGGCATCTGTTGGTAGCTTGGCATGCATTTGAGTTCCCAGAAGTGGCATTTGATACACCCCATGTCTGATGGGGATGCAGGCCATAGTTATCTGTTCTTATCAATAGCTCAAAAATGGTGGGCAAGAGAACAGTTGCCACGGTAGTTCACAAAGAAAATGGCTCATAGACATACTGATAAACAAAAGCTTTTATTTTGAACAGGACAGCGAGTGCAAGTCCTGTATCAGATCAAACGGAGAAAGAATGATGGGCAAACTCCCCCGAATCATGAGGTAAATCGTGAAGCGAGCACGAGTTTGGATTAAAAAACACACCTTTTTAGTACCAAATCCTGGGATAGCATAAAAACACACGCATGTTTCTTGAATCGCGTAGCTCTGATTAACAAATGACCGGGCCAATTAACAAATCGATGCAAAGTACACCAGATCGGAATAAACAAAGAAGCTGGGCACTAAACAAGCATCCGAAAGCAATGCGGCAGTGGTGGAGGCAAAGGCAAGAAGAGGAAGGGGACGTACGGGCGGGATGATTGTAGAAGCGGGCGGCGAGGGAGTCGAGGCCCCGGCGGATGGGGAGCACGAGATCCGGTGGGACGGGCACGCCGGCCACCAGGTACTTGTATATGAGCGCCTGCTGCTCGAGCTCCTCGTACTGCGCCGCAGTGAACGGCGGCAGCCTCGTCGCCGGCCACCTCGCGGTCATCGGCGCGTCGTCCCCCATCCCTACGCCTCCATTGCCCCTGCACAGATACATCTCGCCATGTCACACGAACTGGATCCAAGAACCGGCGGCCGGCGGGAGCGAAATGGATACACGGTAGCCGGCTGGCTTGCTTACGCGGAGAGCGGGATGGAGCGGCAGAAGGGGAGTAGGGAGGCGGTGGCGGCGGCCGGGGAGGAGCGGTGGTCGGCCGCCGGAGACAGGGAGGCATACGGCATCGCCATCCCTTCTCTCTCTCTCTCTGCCTCTCACCCGCGCGCAACGCAACCACGCCGCAGTTTCCACCGGCCGGCCGCGCACTTTAACGAGTTCGCCCTCTTCAACCGCGCGGGCTAAGCTCTGAGCTCGCAGTTAATAATGTGCTTTGCTTCGCTCGTTCGCTCGCGCGCGCGCCTTTATTGCGCGGCTTGTCTCTCTGCGCAGGCGCAGCTGTCTGCATCGCCCGCGAGGCCGCGAGCCGCCTGAGACGAGACGAGAGCTCGACCAGGGCGTGGCGTCGCGGACGTCGAGCCCGACACGAGGGGAGAAGGCGCGACGCGGTGTGTGGCGCTCGACCCAGCTAGACGACAAATACCTGCATCCCCGCCTCTGTCGCCCTAGCGTACGTAGCGGCGTGGTACTGGAGCATTTCGTTTCATTTCCTCCTCTCTCTCTCTCTTGTGTTACGTGTACTGTGCTAGGCTACGTTATCTTTGGTTTGCTGTATTTTTATTTGGAAATGGGAATGGATATACATGCAGCACTGTAGCCTGTGGCTAGTAGTGACAAGTATTGCGTGGGGAGAGAGAAAGATGGACCTGGAGAGAGGAGATTGTCGATTTGGGCTGTGCCTTTGTTGGGGTTCCCAACGCCGGGCAATAAAAACACCATGAGAGATGACGGAACAACCGTCTCGGTTGCTTTTCATCCTATAATCCTTTATAATTTATAGATAAACCTTTTACATATTTATTTTTAGTAATTTAAAAACAACGGCTAGAAAATAAACTATGATGAAAACTATAAAATCAACTTCAAAATTAAGTTTTAAAATTTAAATTTTTGGCAAGGGCTTATAAGCTACACCCTCCGTCTCAAAATACTCGGTGTGACACATCCTAGTACTACAAATCTGGACAGATATAACACTATTGTACTAGGATATATCATATCAAATACTAGTTTTTTGTATTTTAAGACGGAGGGAGTAAAGAGTAGACGATGGACTATGTGCCCCAACTTTTAATCTATGACATGCTCTCCCTTTCCCCTCTCCTCCGTCGCTCTAGCTAGCTGCCGAAGGCCTGCGCAGTGGCAAGGACACGTGGTGGGAGAGGGGGTGGGGGGCTTCTCCCATGCTTTCCCTAAAGAGCGAAGGCAAATGGTGTTGGGGGCAGGAGCCACTTGATTTGAGGCACCAACGCCTAGACACACCCGCGTAGCGACAGATGGCAACAATGGGGTTTTCCTTCCGTCTTTTCTGGATTAGCGTTGATGAACGGAGGCGCTAGAGGCTAGTGAAAGCCCGTTGATGTCGCCTAGGGGGGGTGAATAGGCGTTCTTGAAAAATTCTCCAAAAGCAGCGGTAAAATACTGGTAGGAACCTCCGACCAAAATGGTAGGAGGTTCCGACCGGCTCTCTCGGGCTGGCTGAGAGGGCTGGTCGGAGGTTCCGGCCTAGAACGCCGGAAGTTCCGACCCTGGAGTTCAGACTCTACCAATATACTTCTATAAAGGATAAATTTGACAGAGATCAAGTAAAGTGCAAGTAATGGAGTAAGAGATAAATGCTAGCAAGTTAATATACAAAATGAGGCAATAACGAGAGAAGACAACGGAGACACAAAGATTTTTCCCGAAGTTCGGATCACAAAGATCCTACGTCTCCGTTGAGGAGCTCCAAAGAGCTGAGTCTCAATTGATCTCTTTCCTCACCAAGTGACCACAAAGATCAAACTTGGTTTCCACTAGAATTTACCTCTTTTCCTTGCGGAGGCGAGATTAACCTTCACAAGCTTTTCTGGGACAATCCACAACAAGAGAAAGCTCGCGGGAGACGCCTAACTGTCTAGGAGGTTTCCCTTCAAGAGAAATAAGCCCCAAGCAGCCAATCCGCGACCTCCACAAGTGCACAAGATCCTCCTAGCCTTCTCTCAACAAAATTCACCCAATTTCCCACTAAACCCTCACAAGAATCACAAAGAATGCACTAGGATTAGTTGGGAGAGCTCAAAGCACCTTAGGAGAGGCTAGGGAACAGTTGGAATGAAGTGGAATGCATTAGCAACGGCTAGAATCCAAGTTTGGGTTTTATAGGACATGGCTTACGTCACTTAGCCGTTACTCATAGATTTTGTCCCGGAGGTTCCGATCGAGTCTATGGCCGAAGGACCTGGTCGGAGCTTCCGGCCCTGGAGGTCGGAACCTCCGACCCTGACACTGAAAATAGCCTACCCAAGTATATGTGTTGTGCCAAAGTGATGAACTCTCAGCTATTTAGATCTTAAGCACTTGAGTGGTCTTGGAACACTGCTTGCAACCCCTATTGATAGAACGGTTTTCCTACGACTTTAAAGAAAATTCAAATGAATTTAAAATAAACTCCGAGTCGCTTCGCCGTTTTGCATCATGTCTTTGTGGGGGTCTCCATGCACCACACTAAGCAACCTGGGACTAATTTTCTGCACAATTCTTGATAAACTCATTAGACCCTTAACCGCTTTGTCATTAATCCACCAAAACCCACTTAGGGGATAGATGCAGTTTTAGCTAGGAACTGCTAGATATGGGGCTAGCAACAACGATAGAGCTAGCAACTGGGCCAGCCTCCCCTAGGGGCTACTCTCGACCGAATCCGGCAAGCAACGACGACGGGGCGATGAAAAGGAGTTGTCAGTGACCGCAATGGTCGCGTCCGTGTCCTTGCTCCTCTCCCGGTTTGCTTTCCCCCTCCCACCTCCTTCACTCATCTTCTCCATCTTGGTTCATTCACATTTATGTTTATTCTGAGCTTTTCGTTTGAGACCATGGATGGGATGGGAGTTGCATGCTCTTTTAGTGCATCTTAAAGCACAACCTCCCTCCTCTACCTTCCCTACACACCCACTTTCGTCATCCTTAAATCTGCATCACTTACGGCAAGATTGTGGCCATCCTAGCCTGTTTATGTAATCCTTGTCCGGCTTAGAAAGCTTATGGTCCCCCTCCGTCTCTTTGTTCTACATTATTGATAGGATTCTCGGTTTGGACCTATATTTGGATTAGATCTGGGGTTGTGCTTGTGAGATTTGCTCTCTTCTGTTTGGCTTGAGCTTCCCTGCCGCTATCACCGTTGTCATTTGTTCTACCTATATGACCGCTACCATTTCCAGTTCGCTTTTGCCCAGTGTCCTGCTTCGTCTTCATCTTGTTGCTTGGATGTTGTTGGCCACAACGTTCAATAACCCTCCCTCCTCTAGGGTTTCCTTTCCCTAGAGGACGTTGGAGGGAGTTGAATGGAGTAGCAACATGTATAAGGCCTGACACTCCATGACTTCATGCGAGAGGTTTACGACTACAACCTTCAGTGGCCCTCCCTCTTTGGAGCTTCCTTCCCCCAAATAGCGTCGGTGGGCATTGAACTGAGCAGCAACATGTCAAATTCTGACCCTTGTTGGCTTGATGCTGGTGGGCCTTTGACAACAACAGACATTGAACGTCGGTGTTTAGGCCGGTGTGCATGTGATAGAGGCCCCTCCGGCCATATTCCTTCCCCTGTGCTTTATGAAAGTGCATCTAGGCCCCTAAGTAGGTTTTGGTGGATTAATGTATTAACACCAAAATTTGGTACGGTTCGTTATCATGTTCGGTTAAGGAAAGAGACTATATCAGTTGATGGAAGCTAATCCAGAAGAAGCCGAATTCAGGAAGGAATCGTGAAGACCACAGCATGGTAGTTCACTATTTTATCTATAAATTAGGTAGCTTTAATAATTTTTAGGAAAACTTGATCTCGTGTCCGATCAAGGCTTGTTAGTTTTCTTTTTATAGTTAGGAAACTCCTGTTTCGTATCCGATCAGGACTATATCAACTCGGGGTATAAATACGTATGCCCGGGGACCATGTAAACTATCTCTCAGATCAATACAAATTCGACGCATCGCCACCCTTTTCGACGGGTTCTTGCTTCTCGAGCCGGGCTGCATCGGTTAGGTCCGAACTCCTGCGAGAGGGTAAGTCTCGTTACCCCGACTACCTTATCGGCTAGGACTTCTTCGGTTAGGCCCGATATTCTAGTTGATTTACGGTAGTCGGCTTATCACGGTGTATCTATTCTGTCTACGGCTGCATCAGTTAAGTTTGATCTCTTAGGCCGAGTGGATATATTACATCACGCGTGCATATATTTTATCGGCTTACTGGAGATAATTTATCATCAGTTTGTGCTGCATCGGTTAGGTCCGACCTACTAAACTGCCTGCGATAAGTTATTCCTACTAAGTTGATAGATTTTATGCAAGTCTCTTATCGGAGTACCTAGCCGATAAGTTATCTTTTACTAGATAAAGCCGACTGCATTGTCTTAATTATTATTTTGATTATCTACACTGTCATCGGCTTTCCAGCCGATGTACATGTTTTATTGGTAGTCGGCTGATTTATTTATTTATATCGTTATTGGTTTCCTAGCCGATACACAAATGCTGTCGGTAGTGAGGCAGTCGTCTCGAGGGAAGTCGGCTGGTTTTCTATCTTTTTATATTATCGGTTCTCTAGCCGATGTACAAGTGCCATCGGCAATCGGCTGGAAGGAGTCTGTATCGGCTTGTTGGCCGATTGGATCAATGAACTAATTTTTTTTATCTCCTTGTCAATTGCTGGGTTAAATTGACTGGTACGCCCACGAACCTCAAATTTAGGACCTGCACTGGAGCTAAGCAGATCTCCCAGGCCTTCGCGTGTCTAGTGCACTAAACCAGATCATCAACTCGTCTTCAGCGCTGACTGGTGATTTTCGGTGTCAACATAATGATAAAACAGTTAAGGGACTAATGAATTTATCGAGAAATGTGCAAAGATAAGTCACAGGGTGCTTTGTGTGATGCATAGACCCCCACAAAAACATGACGCAAAGCGACGAAATGACTCGGAGTTTAATTTAATTCTTTTGAAATTTCTTTTAAGTTATAGGACAACCGTACTATCAAGAGGGGTTGTAAATAATGTTTCAAGGCCTATCAAGTGCTTAAAGATCCAACTAGTTGAGAGAATATCACTTTGGTACAACACTTGCACTTGTGTTGGGTGTGTTTTGCTGTCAGGGTCGGAGGCTCCTACCCCTGGGGTCGAAGCCTCTTGACCCAAATCTGTGAGTAACGGCTAAGTGACATATGCCAGTGGCTATAAAGTTCAAACCTTGTTTCTAGCCGTTGGTTGGCTATTCCACTTTCATTTTTGTGTCTCCTAGCTTCTCCTAAGGCTGTTTGATCTCTCCCAACTAGTTCTAGGGCTTCTTTGGTGATTTTTGTGAGGATCTAGTGGGGTTTTGAGGGATATTTTCTTGGTAGAGGCCTAGGAGGATCTTGTGCACTTGAGGATGGACGCGGATCTGCTGTTTGGAGCTTATTGCTCTTAGAGGGTGATCTCTTAGACGGTTAGGCATCGCCCGCGAGCTTGCTTGAGTTGTGGATTGTCCTGAGCAAGTTTGTGTGGGTGGACCTCCCCTCCGCAAGAAAAAGAGGTAACCTTGAGTGGATATCAAGTTGATCTTCGTGCTCGCTTGATGAGGCAAGGGGTTAATCGAGACCTGGCTCTTTGGAGCTACTCAACGGAGATGTAGAATCTTTGTGAGCTGAACTTTGAAAAAAAAAATCTCCTGTGTCTCTCTCTTGCTTGTCTTTTTATTGTGTTTTCTTCATCTCTGTACTTGCCTGGATCATACCTCTATATACTTATTTACACTAGAGTTGTTTCCTGTCAATTTATCTCATTTTGAAGTGGCTTGTTAGAGCCAACTTCACTAGGTCGGAGCCTCTGTGTTCTTCGTCGGAGCATCCGACCACCCCTCTCGGCCAGCTCAAAAGAACCAGTCGGATGTTCCTACAAGAATTTTACCGATGCTTTTGAAGAATTTTTAGGAACTCCAATTCACCCCTCTCGGCGACATCTATGGACTTTCACTTCATGTCTGATTGCGAAGTGGATGTCTTCATGTCCCACAAGCTTTGGCGCATTGGCAAGCCAGGATGCAAGCATTGGTTTTGTTTTGGAGATTTGTTGTGTATTTTTGTTGGTGAAAACATCATGTACTCCTTCCTTTTAATCCTTCTAGCAGGTTTATGTGTGTTCGGGATTTTATGATCCTCTTTGTTCTCTCCTCTCTGTAATCGCCATTGTATTCCTCAAGGGCTCATGCGTTTACGCAGTTGAAGCTCGCCTTGTGTTTGCACCCTTGAAGTACTGAAAATATTAAGATGGGGATAAAGCACTCTGCCCCATGACCCTAAAAAATTAAGAAGTAGATAATGTGAGCAAAATTAGATATATCTATCACCTTTGCTACTAGTACGGAGTATTAAACTTGCTCTAAGTTAGCTAAGTATTAAACTTGCTCTAAGTTAGCTAAGGTACTTGCTCTAATATGAATAGTATAATATTCATATGCTACTCGTCATTTTTCTGTTTGAAGACTATGGGCATGTTTGGTTGAGTGCCAAACTCTACCGCACTTGTGGCAGGCAAGTTTAATCAACCGAGACAAGTATTTGGTTCGTGCCATACTTGTGGCGTGATATACTTTCTTAGCCAATGAACCCATGTTATAGAAAGAAGTATATTTCTTTGTCTCAAGTTGCTACAAGTGTGACTAACAATTTAATGGCTATAAAACATATACCGCGTACCACACCTTTACTAAAATTTATCTGGCAAAGTATGGATGTTATCTAAACAACCCCTATACTTACTTGTATACCAAAAAATTGGTTTCTTTTGACACCGATAGAGTACATATTCCATCGTTTACAACACCATAGATGCTTAACACCATAGATGCTTAGGTAGCGGTTGAAAGAGCCTATGGCTTAATGGCGGCACGCAAAATAGAGCTGATCATTAGCGTGTGATTAATTAAGTATTAACTATTACAAACTTAAAAATACATCTATTTGAATTTTTAGAGATGCTTTTATATATAATTTTTTTAAAAAATATATCGTTTACTGTTTAATAATTTAAAAAATATAGTTAAAAAAATATGTTTTCTTAGCTGTCCAATATCGCAGCCATCCTGCAAGAGGTGGGCTTATCGAAAGCTCGCTGCTGGAGCCCTGGGCTCAAGTTGTCACGAGCTCGGTGTAGCCAAACCGAAAGTGCGACCAGGTGTGCCTGGAAAAAGGTTGAATTTGGTTGGTTAATGAGAGAAAAGACTAGCCAGACAAGTTGCTGCCCTGCTCTCAAGTTTCTATATGGGCAGTTAATGGCTTACACAAAACTGCAGTAACTGTCCCTTCGGTCAAAGGGTATCTGCTACCCCGGCCTCTGCTGGCAGCCGTTCGTTAGATTTTTCTCCCGGCGCCAGCGTGAGTGACAGGCACAGCGATACTGTACAATATAGCTGCGACAGTGCCAAGTCACATGCCAAAATGCGCAGCCTACCAGGCAGGAGTAGGAGTACGTGTAACGTGCTTCCACCGTAGAGATGCCGGTCCATCATGGATCACATCACGCTGAACCGACGACGACGTCACGCTGAACCGCGTGCGGCTGTGAGCGGCGCGCGCGCGCGCCCTTTTTGCCGAATCCATATGGGAGTCGTCGTGACGACGACCAGCCAGCGTCCGTCCGGTTCACCAGAGTCGCCGAGCCACCGCATTGAGTAATTGTTTTCTTTCTTGGAAACGTGCGTTACTCTGAACACGAAGCTGGATTTTTTTTGCTCCCCATACTGTACTCCGGGGCGATCACAGAATCGCAGACCAGATGTCAGCACTCAGGGGCAGCGCCGGACTGCGGGATCAGAGACTTACTAGTAGTAAAAAACATCAAGCCCAGATTATTTTGAGTTGAATTTTGATGGCTGCTTTACGTTCCTACCAGGACCTCGTCGGTGTCAGCTTTGACGAGGAAACGGAAAAACGGAACAAAGATAAACTGCTAGCAACAGTGGATGCATGCAACCCAGCTGGATCGCTAGGCATCACCCACATATCTTTTGTGCAGAGGGAGGAAGGGAAAAGTACGCCACGCATGTAAAAAAAAGAGTAACTACTGCACTACTGTGATGCACAGATGGCCATTTCCCTCGCCGTTTCACCGATTAGGCAAGGTATCCATCAACGGGAACCTCAACCACGGACGAAGCATCGGGAAAAAATGGTGTAGAGGCACAGTAGAGAAGCGTCGCGACCGTGGCATGCATGCGGCCCTGGAGCGAGCGGCTCGACGGCGGACGTCGCCGGTGGCGCCGCATGCATCTATTGCTGCTGATGACCGGGCCGCGTGGATCGAGTTGGCATCGGTTGGGGCTTTGAAGGACAGGTGGTGCACGTGACGGGGCGGGAGGAGGCATGCTTCCCTATATTAGCCCAGCTACGGGCGTAGGGGGCGCAGGCGCTAGCTTTAGTAGGAGTAGGATGCCAATGTCATGTCACGCCCGCTAGCTAGCTGCAACTGCGTCTGCGCCTGCATGCGTACGCTTTTCTCTATACCACCCATCCATCGTGACACTGTTTCCTCAAGGGGAGAGTAGTACCTCAACCTGCAGCTGCGAGCTGCGTGATGGGCTGATGAGCCGCAGAGACATAAAGGGTCAGTTGGCTTTTCTTCCCCCTGTCCAAGACAGGTCCGTCGACCGATCCATTGCTTACGGTCCAAGGTCGTTCACATGTCCTCCCTCCATTCTAAAATAAATAAATAATCTCTTCCTTCGTGCGAGCACACTCTAATTAATAAGGTGTCTATTTCTTCAACCCCTATAGCTGTTTTGATATACAAGAATTTGATTTTTTTTACTCCGACAGTGAGTACTTCGACCAGTAATACGGTCACTACACTTTCTTGGTATTAAAAAAAACACTTCCTTTCACGGGTTATTTGGTGCCAACTACTGCATGCCAAAGACGACCAAAAAAAAACTGCGGCAAATTATTAACCACCGTGTCCAGTAATAAACAAATTATTAATCACCGTGGCCAGTAATAAATTGTAACTGCAAGTCTGTACTCTCATTATGATTTGATTAATAATATGCTATGTCCAGTTATATATATAAAAGTTAATTTATTTAAGAATGGAGGAGTATTTGGCTAGTTAACCAGTAGCCCACCGTATGTTTCGCCTGCAACTGGTCCGGAGAAACAGGATAGCAGCTAGTATGCTCATGCACGTTGTACGTGGTAAAAATCAACCTAGTAATCGAATACTACTACGTACGAGCTTCCACGCTAATAAAAAAAATTGACCATTGATTGTATGAATTTAACATCGTAAACTAAATACTAGTAGTACTTAATTTTTTTATTTCGAACTTCAAACTTACTCAAACATGAAAAAGCTACAACGAAGACTCCAAACCAAATATAACTTAATATTTATTATAAAAAATCTACGTAACCCCTGAAATAGTAGGATTGGTCTACTTAACCCCATAAAGTGTGAAATCAAATATTCTGCCCACTGAAATATAAAAATCGGCTAAAATAACTTTCATAGAATGGTTTTGTAGGTGATTTTGTCTTTTAAATGGTGACGTATCAATGGCATTACTTGTACGGCATAAAAATTAGTCCATTAAACCCAAGTTGACCCTAAGTGTTTCTTTTCACCCACTAACCAGCAAGTCTAAAAGTTACATATTAACACTAATCTACATCATTCTTAAGTCATTCCACTTGTGCAAAAAAAACTTAACGCACTCTATCTTCATGCCATTGTATCCTCCATAGTCCGCGTGACCAAAACTACCACCACGTCATCGTATACACAGTAAAACCACGCAATATAAGATCACTCTAGAGGATTATTTGAACTGATTCCTATACTCTAAGGTAGAATACCTAGTTTCATACTCCAGGGGTTAATTAGACTAACCTCAAAACTCTGGGGTAAAGTAGCCTTTTTCCTTTATTAATTACGAATTTTAGAATTATTAAATCATGAAAAATCTCTTTTACTATTTTTAGATATGAATAACAGACTCCTAAAATTTATTCTACCAAAATTTGGTCATTACATTTGCATTTATGTCTTGTGAGCATATTCATATTAAACCAAACATCACATTTTTCTATTTTACCCTACCAAATTTCGATAGTACCAAATCTTGCCTAAGATTAGACACTACTAATATTTTGATAGGGCACAAAAAAATAGCTCTGAATTTCTTTGAGCAATGAGAGCAGTCTAGTGGTGACGAGACACATAAGAGCATTCACAATGTACCAATAGGAGTGGTTCTTAAGCCTTTTATGGGCTACTTATACATTAGGACAAAAGTTGAAGATGTAAGTTTAAAGCTACCCTTAGCCATAAGGCCTGTCCACAAGCAATAAAAAGATCAATCACTCTTCTCTCTCCTCTAGCCAATTGAAAATGGTAAATGAATTATTGATAGGTTGGACTCACCTTAATATCCTTATTCGGCATTATACATTATAGAGATTGCAACGTAGTTTAATCGGACCTACATTGAGCATGCCCTAACATACTCTTGTCTTTGACCCCCATAGGGCGTGGTCAAGAAAGGTGACAGCTACGAATTCCTCCCGTTCTAAAGTATAGTTATTTCTAGAACTTAAGTTTTGTCCTAAAATATAGTTATTCCTATCTCTTTTGATATTATTATGTCTATTATACCCTTATCAACCACTCCATGCCATCAACCATCTAGTTTCTTTAAAGTCCTCGTATTAATAAAAAATAATATGGTATTTTTATTATATTTCTTAGTCTCTCTAAAATAATCTAGAAAGAGGCAGAAACAGCTACCTAAGGACGATCAAAAGGCAAAAGGAGAAGTGAAGTGACAAGGCTAACTAATCCAAAGGGACATGAGTTACGCGCATGATTGAAACCTTCCAGCTAAGACTGGCAGGCAGGCAAGTGTATGCTGGTAGTCGGGGAAGAAAAATTCCGAAGATCTTTTTCGCAAAGCTCCTGGCCACTTCACTTCGACCATCTTTACGAGGGAAAAACACGGGGGATGCATGCAGGAGAGGACAGCTCTCCTGTTTGCCCGGCGTTTGCATGCGCGGATCAGATGCACTGCCTTGATGGTCCAGAGATCGGCAGGTCCTCGCACTGTCGCACACGAACGGCGATCGAGCTCGGCAACGGCACGAGTAGTGACCATCTGACTGTATCTGAGAGCAAACTTTAAGCTCTGAACTTTGTCCAAGTACTACTGCTGGACATGTACGCGAGATAAAAAAAAAAAAGCTACTGTACCAGAGGTTCAGATGTTAGCTCCTCACACCGGCGTTCACGAGCAGACCGAAAAGCTAGCGGCCGGAGAGGAGAGAAATACCATGAAGAAGGAGATTAGGAGACATGAGTAGGTACTGTGCTAAACTGTGCAGCTAGCTCTGTACTACGTCTTCTGCTGCCTACGTCTGCATGGAGACATGCAGAAATATGAGCACAGCAATGATACTTCACGACAGTTGCATGGAGACCATGCGTGTTGAGAGACAGTATACAAACGGATCAGCTGTACCCTGCAACTTGTGTCCCGACAGGAAGCTCCAGGATACTCCAAGAAGAGTTTACTTGTTCGTCAGATTACCCAGCATACCAGCAAGGTAGCTACCTCGCTTCTCACTTGATCAATATGACGACGGACCTGCGATGGACCTACTGATTTCAGTTCTTCTCTTCAAGATTCTCATTCAAGTGTGGTTGAAAACAGACAGGAGTAATATGTAGCAGTACCGTTGCACTACTATTCCTACCTCACAACGTACTTCTACTGCAAAGCTTTTTTCATAGAACAGATGCTGCATGCGCTGTGACTTTAGCAACGAATGCAAGATTCTTCAATCTCTCCTATCCCCAAGGCATCTGCAGCCACCCAAAATGCTCGCCACCTCTCTTGCCCCTTTCCTTTGAGCTGTGCAATAGGACTGTTCATGCACTGCTACGTCGACAAAAGATACAAATAATTCCGGTGTCGCGGAAAGGAAATCTCGGGTGCCAGCTCGACCCTGCGTGCTTGTGGCGAAGGGGGCCGCATGACAGTGGCGGAAGGACGGGTGGGCCCTCTAATCTCTGTAAGTGGGCCCGTTGGGTCACCGTCACCGCAACGAGACGCACATCGGCCCGGGAGGGCCACCTGGGCCGGCCTTTGCCGGACAGCATGCGCACGTGACGGCACGGGGGAGGCATGCTCCCTCTCCAGGACCAGTCATCCGCCCGTCGCCTCGGCCGCCGGCCACCGGCTGCTGCAGACGTCGGCATCCCCCACACTGTTCCTCCTGACCGGTGGGCCCGTGGAGCGTCTCTTTCCTGTGTCACTGTTTTGGCGGTAATGATTCTCATGCTGGCCTACAATGGAAGCACTGTAGGCTTAACTTTGACTGTAGCTGCTGTAAGTTTTTGCCATATGTGAAGCCTGTATCTGCAAGATGTTCACTTGTTCAGTCGTTTGGTGGTTTGCAAAAGTCGCCAATGGCTGTCAATCTGGCTGAGATCGAGCAGGAAGAAAAGAGAGGTGGTCTTTTGAGAATGGGCCAGGTAGCCGATCATGCACACTGGCGTTCCTGCTCACCGATCGAGTTGGCGAAAACTGTTTCCGCACCGGCCGGGGTAAGAACAACAAGGGATCTTTCGGTTGCCGAGCTGTGTAACGTGTGTCGGCCGGAAACAAGAAAATTGACAAATGGTTTAGGTGTGTTTTTTTTGGTTTTTGGCTTCTGGTTTTTTTCTTAATTTTTGTTAGTACGTTTTTCGAAACACAAAATGGTATGTTTTTTTTAAAATTTTTTATATGAAAGTATTTCTAAAAATTCAAATAGATCTATTTTTAAGTTTTTAATAGTTAGTACTTAATTAATTACATGCCAATAATATTTCTTGTTTTACGTGTAACTTATAAGCGAGACGCATAGACCAAATCAACCACCCTTTGCTCCGGTTACTCCACAACGAGGTGTTGCTGGCTGCATACCGGTTCAGAGATCCGTAGCTACAGCTACAACACGATCAACAGTGAGGCCATTCTGCTCACTGCTATTTCTTTCTCGTTGCCTGGACTGTCCACAGGCTTTTCTGCTTTACCAAACACATATGCCGCTACGTGTGTGTTCGTTTCTGCACGGATCCATTCCATTGAGCGGCACATTTCTTGAGCCACTGAACATGTGATTTTTTTTAAAAAATTATTTATAAACTTTTTATAATAGTATTTTAAATCTATCTTTTAACTTTATAATAGTTAACTTATTCGTTTATACTCTTGAATAATTATCATAAAGGATTGAAAAACCTTATTTAATACGAGGATCTAGCAAAAGGATCTAAGGCAGCGTTGAAATATACTCTTTAGGGTGAAAACCCCTCTTGTTTTCTGTGAGCACGCTTCCCAAACTACTAAACAGTGTTTTTTTTTTAAATTTATATATAGAAGTTGTTTTAAAAAAATCATATAAATCTATTTTTTATCTTTGTAATAGCTAATAATCAATTAACCATACGCCAATAACTCATCTCGTTTTGTGTGATCTTGTTCTTCTTTCTCTTCACTCACCTCTAAATAGAAGCTTGATGTCGATCCCCAAGTGCTTAAGTTCTTTCTAGCTCACTCACAAGTATAAAAAATCCTCATAACGCACGGTGACTGATGTGACTGAAAGGTGTCGTTTCAATGGCACGGTGTTTGAAAAGCCGAAGAGGTTGATTGTCATGATCTCCACTAGCACGGCCTTGGGCCCTAGGCTGAGCTCCACTTCCCCTGGGAGGAGACTCGGGAGCATGAATAACCAAAGCCGTGCTGCGAGTTGATCTTGTTTGGTGAGCCAGAGTACCCTTGCTTGTTGTTTTCTTTCGGCTACCCCCCTGTGCCACTTGTTTTCCTTTTTCCTTTGTTAGCCCTCCTCGGTGGTGAAGAAGGGGACTCCTCCTCACTAGCCTCTAGAGTCACATCCTGCCTGGCCTTCATCCTCTTTTAACGTGCCATGATCTGCTGAAACAAGAATCAAGGATAAGATATGAGATCAAGGAGTAATTGGTGGAATCAAGGACAAACTTGGCTACAAGACAACGGTTGGAACTTCCAGCCAGCCTTCTCAGCTAGGCCGAGAGTGCTGGTCGGAACTTCCGACCAAGAACATCGAAACTTCCAACCGGCAATATGATTGAAAAAGTGTATCACGGTCTAGCCAGTGCATTGATCAAAATCCTATAGATCGATGACCGAGGGATACTAAGGAATGTTTCTAACCAAGGGATACTAAGAAATGTTTCTAACCAAGGGAAACTATTCCTAGGTGCACAAAGTTAGAGATCGGGTCAAAACAAGATGAAACCTAGTAGAGAAGATCAAAGCCAATACCTTGAGGCAAAGATCAATGAAGATGACGATGGGACGGATTTTCCGACCACCATTGGGGTGAGAAACGTGGAGCCCTGAAGAACTTCGTCGGTGGAGGTGAGAAATCGTCGGTGGGAGAGGTGGAGGAAGTTAGGGTTTTGGAAGAGGAGGAATGAGGAGAGAGAAAGAGATTCGGGCTCCCCTAGAAGATATAGATTTTCTGGTCGGAATTTCTGGGTGGGACACCTGGAACTTCCGACCCCCCCCCCCCCCCCCAAAAAAAATTTTTGAGATCAAGATAGAGATGGCTGGTCGGAACTTCCGGCCAGCCCAGAAAGGTTGAGGTCAAAGACAGAATCATGGACAAAAAGAAGATTGTTCCACATGTGACCAGTCATCAAACAACATTACATAACAATAATCACATTGTGGGACAATAGGGAATGAAAGAACCAAATTTTCGCAATAAAAACACACAAGGTTTACACAAACATTTTAGAAAAGGGTTTTTAGGCCTAGAGGGAATGTTTGAGCTCCAATCCTAGTGTCAAGACCAATTTCTACACAAGATATGATCTCTAAACATAGAAGCACAATTTAATTTGTATTTTGGTGATTCATACTTGACTATTGATTAATCAAGCACTTCTTCATGCAATATTCTGAGAATCTAGAATATTTAGTTCACTCCTGAGCTCGCAAAAACCTTTTCTCATCAAGTGGCTTGGTGAAGATGTCGGCAAGTTGATGTCTGGTTCTCACATGGTTAAGAGAAATGTCTCCTTTGGTTTCATGATCTCTCAAGAAATGGTGTCGGATGTCAATGTGTTTGGTTCTTGAGCGTTGAACGGGTTGTTTGTTATTTTGATGGCACTTTCATTGTCACAAAGGAGAATTTTGGTCATGTAATAGCCAAAGTCTTGTAGTGTTTGTTTCATCCAAATGAGTTGAGTACAACATGAGCCGGCTTCTATGTATTTGGCTTCGGCGGTGGATAGGGCAATACAATTTTGTTTCTTAGAGGACCAAGAAACAAGAGACCGTCCAAGAAATTGACTAAGTCCCTGTTGTGCTCTTTTGGCCAAGCTCATACCCGGCATACCAATAAGCTCAAAGGAACACTCTTTTGGATACCACAAGACAAGATTAGGAGTATGAACTAAATATCGACGAATCCTCTTTACAGCAACTAGATGACATTCTTTCGGTGCCGCTTGAAAATGAGCATACATGCACACACTAAGCATAATATAGGGTCTAGATGCACAAAGATAAAGAAGTGATCCAATCATGGAGCGATATACCTTTTGATCCATGGGTTTACCACTCTCGTCGAGGTCGAGATGTCCATTGGTTGGCATGGGTGTTTTGATGGGTTTAGCTCCCTCCATCTCAAACTTCTTGAGGATGTCTTTGAGGTACTTGATTTGAGAAATGAAGGTCCCTTCCTTTAGTTGCTTAACTTGAAGCCTAAGGAAGAAGGTGAGCTCCCCCATCATCGACATCTCGAACCGCTTAGTCATTATCCTACTAAACTCATCACTAAATGAAGAATTAGTAAAGCCAAATATTATGTCATCGACATAAATTTGACACACAAATAAATCATTCTTAAATTTCTTAGTGAATAGCATAGTATCGGCTTTTCCTATCTCAAAGCTATTTTTGATGAGGAAGTCATGAAGAGATTCATACCATGCTCTAGGAGCTTGTTGAAGCCCGTAGAGCGCCTGTGAAGTTTGTAGACATGGTTAGGGTACTTTGAATCTTCAAAGCTGGGGGTTGCTCCGCATACACCAACTCCGAGATTGGTCCATTTAAGAAGACGCTCTTGACGTTCATTTGATATAGCTTGAAATCATGGTTAGCGGCATAGGCTAATAAAATTTGAATGTACTCAAGGCATGCAACCGGCACAAAAGTTTCACCAAAGTCAAGACCCTTAACTTGGGTGAATCCTTGTGCCACTAACCGTGCTTTGTTGCGAGTCACCACTCTATTTTCGTCTTGTTTGTTGCGGAAGACCCAGTTGGTGCCGATGATATTTTGCTTGGGTCTCTGTACCAATGACCACACTTCATTGCGGGTGAAATTATTTAACTCCTTTTGCATGGCCATCACCCAATCCGGATCATCAAGTGCCTCTTCCACCTTAATAGGTTCCAAAGATAAAACAAAATAGTAATTCTCACAAAAGCTAGCGACTCGAGATCGAGTAGTTACCCCCTTTTAGATATGTCCAAGTATGTTGTCAACGGGATGATCTCTTTGCACGGTTTGATTAATCCTTGGATGGTGCACTGAGGGAATTGAGCTTACACGGTGTCTCTTAGCTCATGAGTGCCCTCGGCATCGATCCCATTCACATGAGCTTGATCATCCCCTTGATCATCACTTGGATGAGGAGACACCACTTGAGTGGGAAGAGCTTGCTCGGTGTCTCTTTGCTCCTCCTCAACTTCTTGTGGCCTTACATCGCCTATCGCCATTTTGTCGATGTCTTCGCTTGAAATCCCATTACCTAACACATCAAGCTCAATTTGCTCCTCTTGGGAGCCATTAGTCTCATCAAATGTCACGTCTCTCGTGGTTTCAATAATTTCGGAGATTTTGTTGAAAACACGATAGGCGTGAGCGTTCATCTCATAACCCAATAGAAAACTTTAATCAACCTTCGAAGCAAACTTAGAAGACCTAGGTCTTTTGCTAAGAATGTAACTTTGCTACCAAAAACTCAAAAGTGGAAGTCATTTGGCCTTTTACCAGTTAGGAGCTCATATGACGTTTTCTTTAAGATCTTTTGGAGGTAGAGTATTGCATGACATGTGGTGTTGATGGCCTCCGCCCAAAATATACTAGTTGACACCCCGCACGTTGCTACGGGCATATTAGAACATTTAATGTGAGTATTCTTTGGTAACAGTACAGTGTAGATCTCTATTTTTCTGTGTGGCAGTTGGGGGAAATGTCTATGCTTCTCTCTCAAGAAAATGTACTATGCTTCTTGTGGCCATGCCCTAGTGGGAAACATTAGGTACTGTCGATGCTTTGTATCGGTAATAATAATATGGGGCTACTCGTGAGACCTAAACTTGATGGACTGCAAAGGAACACAAAACAATTTTATCCTGGTTCAGGCCCTCAAGGTGAGGTAAGACCCTACTTCCATCTGTTATGTATTGTCTTTAAGGTTTCTCTGATGAGATTGCGCGTATGTCGATATGATGATCTCTCTTGCCCCAGGGGGCTCCTTACCTCCCTTTATATACTGGGGAGATAAGGTTACATGGTAGGTATCCTAGTCAGACTTGACCAAAGGATTTCCTTTTAGGAGTACAACGTAATTGGCTAGGTCTATACCCTTTCCCTTATCGTGCAAGGTAACTTGTGCCGAGTCCTATTGTATTCCTAAATACATGATCAGGCCCACCCTCTATCCAAGTGGCCGTATGACTTTCTATGAGGTACCCGGGGCCCATGATCTCTACAGTAGCCCTTAAGACCTTCATAGTTGAGTCACAGCTGATGCCGTGTGCTCATCCTCCATGGTGAAGATTTCCCGAGTGCCTTGCTCTCGAGTACCCTTTGTCCGAGTACCTCTTCTTCATGTCCTGCTTCCTATCAGCTGGCAACGAGGCTATGAAGAGCTTTATAGAAAAATATGAATAGTGTGCGCCGAGTAGGCGCACCTATTAGGTGTAATCTTTGACTTTGTGCTTAATTGTGAAACAATTAAACATAAAGTCAAAGATTTTTAACCTTTAAGTTTTTCCCGAGTACTATATTTCTTAGAAATTGGACTCTTCAATATCATGTCAGCTGGAAATATTTTTGCTTAAGGCAATTTTGGCTAAGCATGTAAGCCGAGTACCACTTTATGGATTTTTACCCAATATGTGGTTAGATGTATTTGAGAGATACCTGCATCCCCAATTTGAATGGAGGCCAACTATTTATCTTTATAAGAATATATCCTCAATACCTGTCAAATAATTTAGATACCTGAACACATGCGTCTAATAATTAGGCTTAACATGAAGCATATCTGATTATTTCAATCGGTTCCTGTAAAATAGCATCTGCACTGTGATTTTAACACAGCCAGCCATCGGCCCAATTGGACATGCTATTTAGGAACTCATATCTTATGGTCCAGTACTGAGCAAACCGGCCCAGACCAGCTACCTTGCACAGGCCTATAAAGCGGTGGGAAAGAAAAAAAAATTATTTGTGAAAATCTTTTTGCTCTCTCTCTTCTATGTTTGATTTTTCTCTCCTTACCCCTAATTAGAGGCAACAGAAGAAGGATTACTGACTTAGAATTTTCAACTTTGTTTTAGATGGCCAACAGAGAAAGTGTGTATCTTGGAGACAGTGGTTTCTTGGCAGAGCTTCGCCGCATGGTTGCCGAAATCGGATATGAGACTTTGCCAGTGTACCACCACACTATTGCCAGCAATAGGACATCCTTCTGCTGCAGGATCACGGTGACTCTCGACTCCAACCACGAAGATCTTCCTTGACTTGTTTACGCCGCTAAAGCTGATCATTACCTGCCTGCTCGAGAAGAAGCTGATGTCCCTCAGTCGAAGAAGTCAAAGAAGCTCTCCGATTACCTTCCTAAAGCCTGAGCTACACCCTCAAGAATAGTTTTCATGTTTAGTTTAGTCGCGTGTGTTAGCTTGCTTGTTAGTGTGCTGGTGCTTGCTCCTTTGCTGCTTGTGTGCTTGGGTAGTGTATGGCGTATGTCAGCCGGTGATATGGCCATACTAGTCTGGCAGTGTAATAATCAACACTCTATATTCATTATAGTTCAGTGATAATTTAAATATTTAGTAAAGAAGATGCCCTCTCTGTCTCTTTGCTCTATACCTTCTCTCCCCGTTGATTCCTCCACCACAGATGGACAGTTTTATACATGTGATAAGAAGAAAGAGATTATATTGGATTCAGTAATAACCACAATCATGACCTCTGCTCAGCTTAAGATATGCAAACTTAGTTTTGTCGCAAACCCTAGTTCACCAAGAGTCAGCAGACCTTTGTTGGATAGTGGAAGCTAGTGTTGGGTATATGTTTGCCAGATGGAGCTAACCTTTATGTAGACTTAAGAAGGCACCAGCAATGAACAATCATATTAATTCACCTTCGAAGCAATTTGTCAGGAAGTCAAGAAGAACATGATGCAGGATATTAAGGGACAAGTCAAGCTAGGATCGATGGATCATCCTCGCCAACTTTCTCTGGAGAACAACCTTACCAGTTACAATCGAGACTAGAAAAACAACGCTTGGATATGGATAACTTCTTGAGACTTCACCCAAAGCCGAAGTGCCAGTCATCGCAGAGAAGCATCAACGATGTCACGATCGCAACAATCATTACAATGAAAGAAAGACAAGTCGGTAGCGACAGAATTTGGAAGAAGGGAAGACATGACTAACTCACGATGGGGTTAGTGAAATCCAGTTTATGTCGATGGAGTTAGTGAAAGTCAGTTTATGTCGATGGAGTTAGTGAAAGCTAGTTTATGACGCTAACAGTAAGCCCAACTGAGTTGTTATCTTCAGGAGTACTGGTAGTTGTTGTCATGATTCCGAGCCTATATACGTGGAAAGGTAGCACCCAAGACAGAAGCGTCAAGGACAGAAGTTAAAGACGGAAGGAACCTGATACCAAAGCAGCTGATGTAGCCATCGGACGAGACACCTGCAATAACCCTGAAAGTTACAGACGAATATTTCCGTCACTATTATGAGAATCCAAGTATGAGGATACTAAGAAACAGTTGGTAAGAAGGTAGGAAGAAAGGTGATTGATAAAGAAGCCAGACGAAGTAAATCCTGATAGAAGAAGGAAAGTGTTCCACCAAGGAGGATCAATGGTAAAGTGCATCGTGACACCGTTCGAAAGTCCGTCTACTATAAACAAGCAGTTATATAAGTTATGCCAGGACAAACAATGGGACTAATTCCAAGGGTTATCACCAGAAGAAAGTGCTCAAAGGAAAGAGTTGAAGATCAACCAAACCCTTTTCTTTCTAGCTACCCTAAATCTCGGGACGAGATTTCTGTAAGGGGTTTGTCACGCCCTAAAAATCACTTTAATTAAAAATTGTTTTTGGGTAAATCGAAATACAAGAATATGCTAAAATTTTTTTTTGTTTGAGAAACATGTTTGAATAAAATTTTGAAATTTCCAATATTAAAAATCCCAAGTATAAATTTTAAATAAATGCTTAGATGCTTTTATATTCCCGGGGTTTTTGTCGGAATATTTTCAGCGTTTAAGTATTTATAATAATAAACTCTTTGTGTTTCGTGGTGGCATTTATTTCTGGTAAATTCCCCACGATTTAATAAACTCTCTGAAATTTTTTTGGAATTTTCGGAGCTCCAGAATTAATTTTAATGGGACAAAGATCATTTCTATAATTAGATAAATCTATAATAAAATTCCTGTCTTTTCCCCTGTTCGGGTCGTTCCGGTTCAGTTCTTTGAAGTCTCCCCATTGATTGTGAACTCTGACTCCCTTTTCTTCTAGGGTTTCGTGTCGCTTCCGGAACCCTAAAACCTCCTCGACATTCCGATTCTCAAAATATACCGATATTTCAAGCGATCGAATGTTTCCTAAACTATTCTCTCCCCCGTTCTCGACTCCGAAAATATTCCCCATATTTTGAAAGTTCATTTATTCCGTTTTCCAGAACCCCGTGAAGTATATTCCTCGAATATCCTAATTTCTCGGTCGACGCAAAATCCCCTCCATTTTTCCCCAAGTTCCGGATTCCGGAAAATCCCCAAAAATCCCCACCTTTTCTCCTTCTTTTCTCTTTTCTTTATTTTTCTTTCAATTCTCCTTTCCTCCTTTTGTTTTTCTCTCCTTCTTTCTGGTTCCTTCCTCCTGTTCATCTTCTTTTCCGGTTCTCTCTCTCTGCTCTGGCCGCACCAAGCCGAGCTACTCCAGCGCCAGCCCACCGCTGCCCCCACGGCCCTCGGCCTCGCTCGCCCGGCCTGCGCCGCCCTGGCCCCAGTCCGCACTGCCTGCTCCCACGCCGCCCTGGACCCGGTCTCCTCCACCTCCCGTCTCCTTCTCCCCCACTTCCCCAAGAAGCGGCGCCGAATCGCGCCCACGTTGCCATGGCGACCGCGCCCACTCCCGCTCCAAAACCGCCTCCTTGGCCATGATTCCACCTCCCCGTGCCCTCAAATAGCTCTCCCGAGCTGCCCTATCTCGTTTTCCCTGCTCGCCCGAAGCCGCGCCGTCATCGCGCCGTTGCCTGCCTCTGCCGTTGCCCTGCTGCCGCCATGGCCGGTGCTCCTGCTTTTCCCCCAACTCCGCCGTCGCCTGCGCCTCCTCCCCGCCGTCGCCGCGCCGTCGCTTGCCTCTGCTGGCGTCGCCGCCGCCCCTTAGCTGCTCCTCACCCCGGCCGCCACAACCCGTAGCCGTCGGAGGCCATCACCGCCGCCGTTGCTGGGTAGTCATCACTGTCGTCGTGCTGTGGACCGCCATTGCTGTCACCTGCTCTCCAACCGCCGGTCTCTGTGTCATCAACCTCGTCGTCATCCTCTACGCCTCTCATCACCACCTGCCGTCTTTGGTTTGCCATCTACATCGCCGTTCGTCGCCGTCGGCTAGGGCCGCCATGTCGACGCGGGTCATCGTCGCCATCTTCACCACCGCCTCGGCCTACTCCTCCCCTGTGCACCGTGCCGCCACCTTGCTCTGCTTCCATGTTGCCGCCGCCGGGCAGTCGCCGCCGTCGTCGCCCTATGACTGAAGCCCGACGCCGATGTGCCGCCCGAGGTCATTGCCTGGCACTGGTGAGCACCACGCCGCCCTGCCTGTCCTCCCTTTTGTTGGTCGTCACCATTGTCTTATGTCCCGGTGCCCAGCTCCTCTTCCCCGTCGCCGGCTTGTCACCGTTGTCGCTGTGGACCTACTTTGTCCTACCGCTGGTCGTCGTCGTTGCACCGTCCTCCCGGCCGACGAGCCGTCATCGCCGTCTCCGTGATCCGGTGTTGCCGGTGAGCCCCATGTTCCCATCGGTGATGCCCTCTTCTTCCCATCTAGGCCGCCCTGCCACGTTGCGGTCGATCGCCGTCGTTGCCACCTCACTGATCGGTTGTCTCCGTCCCCATCTTCTCCACTCCTGTACCTCTGGGTCATGGTCGTCGATGCCGCCCATCGCCCAGCCGTCGGCCTCGCTTCCATCTCTTCCATCCTGTCCCGGTGCCATCATGGATCGCCGCCGGTGTGGACGTCGCCGTCGCAGTCATCAGCTCCCTGATGCCGACATGGGTGAGCCTCCTGTTCCTCTCAGTGCCTCGCATCGTCGGCACCTCGGTTTCCCCTGCTACCCTCAGTGCCGCCGCCCTGCAGGTCGATCTGTGCGCCGCCCCGCCGACGGCCGTCGCCGAGTCCCATTGGCGCCTCTGTCCCTCTCTCCTTGCTCAACGCCGGCGTCATAGCCATCGTCCACATCCAGTGCCACCTCCACGTTTGCTCCCCAACCACTGCCTTGCCTTGCGAGTCCTACCGCCCCTGGACGTCGTCGCTGTGCCCAGCCATCATCCACGGTCCGTCGCCCTCCGACGCCTGCTACCGCCCATCACCGAATCCTTGTCACGCGTCACTGTGGCTGGAACCAGCCAGGCTCTGCTTGCCTCGGTGTCTCTGCCTTGGGGGCCCGGCCGACAGCCTCTCTCTATGTATGACCATCGGGGCCCGAGCACAATGGTGTGATCAACCCTAGCCCTCCGATCTCCAGATCTGATCCAATCCGCTCAATCGCCATAAATCATCCTGAGCAAATCCTTGCCGTCTGATTTATTCCCATTAAATCCCAGCCATTGGATCTTCCTAATTACCTGTGGCGATCTTGATCATCCATTTTTCTCAGATCAAATCCGGGCCGTCAGACCTTAATAAATCTCGATGGTGCCCCCTCGGTCCATGGACCAATTCCACCATGAACCAAGTCACTGACTGGTGGACTCCATGTGTCAGTTCCCTTTTTAAATAATTCTTTTAATTGAAAATCCAAGGAATATTCCCGAGAATATTCCTTTCCTTTTTCTATCGAATTTATTCTGAATTCGATATTCCGGAAGCCATATCTTTTCCATCCGAACTCCGTATCGACCACTTCTTCCTAAATTCATCTAAAATCATTGTTTACTTGTTTATATAATTTTTATGTACTATTTATTTGGAGTTTCTTAGGGTTTTTATCGTTTTGCGTGTAGTCGCAAATAATCGCTGTTCGGAGGACCTACGGAAGAGTTCGGAAGAGCAATTGAAGATGTTTGGTCGCAAGGCAAGTCACACATTCATCCTTGAGCATGTTGAACCTACTTTGTGAAATATTTTATGATTTATAAATAAATTGCTTGTTTTGCCAATTACATGGAATATGGGACAACCTACCCGTTTGTTTGAGACCCTGTTTATTTGTTATCCATTCTTTGATAACTTTGGGTGATAATTTGACTAGCTTATGTCTCATTCGGTGACACAACTAGAGATAGGACCTGCTTAGCCATGCCTAGTACCACTAGATCACTAAAGGGATAAACACATTATTTCTATATTTGGTAACCTGATGAGCCGCGTGCTCGAGATGTTTGACCATGGTGATTGGTCATAACTAATCAACTAAAATATGATCTAATGGTGGGCTGTGGGTGCATGGTTTTGCATGTCGCACCCATGGCAATTAAGGACCGGTTCACGGGACCCCCTTGGGCAGATTCTTGTACTTTTGTTGACGCCGAAAACCGCCGGGTGTGCCAAAAAGCTTGCTGACGATCTGGTTCGGCGTCTGGTGACACGCGAAGGCCTGGGAGATCTGCTTAGCTCCAGTGCAGGTCCTAAAATATTTGAGGTTCGCGGGCGCGCCAGTCAATTTGACCCAGCAATTGACAAGGAGATGAAGAAATTAGATTACTGATCCAATCGGCCAGCAAGCCGATACGGATTCCTTCCAGCCGATGCCGCTATGCTCGTGCCCGGGCCTCTGCCTGTACTCGCGCTCGGGTCTCGTGCTCGCGTCCGGGTCCTTGTTGATCCTCGTGCCCGGATCGGCAGCAATTGCGCAATCGGCTATCGGACGATACGAGCTGATATAGACTCCTCGTAGCCGATAGCCGATGGCACCTGTGTATCGGCTAGGAAACCGATAGTGCTATGAGCAAATAGACAAGATGTCAGTATAACATGTGCATCGGCTAGGAGCCGATTATCAATAGATAAGCAAAATAGTAAGCCAGCCGACTGCCGAGGAAACACATATGCATCGGCTAGAAAACCGATGATAATATAGATGACCAAAACAGTATGGATAATACAGTCGGCTTTATAAAAAGATAACCTATCGGCTAAGCACTCCGATAGAACGTCGCATATACACCGATCAGCCCGACAAGGATAAATCTATTATTATCGATCTAGTAGTTCAAACCTAACTGATGCAGCACAGATCGATAATAGTAAAGGAACCTCAACGAGCCGATAGACCTAATGCAACTGTGATGAAAGTAACTTACCGGCTATACATTCCGATAAAACACTTGCGCAAAAACCATCAGCCTAGCAGGAACGATTTTATCACTGGCAGTTCAGTAGGTCGGACCCAACCGATGCAAGCACGAACTGATGATAAATCGCCCAGTAAACTGATAAGATCTACGCACGCGTGATGTGGTATACCTGATCGGCCTAAGAGGTCGGACCGAACCGATGCAGCCGTAGACAGGGCAGATACACCTGGGTAAGGGGTGACGAGTCTTACCCTCTCGCAGGAGTTCGGACCTAACCGATGCAGCCCGCTCGAGAAGCAAGAACCCGTCGAAAGGTTGGCGATGCGCCGAAGTTTAATTGATCGATTGATAGATTACAAGGTCCCCGGGCATACGTATATATACCCCGAGTTTACAAGAGTCCTTATAGGCCATGGTACAGGACTTTCCTAACTAGAAAAGGAAAACTGACAGACCTGATCGGACAAGAGATCAGGTTTCCTAAAAGATAAAGCTATCTAATAGATAAGATAAATAACTGCCATAACGTGGTCTTCACGATTCCTTCCAGGTTTGGTCTCTTCCAGATGAGCTTCCATTGGCTGACATGGCTTCTTTCCTTAACCGAACATGGATATGAATCGTGCCAAATTTTGGCGTTAACACATGCCCCCCAATTTCGGAGTTTGTTATCAAACTTCGAAATTCTTCTTCTGTTTGGGCCTCAATATTCCTTCCTGGCCTCCTGAAATCGGCTTTCATGAACCGATACCTTCTGTACTAGGTGTGCTAGGCTATCAAAGTCTTCTAATGCAAATCTTTCCCTGATCGGAGCCAACAAACCTTGGAATGCTAATTCGGCCAGCTGTGCATCATCCAGACTTAAACTATAACATCGGCTTCTAACATCACGAACCGCTGGATATATTCTGGCGACTGATTCCTCTGGCTTCTGTATTACCGATGTTAAGTCTATCAAACTCATCTCCTGACTCCCCATAAAGAAATACTTGTGGAATTGCTTTTCCAGATCGGCCCAACCTCGAACTGAGTTAAGTGGCAATGAAGAAAACCATGTAAAGGCGATCCGGATAATGATAAGGGAAGAGTCTAACTCTCAAAGCTTCTACAGCCGATACCTCTCCACATTGAGCAAGAATCGGCTGACATGTTCCACTGTAGATACATCATCTTGCCCTGAGAATTTGGAGAAGTCTGGTACTCTGTATCGGCGCGGCAACGGAGCTCTATCAAACCAATCTGGATATGGAGGCCGATATATAAATGTTTCCTTCTTCTGTCTTAGACCGAATTGCTTTCTCATCACCTCTATGATTCTTGCTGATAAATCTTCTTCTCTTGGATCTTCGTCGTGATAACGTAGAGGTGGAGTTTGTAGCCGATTCTGATTCTGATATTCCCTCTGATAATTGTACTCAGGAACAGCTTCTGAATAACTCTGTTGATGCCCCCCATAGTATGCAGTTTGATATCCTTGAGGAATCCC
This sequence comes from Oryza meyeriana var. granulata, assembly GCA_003991445.1. Lineage (NCBI taxonomy): Eukaryota > Viridiplantae > Streptophyta > Magnoliopsida > Poales > Poaceae > Oryza > Oryza meyeriana. The sequence continues at coordinate 266,742 of RYFJ01002054.1, forward strand.
ATCTTGTTGCCCCCCGGGTATTTGAATCGGCTCCACTGCCTTCTTGATCAAGCTCTGTAATGTGTTCACCAATATCCCAGATTGATCGGTCAACGCATGATGAACTGCTTTATTAAACATGTCTTGGATCGGCTTTTGTGAACTTGTAGGCGATATATGGCTCGATTCGTCAATGAGAACAGGCTTTGGAAATTGCGACTTCTGAATCGGCCCTTGATCTGTCATACCGAAGGATTCTAGACAAAGCTTCTGAAATTCATCAATGTTCTGCTCCACTTGTTGTCTTTGTTCTTCGGTCAAATCTTCCATCGTGACTGGGATTATATTATCTGTGCTGACCTCCTTTCCATCCATGTTGAAGTTCTGGTCCCACCGGGTCAAAAACGTGTTGATTCAGCCGATAGGATATACTTGCGATGATATGAAGATCGTGTCCCACCAGGCGTGCCAAAAACGTGTTGACGCCGAAAACCGCCGGGTGTGCCAAAAAGCTTGCTGACGATCTGGTTCGGCGTCTGGTGACACGCGAAGGCCTGGGAGATCTGCTTAGCTCCAGTGCAGGTCCTAAAATATTTGAGGTTCGCGGGCGCGCCAGTCAATTTGACCCAGCAATTGACAAGGAGATGAAGAAATTAGATTACTGATCCAATCGGCCAGCAAGCCGATACGGATTCCTTCCAGCCGATGCCGCTATGCTCGTGCCCGGGCCTCTGCCTGTACTCGCGCTCGGGTCTCGTGCTCGCGTCCGGGTCCTTGTTGATCCTCGTGCCCGGATCGGCAGCAATTGCGCAATCGGCTATCGGCCGATACGAGCTGATATAGACTCCTCGTAGCCGATAGCCGATGGCACCTGTGTATCGGCTAGGAAACCGATAGTGCTATGAGCAAATAGACAAGATGTCAGTATAACATGTGCATCGGCTAGGAGCCGATTATCAATAGATAAGCAAAATAGTAAGCCAGCCGACTGCCGAGGAAACACATATGCATCGGCTAGAAAACCGATGATAATATAGATGACCAAAACAGTATGGATAATACAGTCGGCTTTATAAAAAGATAACCTATCGGCTAAGCACTCCGATAGAACGTCGCATATACACCGATCAGCCCGACAAGGATAAATCTATTATTATCGATCTAGTAGTTCAAACCTAACTGATGCAGCACAGATCGATAATAGTAAAGGAACCTCAACGAGCCGATAGACCTAATGCAACTGTGATGAAAGTAACTTACCGGCTATACATTCCGATAAAACACTTGCGCAAAAACCATCAGCCTAGCAGGAACGATTTATCACTGGCAGTTCAGTAGGTCGGACCCAACCGATGCAGCACGAACTGATGATAAATCGCCCCCAGTAAACTGATAAGATCTACGCACGCGTGATGTGGTATACCTGATCGGCCTAAGAGGTCGGACCGAACCGATGCAGCCGTAGACAGGGCAGATACACCTGGGTAAGGGGTGACGAGTCTTACCCTCTCGCAGGAGTTCGGACCTAACCGATGCAGCCCCGCTCGAGAAGCAAGAACCCGTCGAAAGGTTGGCGATGCGCGAAGTTTAATTGATCGATTGATAGATTACAAGGTCCCGGGCATACGTATATATACCCCGAGTTACAAGAGTCCTTATAGGACACGGTACAGGACTTTCCTAACTAGAAAAAGGAAAACTGACAGACCTGATCGGACAAGAGATCAGGTTTCCTAAAAGATAAAGCTATCTAATAGATAAGATAAATAACTGCCATAACGTGGTCTTCACGATTCCTTCCAGGTTTGGTCTCTTCCAGATGAGCTTCCATTGGCTGACATGGCTTCTTTCCTTAACCGAACATGGATATGAATCGTGCCAAATTTTGGCGTTAACAACTTTCCACAAGCCAGCGTGGGCAACGGCTGGGCTTGTAGCATTTCTTCTCCCTCTCCTAGGCACCGGAGATGAGGGTGGGCGTGATGGAGTTGGGTCTGCCTAGGGTAGGGTTGGTCGGCTTTCGGATTCACCGTGGTGCAAGGGGGGTAGGCTGGCCAATATGGTGTGCCCTGTCGGCAGGTGCAACCTCAGCGTGGTGTGGATGGTTAGGGAGAGGTTGCGTGAATGGTCCTGTCACAGCCTCTCACGGGGCATCGTGGTGATGCACCGGCACACGAGAACGTGTGTGGGGCTGTGTCTTGTGGGTAAAGTTGTACACATCTGATCAGAGTAAATCTATTCAAATAGCCGCGCCCGCGGATATGGGCGACTGGTCAAGACTCACTGTGATTAGTCTCACCTCTTTTTAATTAAAATGACTTAATGGAACTGGTATGGTTTGGGTGGAAGGTGTGGAGTCCGGTCAACGTGGTGTAACGTTGATCGGTGGAGGCTGGTTAACGTGGTGTAACGTTAATCGGTGAAGACTGGTGGACGTGGTGTAGCGTTCATCAGTGGCGCCTGGTGAACGTGGTGTAGCGTTCATCAGTGCGGCCTGGTCAACGTGGTGTAACGTTGATCAGGGGAGACTGGTTAGCGTGGTGTAATGCTGATCAGTGGAGACTGGTTAACGTGGTGTAACGTTAATCAGTAGAGTCCGGTTAACGTGGTGTAACGTTAATCGGAGGAGACTGGTGAACGTGGTGTAACGTTCATCAGTGGAGTCTAGTCAGCGTGGTGTTATGCTAATCAGTGGAGTCTGGTTAACGTGGTGTAACGTTAACCAGTAAGGGATGGTTGGGCCTGGTTAACGTGGGGTAACATTAATCGGTGGAGAATTAATATTGTTCAATCAATCAACCTTTTATCGTTTGCGAACTACTACTGTTTACAACTTCTTTTACGCAAATGAGCCACCAGCCTCTCTTTGAAATCCTATGCACAAATGCATCATTGGTGTGGCTTGCTGAGTATGGTGGGTGGTACTCAGCCTTGCTATATTCTCCCTTTTCAGAAGTGAAGACCTTGGCTTATACCCCAGTTGAGCTTGACTGTGGTGTGGAGCTAAAGCCACGCTAGTTTCGCCTTTCCGCTGCTGTTTTCTTCTGTGTGAGGACTAAGTGCCTCTTCTGTAAGTATTAACGCTTTATTTACGTTTGGATCTGTTTATTGATTTGTCATTTTGTGTACCCTGGCTTGATTCCTGGACAAGGATTTTAATACACAAAATAGTCTGGAAATTGGCTAAATTTCTGGGCGTGACAAATCCTTGGGGCACGCCTTGTTGAGATCAGTGTAGTCAACGCACATGCGCCATTTACCTTTTTCTTCCCGACCAGGACTGGGTTTGCTAGGCAATTCGGGTGATAGACCTCTTTGATGAACCCGGCTGCGAGAAGCTTGGTTATCTCTTCCCGGATAGCATCTTTATGGTCTTGTGTGAAGCGCTGTAGCCATTGCTTGACTGGCTTAGCGTCTATCTTGACGTTGAGGGCGTGCTTGATCACCTCCCTTGGTATGCCCGGCATGTCGGACGGTTTCCATGTGAAGATATCCTTGTTGTCTTGGAGGAAAGTGACGAGTACGTCTTCCTATTTGGGGTCGAGTCCGGTCCCGACTAGAGCAGTCTTGGGGGGGTCGGAAGGGTCCAGGGGGATCTTCTTCGTGTCAGAGTCCGCTGAAACTCCCGACTTTGCTGCTTTTTTGGCCGAAACTTGGTCATCCTTGACTTCGGTTGTGACGGCTTGCCAAATGCTGTTGCGTCTGACTGTCACCTCTTGTGATTGAGCCAACTCGCAGCTCTCCTTGTCGCAGGTGAAGGCTTGCTTGACGTCACTGCGGAGGGAGAGGACTCCTGCTGGCCGAGGCATTTTGAGCACCATGTAGGTATAGTGAGGTATCGCCATGAATTTAGTGAGCGCCGGTCGTCCGAGTATCGCGTGGTATGCGGTCTCGAAGTCGGCGACCTCGAAGCAGATGTTTTCTGTGCGGAAGTTATCCCGCGTGCTGAAGGTGACTGGCAAGGTTATCTGCCCGAGGGGTGTTGAAGACAGGCCGGGAATTATCCCGTGGAAGGGCGCAGTACTCGGCCGCAATTCTGAACGAGGGATTTTCATCTCATTCAGGGTCTTGGCGAAGAGGATATTGAGTGTGCTGCCTCCATCTATGAGGGCCTTCTTCAGCTGAATATTCTTGACGACCGGGTCCAGGACGATTGGGTAGCGTCCCGGGTGTGAGACCCGATCGGGGTGATCCGCGCAATCGAATGTGATGGGTGTTTCTGACCAATGCAAATATTGGGGGACGTCTGTTGTAGAGACCGCGTTGACGTCGCGTGCTGTTAGCTTCTGCTTCCGCTTGGATTCGTACACGGACGGCCCTCCGAAGATGTGGTTGAGCTTGGCCTGGGGATCTTGAAAATCATCGGTCGGGCCTGAGTCTGGCTTATCTTTGTCCTTGTCGGCGCCAGACGATGAAGTCTGCTCGGAGGCAAACTTCTTGAGCATGAAGCAATCCTTGGCCGCGTGCTTGCCCTTGGGATGGAAGGGACAAGGCCCGTTCATAACCTTCTGGTATTCGTTTTTCCTTGGGGGCCGTGACCGAGTGCGCTCCACGTTGACCACCTCGGTGTCCGACTTCCGCTTGCGGTTGCCAGACTTGTTCTGTGATGGCTCGTTGTCAACTTTTGCCTTTTGGTCTTTTTGCCGGACTCTTTCTTCTCGTCGAGGGCCTCTGCGACCGCCTCGGCCGAGTCGGCGTATTTATTTGCCATATCGAAGAGAGCCCTGACAGTGGCTGGAGGCTTCCGAGTGAATTTCGTGATGAACGGGGCGTCCTTTACTCCCTTGCAGAAGGCGGCGATGATGACCTCATCCTTGATCATTGGGATTTGGTTGCGCTTCTTGGAGAACCTCTTGATAAATTCACGTAGAGACTCATTCTTCCTTTGGTGCAGTTGGTATAAATCGTGCTCAGAAGACGGCCTCTCGTAGGTCCCCTGGAAGTTAGCGATGAACCGCTCCCTTAGTTCTCCCCAGGAACCGATCGACCGCCTCAGGAGCCCTGTTAGCCATGTCCTCACTGAGTCGGCCAGGGCGATCGGGAGGTAGTTAGCCATGGCTTTGTGGTCACCTCCAGCAGCTCGGATTGCCAGAGTATATACGGTGAGCTAGGATTCAGGGTTGGTTTGGCCGTCGTATTTCTTGATCCTTGTAGGCTTGAAGCCCGACGGCCAGTCAACGTCCTGTAGCTCGTGGGTGAAAGCTAGAATGCCTTCATCTTCGTGAGGGCTCTGGCTCCGATCACGGCGGTTGAACCGCTCGTGGTGGAGGCCGAAGAGCTCATGCTTGTCCTCCAGTCAGTGGCGCTTGTCCTCTTCGCGTTGACAGCGCCGGGCATTAATGTCTGTCGGAGGTCGCGTTGTAGACGAACTCGGAGGTCCTGGTTGAACCAACAATTTTTCTGGTGACGTCGCCGATTGTTGTTGTTGGTGTTGCCGAGTGATGTTTGCCGTGACTCCTCGTGTGGCTGACTTGAGTCGGCTGCCCGATGTCGCGCTGATGCGGACTAGATTGCCGCTAGAGAACCCAACTGATTGGTCGGTATAAGTGTTTAGCCTGATTGCTGGTGCTGCTGACATGCGGCAGCTGTGATCATGGCTTTAATCTTGGCGATAGTCGGGGTGGCCTGGTGATCAGGCCCGAGCTGGAGTGTATCTAGCAGGGTTGCAGCGGCCACGACGTTCTGTTGTGGCGTGACGAAGACGTCGTGGTTGCCGACTCTAGTCTGGAGGATCTGTTGCTGAGCGGTTTGCCCAGCCTTGCGTAGCTCATCGTTTTTAGTCTCGTGGTTGGCCTCCTCTTGTTGCCGTAGTCGGCATGCCTCCTCTTGTTGCTCCTCTTGTAGTCGGCGTACCTCTGGTGGAGGGGTTGAAGCCATGAAGATCTCGCGAGGCAGAAGGAAACTCGCCAGACTGGTGTCTGAACTGGTGTTTGAACCGTTGTCCGACTTGGAGTCAAAATCCGAGTAGTTGATCAGAGTAAGGACGACTCCGACCTCCCTAGATCCAATCCGGAGCGGCTCTAAGCCATGTCCAAACTGAACCGTGGGGGATCGGGTCTGCCGCGTAAGATGTAGATCCGTGGAGTTGCCCAGCCCGTGCGGGAGATTGACGATCTCTCCCCATCCTAGCCCAACCCGGGCTGGCTCAAGGCCTAGCGTGAGTCGGACGCCGAAGGAGAGAGTTGTCCCGAGGCTCGGCGAAGTGGAAGATTGCCGCAACAGATCGATGACGGTTATTGTGGTATCTTGTTGGCCGACTGGCACGGAGTCGGTTGGTTCCTTGGCCGGTTGGATTGGATCTGCATCGGCCAAGGCGAGGTTGCCGAACATGTCAGCGATGAAGTCGAGGCTTCCGAATGAAATCGTGTCTCCGGGGGAGAATTTGTCGCCGTCGACTCCTATTGTTGGATCCATCGAGCTTGTTGAAGTTGATCTCGCGGAAGCCCCTACCTGGCGCACCAACTGTCGATGTTTTACACCGGCAATATGAATATAGGGCTACTCGTTGGATCGAATCTCGATGGATTGCAAAGGAACACGAAGAATTTATACTGGTTCAGGCTCTCGATGTGAGGTAATATCCTACGTCCAGTTGTGGTGTTATTCCTTTGAGAATTTGTGTTGATCTATGATCTTCTGCCCTCAGGGGGTGCCCTGCCTCCCCTTATATACTGGGGGACAAGGGTACAAGGTAGGAGTCCTAGCCGGAGACGGCCAAGGGATCTCCTCTTAGAGATACAATTTACCCGACTAGGACTGTATATTCCTTATTGTATAAGGCAAAGTCTGCCGGGTGCTACTATATCTCTAATTACAAGGCTAGGCCCATCCTGTATCTGAGTGGCCCATATGCTTGTGATGAGATACCCGGGGCCCATGGCCTCCACAGATGGCATTCGACATCACCTTTCAACCACGGACAACAATCAAATCACAAGCTCTAGCCGACTTCGTGGCCGAGTGGACGGAAGTTCAGATGCCTACATCAACAGTGAAGCTAGAGTACTGGACAATGTACTTTGACGGTTCTCTACGGATCGGCGGCGCCGGGGCCGGCGTCGTATTGACGTCCCCCATCGGCGAAAAACTCAAGTACATTCTCCAGATCCACTTCCCGGCTTCCCACAACGTCGCCGAGTACGAGGCACTCATCCACGGGCTCTGCATTGCTATATCACTTGGCATCCGCCGACTGGTTGTGCGAGGAGACTCTCAACTCATGGTGAACCAAGTCATGAAGGACTGGACATGTCTTGACGACACAATGGCGGCGTACTGTCAGGAGGTCCGAAAGCTGGAAAACAAGTTCGACGGGCTGGAGATAACACACGTCCTATGACAATACAATGATGCTACAGATGAATTGGCAAACATGGGATCCAAGCAAGAAGTGGTCCCGACAGGGATCTTTGTCGAGCAACTTATGGAGCCATTAGTCAAGAAGAAACCAGTGCCAGAGTAGTCGGGAGGCGAACCTACCCTGGCAACAGACGAAGTATTGAACATATGTCAAGATTGGTGGACTCCTGTTCTCAAATTCCTCCTAGACGATGAACTCCCAGAAGATTGCAGTCAACAGGGCATTCCCCTTTCTTCCTTGTCTACGGTGCCCAGGCTATGCTACCGACAGAGTTACAGTTCGGCTCTCCGCGAGTCCGGGCTTACTCAGAAGACGTTTCAAACAATACCCGACTGGTCGAGTTAGATCAGTTGGAAGAAGCAAGAGACACCGTAACAATCCAGTCGGCAAGGTATCTTCAAGGTCTACATCGCTACCACAATCGCAATATCCGTGGCCGCGCCTTTTTGGTCGGGGATCTCGTTCTGAGGAAAATACAAACCACCAAAGACAGGCACAAATTATCCCTAATCTGGGAAGGGCCGTTCATTATAGCCGAGGTCACGCGACTAGGCGCCTACCGACTGAAGACCGAAGACGGTGTCCTCATCAACAACTCATGGAACATAGAACAGCTACGTCCTTTCTATACCTGAGTTTTATACTTTTCATGTGTACAGTTTCTCTGACTCACTACGCCGCTTGCATCAACCGAGTAGTGAGTCGGGGGCTGCATGTATATATGTGCTGTCAATAATATACGAGCTCGTCCTACTCAGTCACGAAGCTTTACTACGACTGTCACGTTTGCCCGAGTACAGCTTCTTACTTTGAACGTTTTTATTAAGTTCTAACAGAATAACTCGGCATAGACCGCACGGTCAAGTAAAGCTAATGACGACTGAGTACATAAGCTTGGTGGCGCCGCGCATGTATTTACACATGTTTCTTCACAAAAGTGTATACATACCGACTACATAATATGTTGCCCTTACAGACCCAGGTCTCGGGTAATTACTTCAGCAGTCGGCTTCGCCCGGGCAATCAGCTCCAGCGCCTCCTCAGGCGTCGTCTCCTCGGCAAACCCCTCCCCAATGGCTTCAATGTCTGCCCTCGGGTAGATGGATTTGGTCATCGCCAGGGTTTGGGCCACGTTAGCAACAACATGCTCATCCGAGTACCTCTTCAAGGCACTCGGTGCATTCTCAAGACGCGCCTCTATTTGGGGGATCCTGCTGCAACTGGTTTCCACAGGGCTGGGATCTATGAGGTCAAGGAGCCCTTTCACGGACCCGACGAGGGCTTCCCATGACTCCCTGATCACTCTTATCTCCTTCGTGTAAAACCGATATTGGGCCGGCAAGTAAACTTGTCAAACTCGGCTACAGACGGAATGACTAATGGATTGGCTAAGATCACGGTCAGGTTGAGGACTTACTTTCGTAGTCGGCCTCCCACCCGGCCACGGTCTTCTCCAGTTCAGCTCTTTCCTTACCGAGCTTGACGACGGCCTCTTTCAGCTCGGCCTTCTCCCGATCAAGCTCGGCGTTGGCCTTTGTCAGGTCGGCCTTGACCTTCTCAAGCTCGGACCTGGCTTCTTCGGCCTCCTTCAGCTGTGATTCCCTCTCTATTTGGGTCTTCAACTCTGCTTCTAGGGCTGCACGACAGATTAGCCAAGAGCTCAACCGTGCAGTCATGACATAACTGGGCAGCCGGGAACAACGCAGCTGGATGAATACGTCGATGGTTCAGTCGGGAAGGTGCATTCGGGGAGTTTACCTCTGATCTTTCCGGCTAGGGCCCAAGTCTCCTCCTTGAGCTGGTCGATGCCACTCTTCAGCCAGGCTTCCCTCCCCGCATGACGCTCCTCCATCTCGGCCTTCAATGCCCGGAGCTACTCCAATTCTGCGAGGTGGGGAGCCATTTCGACCAGGATTTCCGTCATCGCCTCATTGCGGTCAACAAGCTTCTGCTCAGGGTAAAAAACAAATCAATGACGGAGTTAGACGTCAAAATGAGAAGATCACCGCGACTCTGCCACAAGAATCATACTCCGACTCCCTGGGACCCGCTGATGGCGGCGCGAAGCAAGCTTTCGCGTTCCCTTCTTGCGACGACTTCATCAAGCCTGAAGCTCTTCACGGTCCCGTCAGGCGCCGTCCAAGTGAATGTTCGGGGCATCCTGTGCGGAGGAGCTTCAATCCGAGGCAGGTTCGGGATCTCTGGCGGCGGCGACGACGACGACGACGACCACAATGGCGACGGGGTCCCGGCCCCCATGCCATCGTCCCCCGCTGCCTCGGGGACCGGCTCGGGGGCTCTGACCGCGGCCTCCGCGATGGGCGACGCTTCAGGGGCTGCGGCCTCAACCTCAGCAACTGCCTCTTGGTCGGGTGGCCACGGTGACCCTGCAATTGGGACCACCTCAGTCTCCACGACTAGGCTAGCCACTGGCTCAGCGGGTGTGTTCGTGGCCGCCGGCTCGGCTGGAGCAGGCTCTTCAAGGGGAGCGGTCAGATCGGTCTCCTTGAGATCGATATCGGCCCGCTTCCTACATGACGAAACAAGACATCAAAACACTATAGCAACACGCAAGGATTCCAGAAGATCCGAAGTAGCATACCTCTTGGAGAACTTCAGTTTCCTGTCGGGCGACCCGGGTCCTGACGGAGCGCTACCTCCGGTCGTCAGCTCGGCCGACGAATTGGTCGGCGCCACAGTCGGTGGCGGCATATCAGCTCGAGTCGGCCCCGGTTCTGGTGCGGTTAGCTCAAGCACCCCCGTCCTCGACGGTGTCTCCTCTGGCCGGCCCCTCGGCGGTGCTGTTGCTGGACTTGGCAATGTTGGGCTCAAACCCATAGATCTCAACCTTGGGCTTGATCACCTGGGCGCCGCGACGACGGTGTCCTTTATCTTCAGGCTTCTTGCCACGGCGCATGCCGTCATGGCCCCCTCACCCCGATACAGAATCGGCTTCTTCCCTGCTCTCTTGGAGTCGGGCTGGGTAGTAGAGGGGCTCCTCGGCCTTTTCTTCGATGCAACGGCCGACAATGGGCGGAGTCTTCATCGAACTCTTTGTGCCACTACAAATGAGTCAGCAAAATACATCACGCGATGCTGAACAATCACAGTTCCACAGGCATTCATCACAGAAGAAGATTAAAGGTTACATTGGTCCAGGGCCGAAGGAAGCTATAGGCCGCGACCCGGCGGTTATCGTCTTCGGTCGCGATCACCCCTTCGGAGAAGTAACCGAACAGGGTCTCGGTCACTACACCCTTGTTGGCCGACTTGTTGCTTACTCGGTCAGGATCATTTTTGCCTTTAAAGGCCCAGCCAAATGCACTCCTCAGCTTCAGCGGCTGGATGCGCCGAGTCAAGAAGCGACGAGCCACCCAAGGTCCTGTCAGGCCAGCCTTTTTGAGGTCATCTAACTTCACCAACAATTGATGTGCCTGGCCCATATTCTCAAAGGATGGCTCTGCTGACCAATTTGGTGAAACCACGGGCGGCAAGCCGATAAATGGGCGCAAGGAGGGAGCCAGATCTGCGCAGTAGAACCATTCCTTGTGCCAGTCTTTCAGAGAAGATTTCAAGGGGAGATCAAGATATGTCTTCTTCCCATCGCTCCTCAGCTGGAGACCAGCCCCCCCAATCACACTAATATTATTCTTGGAGGGTTGGGGTTTGATGTGGAACAGATGTTGGAAGAGGATAAAATGGAGTTCAACACCCAAGAAGCACTCACAGAGAGTAACAAATATTGAGATCTGAAGAATCGAGTTGGGGCTCAAATGCACCAACTCCAGCCCATAGAAGTCAAGGACGCGGCGGAAGAAATCGGAAGATGGAAGGCACAAGCCCCAATCGAAAAAAGAGGCAAAAACTACTGTTTCACCTGGTTGGGGATTTGGGGCCGACTCACCTTTAGCCGGCCGCCAGCGAATCACCTCTTGGCTGGGCAACTTCATTTGACTCTCCAGTAGCTTCAGCTTCACCGAGGCGCAATCTGAAATTGGCCAAGCACTCTCTGGCGCACCCGCAAGATCTGAAGCTTTCGGCATGACTGGAAGCGGCAAGATTTGAGGAAAAACGGATCGGGGGCTTGGAACAAACGAAGAGGATTGGAATCGCCTGAGTTCGGGTGGGGAATAGTAGCAGCTAACCCTAGCCGGGCGGGAAGCAAAAAGTTGGGCACGAAGGTGGAAGACGAAGCGATTGGATGATTTGGAGAAGATGAAGGAATCTTTTTCTCTCTCCCCGCTTTTATAGAGCCGATGCTGACTAGATGGGCTTGGGCCTACACAGTCAGCAATGGGCCATCAAGATATGAGTTCCTACAGTAGCATGCTCCATGTGGGCTGCCCACAGGCTAAGTTGAAATTATAGCGCTGGTGCTACTAACAGGAGCCGATGAGGTAAACAGATATGCTTCATGAGAGCCTTATTGCTAAACATATATGTTTGGGTATCTGTTTTATCCACCAGGTCTCGAGGATATATCCTTACAAGGATCACAAGCTGGTCTTCATTAAAATTGGGGATGTAGGTATCTCTCTCGAGTACACTTGACCATGTCGTGGATTTATTTTCATGCAGTGGTACTCGGCCTACATGCGTGGCCACCAGTTGCCATGAGCAATGTTATTCCAGCTGACATGATGCTGAAGAGAGTCTAACTTTCAAGTAGTGCACTACTCGGAGAGAACTATAAATATCTTTTTCCCGCTGACATGATAGCAGGAGTCTAACTTCTGAGTGGGACGCCACTCGGAAAAGACTATAAACCCCCTTTTCCAGCTGACATGACGCTGAAGAGTCCCATATACGAGTAGCATCCTACTCGCAAGACTATAAACACCTGTTCCGACTGACATGAAGTCGAAGAGGTCCATACGAGTAGATTCCCTACTCGGCAAGACTATAAAGTTTATTTCGGTTGACATGATACCGAAGAGTCTCATATACTAGTAGTAATCTACTCGGGAAAGACTTGTAGGTTAAAGATCTTTGACTTTATGTTTAATTGTCTTCACAATTAAGCACAAAGTCAGGGGCTACACCTAATAGGTGCGCCTATTCGGCGCGCACTATTTATATATCTCCATGAAGCCCTTCATAGCCTCGTTGCCAGGTGACATGAAGCAGGACTCGGGAAGAAGACTTACTCGGACAAAGAGTACTCGGGAGCATCGCACTCGGGCAATCTTCACCGTGGAGGACGAGCACTCGGCATCAGCTGTGACTCAGCTATAAAGGTCTCAGGGGCTAATGTGGAGGCCATGGGCCCCGGGTACCTCATTACTAGCATATGGGCCACTCGGATAGAGGATGGGCCAAATGATGTAATTAGAGATAAGATAGCACCCGGCAGACTTTACCTTGTACGATAAGGAATAACAGTCTTAGTCGGATAGGTTTCTATCTCTAAGAAGGAAATCCCTTGGCCGTATCCGGCTGGGATCCTTATCATGTACCCCTGTCCCCTAGTATATAAAGGGAGGCAGGGCGCCCCATGAGGGCACAGAAGATCATTGATCACAAACCACCTCAGAGGAATAACACCTCAACTGGACGTAGGGTATTACCTCACATCGAGGGCCTGAACCAGTATAAATCTTCTCTGTGTTCCTCTGCAATCCACCAAATTCACCTTTGCCGAGTAGCCCTATAGTTTTATTGCCGGTGCAAAGCATCGACAGAGTAACTAGTATTCCCAGGATGGTTTTTGGTTGCTAATAAATGTGGGAGTGGTTGGGTGCCAAGAGGGCGATATACCCCCGTCCTTGAGTACAGGAAATGAGTTCCTGGTCCTTGGTTAAGACAGAAGGCCCATTTATAGGGCAACGTGCTATCCTGGGAAGGCTTTGGAAAGGCCTTGTCGCGAACCTCCCCACTTGGCCAGTGTGGGAGTAAGCTCGCGTCGTGTGGGAAAAGCGTACACCCTTTTCAAAGGATTATGAACTATTCGAATAACCGTGCCCATGGTTACGAACAAATGTAAAGTGATTCCTCTAGCGTAGATTTTATTTTATAAGTATCTGTACAATTGTTTTGCGGGTTGGGAATCATTACCAGAATCGGTCTGTGTGACTGATGGATGGCATGTGTGGCCTGAAATGGGCCTGTGTGACCCGGGGTGTCGGATGACACCAGAGTTGAGTTGTTTAAGTAAAGTGACAAGTTTTGAAATAAAGAGAATCCACCTAAATGGAGGTACTAGATGAGGGTACGCTCCGAATCGGGAATTGTGACAAGTCTCAGACTTGTGGAATGGGTTGAGACGCGAGTCTCTTCTCGACTAACTTAACTGTGGTGAGTTGTTGCAAAGCAACAAAGTCTTCGAAAACCACTTTTGCGAAAATAACCCTAACCTTCCTTGCTACACCTTGCATGCCACATAATTTCTGTGACTTGCTGAGTACCTCGTGTACTCACCCTTGCTTATCTTCTCCCAGAAGTCTATGAAGATGAAGACCCTACCCTCAGTTAGTTCTATCAAGATCAAGTCAAGTACGAGGAGTTTTAGTGTTTCGCTCTAGGTCCCCAAGCCATGCTTGTGGGTATAGGTCTACCAGTGTATCTGCGCTGCCTACTTTTGTAATGTATCTTTGCATGTCTTGGGTTCTGTCCGAGACTGCAACTTATGTAAGGACTATGTTTAATAAATAAAGCAGGTTTAGCTGTGATTGTGGAGGCCATGGGCCCCAGGTACCTCATCACAAGCATATGGGCCACTCGGACAGAGGATGGGCCGAGACTTGTAATTAGAGATATAGTAGCACCCGGCAGACTTTGCTTTGTACAAAAAGGAATATACAGTCCTAGTAGGGTGAGATGTATCTCTAAGAAGGAAATCCCTTGGCCGTGTCCGACTGGGATTCCTACCTTGTACCCCGGTCCCTCGGTATATAAGGGGAGGCAGGATGCCCCTTGAGGGCAGATCATCAAGAGTTCATCAGAACCACCACCATAATCCTCAAAGGAATACATCCCAACTAGACGTAGGGTATTACCTCGCATCGAGGGCCTGAACCAGTATAAAATCTCTCCGTGTTCCTCTGCAATCCACCGAGTTTCCATCCGCTGAGTAGCCCCATATTCATATTGCCGATGTAAAACATCGACAGTTGGCGCGCCAAGTAGGGGCTTAGGCGAGATCTACACCAACAATCTTGATGGATCCTACATCAGGAGTTGACAGCGACAAATTCTCCCCTGGAGACACAATATCCTTCGGAAGCCTCAACTTCATCGCCGACCAGATCGGCAATCTCACCTTGGCTGACGCAGATCCAATCCAACCGGCTGAGGAACCAGCCGACTCCGTGCCAGTCGGCTCACAAGACGCTGCACCAGCTATCATCAATCTAATGCAGCAATCTTCAACTTCACCGAGCTTTGGGACAGCTCTCTCCTTCGGCGTTCGACTCGCGCTAGGCCTTGGAGCCAGCCCGGGTTGGGCTAGAAAGGGGAGAGATCGTCAATCTCCCGGACGGGCTCAACCATGTCACAGATCTATACTTCATGCGGCAGACCTGACCCCCCACGGTTCAGTTTGGACATGGCTTAGAGCCGCTCCAGATTGGATCCAGGGAGGTCAGAGTCGTTCTTACTATGATAAACTACTCGGACTCCGACTCCAAGTCGGACAACGGTTCGAACACCAGTTCGGACTCCAGTCTGGCATGCCTCCTTATCCCCCGCAAAATCTTCATGGCTTCAACTCCTCCACTAGAGGTATGCCGACTACAAGAGGAGCAACAAAAGGAGGCGCGCCGACTACGGCAACAGGAGGAAGCCGACCGTGAGGCTCGCAACGACGGGCAACGCAAGGCTGGGCGTACTGCTCAGCAATAGATCGTCTAGACAAAAGTCGGCAACCACGACGTCTTCGTCACGCCACAACAGAACGTTGTGGCCGCCGCAACCCTGCTGGACACGCTCCATCTCGGGCCTGATCACCAGGCCACCCCGACCATTGCCAGATCAAGGCGATGATTACAGTTGCTGCCTATTAGCAGCAACAGCAGTCGGGCGACACAATTGTTTCGACTAATAGATCGGGTTCTCCGGCAGCAGGCTCATCTACATCAGCACGACGTCGGGCGGCTAGCTCAAGTCAGCTACACGAAGAGTCGCGGGAAACATCACTCGGCGACACCAATAACAACAATCGGCAGTGTCACCAGTACGATCGCCGGCCCAACCAAGACCTCCGAGTTCGTCTACAATGCGACCTCCGACACGACATCAATGCCCGGCGCCGCCAACGCGAAGAAGAAGAGCGCTGCCAACTGGAGGACAAGAACGAGTGTTTCGGTCTTCATCACGAGCGGTTTAACTGCCGTGGTCGGAGCCGGAGCCCTCACGAAGACGAAGGCGCCCCAGCTTTCACCCACGATCTATAGGACATCGACTGGCCGTCGGGCTTCAAGCCTACGGGGATCGAGAAATACGACGGCAAAACTAACCCCGAGTCCTGGCTCACCGTATACACCCTGGCAATTCGAGCTGCCGGAGGTGACCACAAAGCCATGGCTAACTACCTCCAGTCGCACTAGCCGACTCGGCGAGACATGGCTAACAGGGGTCTCCGAGGCGACTCGTCTTCCTGGGGAACTCAGGAGCAGTTCATCGCCAACTTTCAAAAGACCTACGAGAGACCATCTTCTGAGCATGATTTATACCAACTACACCAAAAGAAGAGCGAGTCTCTACGCGAATTTATCAAAGGTTCTCTGAGAAGACGCAACCAGATCCGCAATAATCAAGGACGAGGGCTATTCATCGCCGCTTTCCGCCAAGGAGTAAAACGCCATGTTCACGCGAAGTTCACTCGGAAGCCACCATCCTCCGTTCGGGCTCTCTTTGACATGGCAAACAAATACGCTGACTCAGCTGAAGCGGTCGCAGAGGCCCTCGACAGAGGAAGGAGCCCGGTAGACGGACCAGAAGGCGAAAGCCGACAAACCAAGCCATCAAAAATAAGACGCAACCGCAAGCGCGAAGTGTCGATGTTTTACAAAAGGCAATAAACTAATAGGGCTACTCGGCAAGGGGAAACTTTGGTGGACTGCAAAGGAACACAAGGAGATTTATACTGGTTCAGTCCCTCAGATGGGAGGAATACCCTCGGTCCAGTTGTGGGGTCTTCCTTTGAGGATCTGGTGCATCAATGATCTTCTGCCCTCATGGTGCGGCCCTGCCTCCCCGTATATACTAGGGGACAGGGGGTACAAGATAGAATCCCAGCGGATACGGCCAAGGATTGCCTTCTTAGAGATACATTTACCCAAGCTAGACTGTATATTCGTTCGTGTACAAGCAAAATCGCTATCGGGTGCTATTAATCTCTAATTACAAGTTGGCCCAATCCTCGATCCGAGTGGCCCATATGCTTGTGATGAGGTACCCGGGGCCCATGGCCTCCACAGTAGACCCTAAGACCTTCATAGTTGAGTCAAGCTGATGCGAGGGCTCGTCCTCCATGGCTGAAGATATTGCCCGAGTGCATTGCTCCCGAGTACTCCTTGTCCGAGTGCTTCTTCTTCCCGAGTCCTGCTTCATGTCAGGTGGCAACGAGGCTATGAAGGGCTTCATGTTGGTGTATGAATAGTGTGCGCCGAATAGGCGCACCTATTAGGTGTAGCCCCCGACTTTGTGCTTAATTGTGAAGGCAATTAAACATAAAGTCAAAGATCTTTAACCTTGCAGTCTTTTCTGAGTAGATTACAACTGGTATATGAGACTCTCTGGTATCATGTCAATCAGAATATGATTTATAGTCTTGCCGAGTAGCATGCCACTTGTATATGGGACTCTTCAGCTTCATGTCAGCTGGAAAAAAGGGGGTTTATAGTCTTTCCCGGGTGGCGTCCCACTCGGGAGTTAGACTCTTCAGCGTCATGTCAGCTGGAAAAAATATTTATAGTCTCTCCCGAGTAGTGCACTAGTCGGAAGTTAGACTCTTCAGCATCATATCAGCTGGAATAATGTTGCTCATGGCAACTGGTGGCCAAGCATGTAGGCCGGGTACCACTTTATGAAAATTAATCCATTGCGTGGTCAGGTGTACTCGAGAAAGATACATGCATCCCCAATTTTAATGAAGACCAGCTTGTGATCCTTATAAGGATATATGCTCGATACTTGGTGGATAAGACAGATACCCAAACACATGCGTTTAGCAATTAGGCCTTCATGAAGCATATCTGTTTACCTCATCGGTTCCTGTTGGTAGCATCAGCACTGCGATTTTAACTCAGCCTGCCAGCGGCCCATATTGAGCGTGCTACTATAGGAACTCATATCTTCAGTGGCCCAGCTTCAACTGTGTAGGCCCAAGCCCATTTAGTCGGCACAGGCTCTATAAAGGCTGAGGGAGAGAGAAAAGATTCCTCTATCTTCCCCACGCGACCAATCGTTTCGTCTTCCTAGCTCCGCGCCGAAATTTCGCTTCCCGCTCCGCTAGGGTTCGCCATTGCTTGCTCCTCCCCACCAAAGCTCGAGCGATTCAGCATCCATTTGTCCACTCCAAGCCCCCGACTATATTTCCCCCAAATCTCTTGTCCCCCCAGCCATGCTGAAGGTGCCAGATTCCATCGGGGCGTCGGATGATGGGTGGCCGACCTCGGATTGCAGCCGGTTGAAGCTAGAAAGATTGGAGAGGTCTCTGTGGCTACAAAGCTGCGATATCATCCGATGGCGCCCGGTTGAGTGTGAGTCGGTCCCAAATCCCCAATCTGGTGAAACCGTTGTATTTGCTTCTTTCTTTGACCGGGGTTTGTTCCTTCCCTCTTCCGAGTTCTTTCGCTATCTTCTTAATTTTTATGGATTGGAGTTGGTGAATCTGAATCCCAACTCGATCCTGCAAATCTCAATATTTGTGACTCTCTGTGAGTGCTACTTGGGTGTGGAACTCCACTTTAGTTTTTTTAGGCATCTATTCCACATCAAGCCCCAACCCTTCAAGAATAAGGTTCAGGTGATTGGGGGGGCTGGCCTTCAGTTGAGAAGTGAGATGAAGAAGATATATATTAGTCTCCCTCTGAAGTCCTCCTTGAAAGGTTGGCATAAGGAATGGTTTTATTGTTCCAATCTGACACCCTCCCTGCCTGCATTCACCGGAAAGCCCCTGACGATCTCGCCCAATTGGTCGTCGGACCCAACCTTTGAAGAGATGGGCTAGGTGCATCAGTTGCTGGCCAGATTGGAGAAGTTTAAGGAAGCTGGCCTGACTGGCCCTTGGGTGGACAAGCATTTCCTGACCCAGCGCATTCAACCGCTGAAGTTGAGGAGCGAGTTTTGCTGGGACTATCAAGGGAAAGATGACCCCGACCGAGAAAACCGAGAGGTGGTCAGCTAGCAAGAAGTGACCAAGACCTTGTTCACCTATTGCTCCAATTGGGTGATCGAGACCGAGGATGCAGAGCGCTGCATTGCGGCTTACAACCGGAATCGGCCTCGTCCCGAGGTAACCTCTGCTTTTCTTCTATGATGAATGCTTGTGGACATGTATCTGTAATGGACCAGCATTGTATGATGTACATTGCTGAATTATTTGTAGTGGTGCAAGGAGTTTGATGATGACTCCCGCCCATTGTCGGCCGCTAAATCAAAGAAGAGGCCGAGAAGTCCTTCTGCCACCTAGCCCAACTCCAAGGGAGCGGGGAAGAAATCCAGTGTGGACTGGGGCAAGGCGAAGGTTGTGAAGCCGAGCACTGCCACCGGGAGTTTGAAAATAAGGGACACCGCCGGCACAGCGCCTAGGCCATTGAGCCCCAGACCGGGACCCGTGCAGTCGAGCTCCACATCGTTGAGCCCAACCAGAGTGCTGCTGAGTACGAGGTCGACTGTAGCTCCGCCGAGTACCTGTGTGCCCCAGGCAACCATACTGCGAACGGGGGTGACCAGGACTAAAATGCCGCCGCCGACTGCCACGCCCTGCGGCCCGACGGCCAGCAGCCCTCCAGCGCCGTCCTCTGGATCTCCCGGACAGAAGCTCGAGTTTTCCAAGAGGTAGGTCATTATGGGTCTTCTGAAAATTATGTTTATGATTGTGACATCTTGATACTGGATTCGTTATACAGGAGGCGAGTCGATATTGATCTCAAGGAGACCACGCCACCCACCCTCACTGTCGATCCTGCCCCAACCGAGTTGGCGCCGGCGAGCACACCCGCTGAGCCGGCAGCGGTCCCAGTTACAGAGACCGAGACAACCCTGACTGCAGGGCCGCCGACACCGATCGACCCAGGGACGGTTGCCGGAGTGACTGCTCCAGCCCCTGAGCCGGCGCCAGTCGCCAAAACTGCCACGGCAGCTCCCGAGCAAGCGCCCGTTATTGAAGCCGCAGCTGCAGCTTCTGAGCCAGCCCCCGAGGCTGCTGAGTTGGGGGCCAGGAGTCCATCGCCATCTTGGTTGTCGTCATCATCGTCGTCGTTGTCTACTCCTTCGGACAAGCCAGATCTTCCCAGGCTCGAGGCTCCTCCTCGCAAGTTCCCGCGGACGTTCCATTGGACGGAGCCCGACAGAACCGCAAGGAGTTACAAGCATGACGAGGCCGCAGCGGAAAGGGAGCGTGAAAGCTTGTTGCGCGCTACTCTCGACGCATCCCGGGGGATCCAGGTATGACCCCCATCGTATTCTAGTCTTGGCTGTCTTGCTCATATGTGTGATCTGACGACTGACTCTGTTTTGCTCTGTTTTTCCTCGAGTAGAAACTTGTTGATCGCTCGGAGAGAATGAGCGAAGTCTTGATCCGGGTCGCCCCTCAGCTTCAAGAGTTGGACCAGCTTCGGGCCTTAAAGGCCGAGGTAAAAGGGCGCAGCTAGGAGAGGGAGTCTTGGCTGAGGGACGGCGTTACTCAGCTCAGGACTGAAAATTGGGACCAAGCCAAAAAGATAAGAGGTAGGCCTCCAGAATGTATCTTTCTGACCAGATCCTTGGTAAATTCCTCTAGCTATGTTGTTCCCGACTGCCCAGTTGTGCCTTGACTAATTTGTCGTGTAGCCCTCGAAGCCGAGTTGAAGACCTGAACAGAGGAGGCAATCCAGCTGAAGGAGGCCACGAAAGCCAATGCCGAGCTTGAAAAGGACAAGGCCGACCTGACTAACGCCAGAACCGAGCTTGAACAAGAGAAGGCCGTGTTGAAAGAGGCCAATGCCAAGCTCAAGAATGAAAAGGTCGAACTGGAGAGGACCATAGCCAGATGGGAGGCCGACTATGACAGTAAGTCTCCCTTTTGACACTGATCTTAACCAATCCATTAATTACTCCATGTGTGGCTTTACTTAACAAGTTTACTTGTTGGTGAACCCGGGTAGCTGCTAGAGCCAATTCCCAAGCCCAATTTTGGGCTTATGCAGAGGAGATAAGGGTCGTCAAGGAGTCACGGGAGGCCCTCCTTGGGTCCGTGAGAGGGCGCCTTGACATCGTGGATCCTTGCCCCGTGGGAACCAGCTGCAGCTCAATTGCCCAAGTGGAAGCGCGCCTTGAGGATGCACCAAGTGCCCTAAAAAGGTACTTGGACGAGCATGTCATTACCAGCGTGGCCCAAACCCTTGCTATGATGAAGTCCATCTACCCAAGGGCAAATGTTGAAGCCATCGGGGAGGGGTTTGCCGAGGAGACAACTCCTGAGGAGGCGCTGGAGCTGATAGCCAAGGCGAGGCCGACTGCAGAGATTATCACCAGGGATCTGGATCTGTAAAAATAGTACGTCATGCAGTCGGTGTATTGTGGTTTTTTGTAAAGACATGTGTAAATATATATGCAGTGCTGCCAAGCTTTATTATTCAGTTGTCATTAGCTTTACTCGATTATATGGTCTGCACCGAGTTAGTCTGTAGGAACTTAATAAAATCGTTCACCGCAAAAAGCTAAACTCGGGCAAACATAATAAAGTCGTAGTGAAGCTTCATAACTTAAGTAAAATAAGCTCGTATATTATTGACAAAGCATATAAGATACATGCAGCCCCCGACTCACTACTCAGTTGAAACAAGCGGCGTAGTGAGCCCGAGTGGAACTGTACACATGGAAAAAAATAAGAAACTCAGGTATAGAAAGGACGTAGCTATTCTATGTTCCATGAGTTGCTGATGAGGGCACCGTCTTCGGTCTTCAGTTGGTAGGCGCCTGGCCACGTGACCTCAGCTATAATGAACGACCCTTCCTAGATTGGGGATAGTTTGTGCCTGTCTTTGGTGGTTTGTATTTTCCTCAAGACGAGATCTCCAACCAAAAAGGCGCGGCCGCGGACATTGCGATTATGGTAGCGACGCAGGCCTTGAAGATACCTTGCCGACTGGATTGTTGCGATATCCCTCGCTTCTTCCAACTGATCTAGTTCGACCAATCGGGTGTTGTTGGAAATATTTTCTGAGTAGGCCCGGACTCGCGGAGAGCCGAACACTAATTTGGTTGGTAGCATAGACTCGGCACCATAGACCAGGAAGAAAGGGGATTGCCCTGTTGCCCGACTAACCGTGGTTCTAAGAGACCAGAGAATAGATGGGAGTTCTTGTACCTACCGGCCCGCGTATGGTTGGAGTCGGTCGAATATCCTGGCCTTGATATCTTGTAAGACCATACCGTTGGCTCGTTCAACCTACCCATTGCTCCGTGGGTGTGCCACAGACGCATAGCAGATCTTGATGCTGAAGTCGTCACAGAAATCTTGAAACACGCTGCCCTTGAACTGAGTGCCGTTGTCAGTAATGATGCGGTTGGAGACTCCGAATCGGTAGAGTATACTCATAATGAAGTCCTTTGCTCGTACTGCTGTTATGGTTGCAACAGTTTGGCCTCAATCCACTTGGTGAATTTATCCACTGCGACCAACAAGTGTGTGAACCCCCCTGGCGCCTTCTTGAAAGGCCCAACCATGTCAAGCCTCCATACTGCAAAGGGCCAAGAGATTGGGATTGTTTGGAGTTCCTGGGTTGGGAGATTGGTTTGTCATGCGTAGAACTGGCAACCCTTGCACGTATGAACGATGTCTTTGGCATCTATGACTGCTGTTGGCTAGAAAAATCCTTGCCGGTAAGCCTTTCCGACTAATGTCCTGGATGCAGCATGATTGCCACATACGCCCGAGTGGATTGACTGCTGGATTTGCTTGCCCTCCTCGGCGGTGATGCAGTGCATGAGGACACCGGATGCACTTCTTTGGTACAGGTCTTCTCCGACGACTAAGAAATTCTTGCTTCGACGTTTAATTCATTCAGCTTCACTGCAATCTTCTGGGAGTTCATCATCCAGGAGGAATTTGAGAACAGGAGTCCGCCAATCTTGACATATGTGCAGCGCCTCATTTGTTGCCGGGGTTGGTTCGCCTCCCGACTGCTCCGGGGCTGGTTTCTTCTTGATTGATGGCTCCATGAGTTTCTCAATGAAGATCCCTGTCGGGACCTTCTCTCGCTTGGATCCCATGTTTGCCAGCTCATCTGCAGCGTCATTGTATTGTCGTAGGACATGTGTTATATCCAGCCCGTCGAACTTGTTTTCCATCTTGCGAACCTCCTGACAGTATGCCGCCATGGTGTCATCGAGGCATGTCCAGTCCTTCATGACTTGGTTTACCACGAGTTGAGAATCCCCGTGCACAACCAGTCGACGTATGCCGAGTGATATAGCAATGCGGAGCCCATGGATGAGTGCCTCGTACTCAGCGACATTGTGGGAAGCTGGGAAGTGGATTTGTAGAACGTACTTGAGTTTTTCGCCGGTGGGTGACGTTAGTACGATGCCAGCCCCGGTGCCGCTGATTTGTAGAGAACCGTCGAAGTACATTGTCCAGTACTCTAGCTTCGCTGTTGATGTGGGCATTTGAACTTCCATCCACTCGGACATGAAGTCGGCTAGAGCTTGTGATTTGATTGCTGTCCTTGGCTAAAAGGTGATGTCGAATGCCATCAACTCAAACGCCCATTTAGCGATTCGGCCGGTGGCCTCGCGGTTATGTAGGATGTCCCCGAGTGGGAACGATGTGATCACCGTGACTTGATGTGCTTGGAAATAGTGCACCAGCTTCCGGACAGTGATGAGTAGGCCATAGAGCAGCTTCTGGACCTACGGATATCTCATCTTCAAGTCGGCAAGGACCTCACTGACAAAGTAGACTGGCCTTTGGACTTTTTGGATGTGACCCTGTTCGGGTCGCTCGACCACCAGCATCGTGCTGACTACCTGAGTAGTTGCCGCCAGGTATAGCATTAGCGGTTATTGGGGCATGGGTGACGCCAACACGGGGGGTGATGTGAGGAATTGCTTGAAGTCTTCGAAGGCTTGCTGGGCTTTAGGAGTCCATTGGAAATTGTCCGCTTTCTTCAACAACTTGAAAAAGGGCATGCCCTATTCGCCCAGTCGGGAAATAAACCGGCTGAGTGCCGCCATGCAGCCTGTCCACTTATGGACGTCCTTCTGGTTAGTCGGGGGAGCCATGTTCATAATTGCGTTGACTTTATCCGGGTTGGCCTCGATGCTGCGATGCGAGACGATGAAGCCGAGTAACTTGCCGGATGGCACACCGAAGGCGCACTTTTCCGGGTTCAACTTCATCTTAAATCTTCGAAGATTTTGGAAGGTTTCTTCCAAGTCAGTGATGAGGTCTTCTTTGGACTTGGTCTTGATCACCATGTCGTCGACGTAGGCCTCCATGTTGCGCCCGATCTGAGTCTGTAGACACCGCTGAATTGCCCATTGATACATTGCTCCAGCGTTTTTCAATCCGAATGGCATAGTGATGTAGCAGTACGCACCAAACGGCGTGATAAAAGACGTCTTGAGGCAGTCCTCCTCCTTCAAACTGATTTGATGGTATCCCGAGTAGCAGTCGAGAAAGCTGAGAAGTTCGCACCCCACAGTTGAATCCACCACCTGGTCTATCCTTGTATATCAAATGGGTCTTTGGGGTACGCCTTGTTGAGATCAGTGTAGTCGACGCACTTGCGCCATTTACCGTTTTTCTTCCGGACCAGAACTGGGTTTGCCAGCCAATCCGGGTGGTAGACCTCTTTGATGAACCCGGCTGCGAGAAGCTTGGTTATCTCCTCCCGAATAGCATCTTTACGGTCTTGAGCGAAGCGCCGCAGCCTTTGCTTGACTGGCTTGGCGTCTGTCTTCACGTTGAGAGCGTGCTCGATCACCTCCCTTGGTACGCCCAGCATGTCGGACGGTTTCCACGTGAAGATATCCTTGTTGGCTTGGAGGAAGGTGACGAGCTCGTCTTCCTATTTGGGGTCGAGTCCGGTCCCGACTAGAGAAGTCTTGGAGGGGTCGGAAGGGTCAAGGGGGATCTTCTTCGTGTCAGAGTCCGCTGAAATTCCCGACTTCGCTGCTTTTTTGGCAGGAACTGGGTCTTCCTCGACTTCGGTTGTGACGGCTTGCCGAATGCTACTCCGCCCGACTACCGCCTCTTGTGATTGAGCCAATTCGCAACTCTCCTTGTCGCAGGTGAAGGCTTGCTTGACGTCGTTGCGGAGGGAGAGGACTCTTGTTGGCCCTGGCATCTTAAGCACCATATATGTATAGTACGGTACTGCCATGAATCTGGCGAGTGCCGGTCGTCCGAGTATCGCATGGTATGCGGTCTCAAAGTCGGCGACCTCGAAGCAGATGTTTTCAGTGCGGAAGTTATCCCATGTGCTGAAGGTTACTGGCAAGGTAATCTGCCCGAGTGGTGTTGAAGACAGGCCGGGGATTATCCCGTGGAAGGGCGCCGTACTCAGCCGCAGATCCGAACGAGGAATCTTCATCTCGTCCAGGGTCTTGGCGAAGAGGATATTGAGCGCGCTGCCTCCGTCTATGAGAACCTTCTTCAACTTGATGTTCTTTACGACCGGGTCTAGGACAAGTGGGTATCGTCCCGGGTGTGAAACCCGATTTGGGTGATCTGCACGGGTGAACGTGATGGATGTCTCTGACCAGCGCAAATATTGGGGGGTGTCTGCTATAGAAATTGAGTTGATGTCACGCGTTGTAAGCTTCTGCTTCTGCTTGGACTCATAGGCAGACGGCCCTCCGAAGATGTGGTTAAGCTCGGCTTGGGGATCTTGAAAATCGTCAGCCGGGCCCTGATCTGGTTTGTCTTTGTCCTTGTCGGCGCCAGATGATGAAGTCTGCTCGGAAGCAAACTTCTTAAGCATGAAGCAGTCTTTGGCCACGTGCTTGCCCTTGGGGTGGAAGGGGCAAGGTCCATTCATGACTTTCTTGTAGTCGTTGTTGCGTTGTGGCCGTGACCGAGTTCGCTCCATGTTGGCCACCTCGTTATCCGACTTCCGCTTGCGGCCACTGGTCTTGTTTTGA
Organism: Oryza meyeriana var. granulata; assembly: GCA_003991445.1. NCBI lineage: Eukaryota > Viridiplantae > Streptophyta > Magnoliopsida > Poales > Poaceae > Oryza > Oryza meyeriana. Next base: position 292,372 of record RYFJ01002054.1, read on the forward strand.
GATGGCTCGTCAGCTTTCGCCTTTTGTTCTTTCTGTCGGGACTCCTTCTTCTCGTCGAGGGCCTCTGCGACCGCTTCAGCCGAGTCGGCGTATTTGTTCGCCATGTCGAAGAGAGCTCGGACAGAGGATGGTGATTTCCGAGTGAATTTCGCGATGAACGGGGCGTCCTTTATTCCCTTGTGGAAGGCGGCGATGACGGCCTCGTCTTTGATCATTGGGATCTTGTTGCACTTCTCGGAGAATCTCTTGATAAAATCGCGTAGAGACTCGTTCTTCTTCTGGTGTAGTTGATATAAATCATGCTTAGAAGATGGCCTCTCGTAGGTTCCCTGAAAGTTGGCGATGAACTGCTCCCTAAGTTCTCCCCAGGAACCGATCGACCGCCTCGGGAGCCCTGTCAGCCATGTCCTCGCCGAGTCGGCCAATGCGACTGGGAGGTAGTTAGCCATGGCTTTGTGGTCACCCCCGGCAGCTCGTATTGCCAGGGTGTATACAGTGAGTCAGGACTCGGGGTTGGTTTTGCCGTCGTATTTCTCTATCCCCGTAGGCTTGAAGTCCGATGACCAGTTGACGTCTTGGAGATTGTGGGTGAAAGCTGGAACGCCTTCATCTTCGTGAGGGCTCCAGCTTCGATCACGGCGGTTAAACCGCTCGTGGTGAAGGCCGAAACGCTCGTTTTCGTCCTCCAGTCGGTGGCGCTCTTCCTCTTCACGTTGGCGGCGCCGGGCGTTGATGTCGTATCGGAGGTCGTGTTGTAGGCGGACTCGGAGATCTTGGTTGGGCTGGCGATCGTACTGGTGACGTCGCCAATTATTGTTGTTGGTGTCACCAAGTGTCGTTTGGCGCGATTCCTCATGTTGCCGACTTGAGCCAGCCGCCCGACGCCGTGCTGATGTAGATGAGCTGGCTGTAGGAGAACTTGACCTGTTGTTCGGTATAATTGTGTCGCTCGACTACTGTTGCTGCTGATAGGCGGCAGCTGGGATCATCGCCTTAATTTTGGCGATAGTCGGGGTGGCATGGTGATCAGGCCCAAGTTGGAGTGTGTCCAACAGAGTGGTGGCGGCCACAATGTTCTGTTGTGGCGTGACGAAGACGTCGTGGTCGCCGACTTTTGTCTGGAGGATCTGTTGCTGAGCGGTTCACCCAGCCTTGCGTAACTCGGCGTTGCGAGCTTCGCGATCGGCTTCCTCCTGTTGTCATAGTCGGCGTGCCTCCTCCTACTGCTCCTCTTGTAGTCGGCGAACCTCCGGTGGTGGTGTTGAAGCCATGAAGATCTCGCGGGGCAGAAGGAGATTTGCCAGACTGGAGTCCGAATCCGAGTAATTCATCGGAGTAAGAACGACTCTGACCTCCCTAGATCCAATCTGAAACGGCGCTTGGCCGTGTCCAAACTAAATCGCGGGAGATCGGGTCTGCCACGCAAGATGTAATTCTGCGGCGTCGCTGAATCTGCGCGGGAGAGATTGACAATCTCTCCCCCTCTTAGCCCAACCCAGGCTGCCTCAAGGCGTAGCGTGAGTCAGACGCCGAAGGAGAGAGTTGTCCCAAGGCTCGGCGAAGGTGAAGATTGCCGCACCGGATTGATGATAATTGGCGCAGTGTCTTGTGGGCCGACTGGCGCAGAGTTGTTGACGCCGAAAACCGCCGGGTGTGCCAAAAAGCTTGCTGACGATCTGGTTCGGCGTCTGGTGACACGCGAAGGCCTGGGAGATCTGCTTAGCTCCAGTGCAGGTCCTAAAATATTTGAGGTTCGCGGGCGTGCCAGTCAATTTGACCCAGCAATTGACAAGGAGATGAAGAAATTAGATTACTGATCCAATCGGCCAGCAAGCCGATACGGATTCCTTCCAGCCGATGCCGCTATGCTCGTGCCCGGGCCTCTGCCTGTACTCGCGCTCGGGTCTCGTGCTCGCGTCCGGGTCCTTGTTGATCCTCGTGCCCGGATCGGCAGCAATTGCGCAATCGGCTATCGGCCGATACGGGCTGATATAGACTCCTCGTAGCCGATAGCCGATGGCACCTGTGTATCGGCTAGGAAACCGATAGTGCTATGAGCAAATAGACAAGATGTCAGTATAACATGTGCATCGGCTAGGAGCCGATTATCAATAGATAAGCAAAATAGTAAGCCAGCCGACTGCCGAGGAAACACATATGCATCGGCTAGAAAACCGATGATAATATAGATGACCAAAACAGTATGGATAATACAGTCGGCTTTATAAAAAGATAACCTATCGGCTAAGCACTCCGATAGAACGTCGCATATACACCGATCAGCCCGACAAGGATAAATCTATTATTATCGATCTAGTAGTTCAAACCTAACTGATGCAGCACAGATCGATAATAGTAAAGGAACCTCAACGAGCCGATAGACCTAATGCAACTGTGATGAAAGTAACTTACCGGCTATACATTCCGATAAAACACTTGCGCAAAAACCATCAGCCTAGCAGGAACGATTTATCACTGGCAGTTCAGTAGGTCGGACCCAACCGATGCAGCACGAACTGATGATAAATCGCCCCCAGTAAACTGATAAGATCTACGCACGCGTGATGTGGTATACCTGATCGGCCTAAGAGGTCGGACCGAACCGATGCAGCCGTAGACAGGGCAGATACACCTGGGTAAGGGGTGACGAGTCTTACCCTCTCGCAGGAGTTCGGACCTAACCGATGCAGCCCCGCTCGAGAAGCAAGAACCCGTCGAAAGGTTGGCGATGCGCCGAAGTTTAATTGATCGATTGATAGATTACAAGGTCCCCGGGCATACGTATATATACCCCGAGTTACAAGAGTCCTTATAGGACACGAAACAAGACTTTCCTAACTAGAAAAGGAAAACTAACAGACCTGATCGGACAAGAGATCAGGTTTCCTAAAAGATAAAGCTATCTAATAGATAAGATAAATAACTGCCATAACGTGGTCTTCACGATTCCTTCCAGGTTTGGTCTCTTCCAGATGAGCTTCCATTGGCTGACATGGCTTCTTTCCTTAACCGAACATGGATATGAATCGTGCCAAATTTTGGCGTTAACAAGAGTCGGCTGGTCCCTCAGCCGGTTGGATTGGATCTACTTCGGCCAAGGTGAGATTGCTGATCTAGTCGGCGATGAAGTTGAGTCTTTCGAAGGATATTGTGTCTCCAGGGAAGAATTTGCCGCCATTGACTCCAGAAGTGGAATCCATCGAGATTGCTGGTGTAGATCTCGTTGAAGCCCCTACCTGGAGCGCCAACTGTTGATGTTTTACATCGGCAATATAACTATAGGGCTACTTGGCAAGGGAAACTCGGTGGACTGCAAAGGAACACAAGGAGATTTTATACTGGTTCAGGCCCTCGATGTGAGGTAATACCCTACGTCCAGTTGTGATGGTATTCCTTTGAGGATTTGTGTCGATCAATGATCTTCTGCCCTGATGGGGTGCCCTGCCTCCCCTTATAAACTGGGGGATAGGGGTACAAGATAGGAATCCCAGCCGGATACGGCCAAGGGATTTCCTTCTTAGAGATACATCTTACCCGCCTAAGACTGTATATTCCTTTCTGTACAAGGCAAAATCTACCGGGTGCTATTATATCTCTAATTACAAGTCTTGGCCTATCCTCTATCCGAGTGGCCCATATGCTTGTGATAACGTACCCGGGGCCCATGGCCTCCACAGGAAGTCGGACAACGAGGTGGCCAACATGGAGCGAACTCGGTCGTGGCCCCAACGCAATAACGACTACCAGAAAGTCATGAATGGGCCTTGCCCCTTCCACCCCAAAGGCAAGCACGCGACCAAAGACTGCTTCATGCTCAAGAAGTTTGCTTCCGAGCAGGCTTTATCATCTGGCGCCGACAAGGACAAAGACAAGCCAGATCAGGGCTCGGCTGACGATTTTCAAGATCCCCAGGCCAAGCTCAACCACATCTTCGGAGGGCCGTCTGTGTACGAGTCCAAGCAGAAGCAGAAGCTCACAACACGTGACGTCAACTCAATCTCTACAACAGACACCCCCCAGTATTTGCGCTGGTCAGAGACGCCCATCACGTTTACCCGCGCAGATCACCCAGATAGGGTTTCACACCCGGGACGTTACCCACTCGTCCTGGACTCGATCGTCAAGAACATCAAGTTGAAGAAGGTCCTCATAGACAGAGGCAGCGCGCTCAATATCCTCTTCGCCAAGACTCTGGATGAGATGAAGATTCCTCGTTCAGATCTGCGGCCGAGTATGGCGCCCTTCCACGGGATAATTCCCGATCTGTCTTCAACACCACTCGGGCAGATCACCTTGCCAATCACCTTCGGCATGTGGGATAACTTCCGCATGGAAAACATCTGCTTCGAGGTCGCCAACTTCGAGACTGCGTACCACGCGATACTCGGACGACCGGCGCTCGCCAAGTTTATGGCGATACCGCACTATACATACATGGTGCTTAAGATGCCTGGGCTAGCAGGAGTCCTCTCCCTCCGCAGCGACGTCAAGCAAGCCTTCACCTACGACAAGGAGAGCTGTGAGTTGGCTCAATCACAAGAGGCGGCAGTCGGGCGCAACAGCATCCGGCAAGCCGTCACAACCGAAGTCGAGGAAGATCAAGTTTCGGCCAAAAAAGTAGTGAAGTCGGAAATTTCAGCGGACTCTGACACAAAGAAGATCTCCCTGGACCCTTCCGACCTCTCCAAGACTCCTCTAGTCGGGATCGGACTCGACCCCAAATAGAAAGACGCGCTCGTCGCCTTCCTCCAAGCCAACAAAGACATCTTTGCGTGGAAACTGTCCGACATGCTGGGCGTACCAAGGGAGGTGGTCGAGCACGCCCTCAACGTGAAGACAGACGCCAAGCCAGTCAAGCAACGGCTGTGCCGCTTCGCTGAAGACCGTAAAGATGCTATTCGGGAGGAGATAACCAAGCTTCTCGTAGCCGGGTTCATCAAAGAGGTCTATCACCCGGATTGGCTGGCAAACCCAGTTCTAGTCCGGAAGAAAAAAGGTAAATGGCGCATGTGCGTCGACTACACCGATCTCAACAAGGCGTGCCCCAAGGATCCATTTGGTTTACCAAGAATAGACCAGGTGGTGGATTCAACTGCGGGGTGCGAACTTCTCAGCTTTCTCGACTGCTACTCGGGATACCATCAAATCAGCCTGAAGGAGGAGGACTGTTTAAAAACATCTTTCATCACGCCGTTTGGAGTGTACTGCTACATCACTATGCCGTTCGGTTTGAAAACGCTGGAGCAATGTATCAACGGGAAATTCAGTGGTGTCTACACAGTCAGATCGGGCGCAACGTGGAGGCCTACGTCGACGACGTGGTGATCAAGACCAAGTCCAATGAAGATCTCATCGCTGACCTAGAAGAAACCTTCCAAAATCTTCGAAGATTCAAGATGAAGTTGAACCCAGAAAAGTGCGCCTTCGGTGTGCCATCCAGCAAGCTACTCGGCTTCATCGTCTCGCATCGTGGCATCGAGGCCAACCTGGAGAAAGTCAATGCAATTATGAACATGGCTCCCCCGACTAACCAGAAGGACGTCCATAAGCTGATAGGCTGCATGGCGGCACTCAGCCGGTTTATTTTCCGACTGGGCGAACGGGGCATGCCCTTTTTTAAGCTATTGAAGAAAGCAGACAATTTCCAGTGGACTCCCGAAACCCAGCAAGCCTTCGAAGACTTTAAGCAATTTCTCACATCACCCCCCGTGTTGGCGTCACCTATGCCCCTAGAACCACTGCTGCTATATCTGGCGGCAACTACTTAGGTAGTCAGCACGGTGATGGTGGTTGAGCGATCCGAACAGGGTCACATCCAAAGAGTTCAAAGGCCAGTCTACTTTGTCAGCGAAGTCCTTGCCAACTCGAAGACAAGATATCTGCAGGTCCAGAAGCTGCTCTATGGCCTACTCATTACTGTCCGGAAGTTGGTGCACTATTTCCAAGCACACCAGGTAACGGTGGTCACATTGTTTCCACTCGGGGACGTCCTGCATAACAGCGAGGCCACCGGCCGAATCGCTAAATAGGCGCTCGAGTTGATGGCGTTCAACATCACCTTTTAGCCATGGACAACAATCAAATCACAAGCTCTAGCCAACTTCGTGGCCGAGTGGACAGAAGTTCAAATGCCTACATCAACAGCGAAGCTAGAGTACTGGACAATGTACTTCGACGGTTCTCTACGAATCAGCGGCACCGGGGCTGGCATCGTACTGACATCCCCCATTGGCGAAAAACTCAAGTACGTTCTACAAATCCACTTCCCGGCTTCCCACAATGTCGCCGAGTACGAGGCACTTATCCACGGGCTCCGCATCGCTATATCACTCAGCATCCGTCGACTGGTTGTGCGTGGAGACTCTCAACTCATGGTAAACCAAGTCATGAAAGACTGGACATGTCTCGATGACACCATGGCGGCATACTGTCAGGAGGTCCGCAAGCTGGAAAGCAAATTCAATGGGCTGGAGATAACACATGTCCTACGACAATACAATGATGCTGCAGATGAATTAGCAAACATGGGATCCAAGCGAGAAGCGGTCCCGAGAGGGATCTTTGTCGAGTAACTTATGGAGCCATCAGTCAAGAAGAAACCAGTGCCAGAGTAGTTAGGAGGCGAACCTACCCCGGCCACAAATGAGGTGCTGCACATATGTCAAGATTGGCAGACTCCTATTCTCAAATTCCTCCAGGACGATGAACTCCCAGAAGATCGCAATGAAGCCGAACGAATCAAACGTCGATGCAAGAGTTTCCTAGTCGTCGGAGAAGACCTGTACCGACGAAGTGCATCCGGTGTCCTCATGCGCTGTGTTATCACCGGGGAGGGCAAGCAGATTCTACGGTTGATCCACTCGGGCATATGTGGCAACCATGCCGCATCTAGGACATTAGTCAGAAAGGCTTACCGACAAGGATTTTTCTGGTCAACAGCAGTAATAGAGGCGAAAGACATTGTTCTCACATGCGAGGGTTGCCAGTTCTATGCAAGACAAACCAACCTCCCAGCCCAAGAACTCCAAACAATCCCAATCTCTTGGCCCTTCGCAGTATGAGGGCTTGACATGGTCGGTCCTTTCAAGAAAGCGCCAGGAGGGTTCACACACTTGTTCATCGCAGTGGATAAATTCACCAAGTGGATTGAGGCTAAACCCGTTGCAACCATAACAGTGGCACGAGCGAAGGACTTCATCATGAGTATACTATACCGATTCGGGGTCCCCTACCGCATCATTTCTGACAACGGTACTCAGTTCACGGGCGGCATGTTTCAAGATTTCTGTGACGACTTCGGCATCAAGATCTGCTACGCATCTGTGGCACACCCACGGAGTAACGGGCAGGTTGAACGCGCCAATGGTATGGTCTTACAAGGTATCAAGGCTAGGATATTTGATCGACTACAACCATACGCGGGCCGGTGGGTAAAAGAGCTCACATCTGTTCTCTGGTCTCTCAGAACCACGGTTAGTCGGGCAACAGGGCAATCCCCTTTCTTTCTGGTCTACGGTGCTGAGACTGTGCTGCCAACTGAGTTAGAGTTCGGCTCCTCGAGTGTTCGGGCTTACTCAGAAGACATCTCAAATAATACCTGATTGGTCGAGCTAGATTAGTTGGAAGAAGCAAGGGATATCGCAACAATCCAGTCGGCACGGTATCTTTAAAGCCTGCGTCGCTATCACAATCGCAATGTCCGTGGCCGCGCCTTTTTGGTCGGAGATCTCGTCTTGAGAAAAATACAAACCACCAAAGACGGGCACAAACTATCCCCAATCTGGGAGGGGCTGTTCATTATAGCCGAGGCTACGCGGCCAGGCACCTACTGACTGAAGACTGAAGACCGTGCCCTCATCAGCAACTCATGGAATATAGAATGACTACGTCCTTTCTATACCTGAGTTTTATACTTTCCCATGTGTACAGTTCCTCTTTGACTCACTACGCCGCTTGTTCCAACCGAGTAGTGAGTCGGGTGCTGCATGTATTATATGTACTTTGTCAATAATATACGAGCCTATTTTACTTAAGTTATGAAGTTTTGCAACGACTTTGTTGTGTTTGCCCGAGTATAGCCTCCTACGGTGAACGATTTTATCAAAGTTCCTATAGACCAAATCGGCACAGACTATATAGTCGGGTAAAGCTAATGACAGCTGAGTAATAATTCAAAGCTTGGCGGCATTGCACATATATTTACACATGTTCTTACAAAAACTTATATACACACCGACTGCATGATATACTATTTTTACATACCCAGGTCTCGGGTGATAATCTCTACAGTCGGCCTCGCCTTGGCTATCAGCTCCAGCACCTCCTTAGGAGTCGTCTCCTCGGCAAACCCCTCCCTGATGGTTTCAACATCTACCCTTGGGTAGATAGACGTGGTCATTGCCAGGGTCTGGGCCATGCCGGCAATAACATGCTCATCCGAGTACCTCTTCAGGGCACTCGGTGCATCTTTAAGGCGCTCCTCCAGTTGGAAGATTGTGCTGTGTGGAAGCCATGGGCCCCGGGTATCTCATGACAAGCATATGGGCCACTCGGATTGAGGATGGGCCTAGCCTTGTAATTAGAGATATAATAGGACCCGACAGACTTTGCCTTGTACAATAAGGAATATACAGTCCTAGTCGGGCACATTGTATCTCTAGAAGGAAATCCCATGGCCGTAATCCGGTTGGGACTCCTACCTTGTAACCCTGTCCCCCAGTATATAAGGGGAGGTAGGGCGCCCCCTGAGGGCAGATGAACATACATCCTCAAAGGAATACCACCACAACTGGATGTAGCGTATTACCTCACATTGAGGGCCCGAACCAGTATAAAATCTCCTTGTGTTCCTTTGCAATCCACCAAGTTTCCATCCACCGGGTAGCCCTATATTCATATTGCTGGTGTAAAACATCGACATGCTGGAGCTAGTTCCCATAGGATGAGGATCTATCAGGTCAAGGAGCCCTTTCACGAACTCACCAAGGGTTTCCCGTGACTCCTTGACTACCCTGATCTCCTCTGCGAAAGCCTAAAACTGGATCTGGGAATTGGCTCTAGCAGCTACCCGGGTTCACCAACAAGAAAACTTGTTAAGCAAAGTTGCAGATGGAGTAATTAATGGATTGGCTAAGGTTACTGTCAGGGCGGAGACTTACTTTTGTAGTCGGCCTCCCACTTGGCTATGGCCTTCTCCAGTTCAACTTTTTCTTTCTCGAGCTTGGTATTGGCCTTTTTCAACTTGGCCTTCTCTTGCTCAAGCTCGGTTTTGGCCTTTGTCAGGTCGGCCTTGTCCTTTTCAAGTTCGGCCCTGGCTCTCTTGGCCTCCTTTAGCTGTTCTTCTCCCTCCGTTCGGGTCTTCAACTCGGCTTCGAGGGCTGCACGACATATTAGTCAAGAACTCAACGTTGTGGTCAAGACACAACTGGGCAGTCAGGAGCAGCATAGTTGGAGAAATATACTAAGGATTTGGTCAGGAAGAAGTATTTTGGAGGCTTACCTCTCATCTTCTTGGCTTGGTCCCAATTCTCGTTCCTGAGCTGGGTGACGGCGTCCTTTAGCCAAGTTTCCCTCCCTTGATGGCGCTCCTCCAATACGATCTTTAGGGACCAGAGCTGTTCCAATTCTTGAAGCTAGGGGGCAACCCGGGTCAGCACCTTGTGCATCTTCTCCGAGCGATCAACAAGCTTCTACTCGGGGAGAAACAAGTCAAAGCAGAGTCAAGCGTCAAGAAAGACTACCAAGATTCCAATAGAACGGAAATCATACCTGAATCCCCTGGGACGCGGCGATTGTGGCACGAAGCAAATCTTCACGCTCCTTTTCCGCCGCCGCCTCATCATGCTTGTAGCTCTGCACAGTTTTGTCGGGCGCCGTCCAGCAGAACGTCCTCAGGAACTTGCGTGGAGGGGCCTCGATCCTGGGGAGGTCTGGTCTGTCCGAAGGAGGGGACAGCGATGACGACAACGACGACGACGACGGTGACCAGGATGGCGATGGAGTCCTGGCCCCCAAGTCGGCGGCCTCCGGGGCTTCGGGGGCTAGCCCAGGAGTCGCAGTGACAGCTTCGACAACGGGCGCTGGCTCAGGGGCTGCAACAGTAGCTTCAGCAACCGCCCCTTGGTCGGCCAGGGTTGGTGGCCCTGCAGTCGGGGCGGCCTTAGTTTCTGCTACTGGGGCCGCCGCCAGCTCAGCAGGTGTGCTCGTTGGCACTGGATCGGCTGGGGCAGGCTCGACAGTAGGGGTAGTCAGTGTGGTCTCCTTAAGATCAATGTCGGCCCGCTTCCTGTGTAACGAGTCAAACATCAAGATGCTACAATGCTGAACATGATTTTCAGAAGACCCAGAACAACCTACCTCTTGGAGAAGTTGAGCTTTTGTCCGGGAGATCCAGAGGGCGGCACTAGAGTGCTGCTGGCTGTCGGGCCGGAAGGCATAGCAGTCGGTGGCGGCATTCCTGGCTTGGTTGGCAGAATTCGCTCCTTAGCTTCAATGGCTGGACGCGCCGGGTCAGGAAACGCTTGACCACCCAGGGGCCGGTCAGGCCAGCTCTCTTAAATTTCTCCAATCTCGCCAGCAATTGATGCACTTGGCCCATCTTTTCGAAAGTTGGATCCGATGACCAATTGGGCGAGACCGCCGGAGGCGAGCCGGTGAATGGAGGCAGGGAGGGTTCCAGATCAGAACAGTAGAACCACTCCTTATGCCAGGGAGGGTTCAAGATTGATATATATTTTCTTCATTTCACTCCTCAGCTGAAGGCCAGCTCCCCCAATCACCTGAACCCTATTCTTGGAAGGTTGGGGCTTGATGTGGAATAACTTCCTAAAGAAATTGAAGTGGGGTTCTACACCCAAGAAGCACTCACAAAGAGTTACGAATATAGAGATTTGCAAGATCGAGTTGGGATTCAAATTCACCAAATCCAATCCGTAGATGCAAAGAAGACGGCGGAGGAACTCGGAAGAGGGAAGAAATAAACCCCGGTTAAAAAAAGAGGCAAAAACAACAGTCTCGCCGGCTTGGGGATTTGGAACCGACTCACCCTCAGCCAGGTGCCAGCGGATGATGTCACGGCTTTGCAGCCGCAGCGACTTCTCCAGACTTTCCAGCTTCGACTGGCTGCAATCCGAGGTCGGCCACGCCTTGTCCGACGCTCCAACGAAATCTGGAACCCTCGGCATGTGTAACATACCAAAGAAATTGTAAAGAAATAAAAGTGATGTATGAAAAGTGGGAGGCAATGAAAATACATCTCTTATGCTAGCATAACGGTATTTTTCATGTTTTGATTGAGCTTTTGCATTTTCATACTAGGAACCATAATTGCCATTTCAAATTTTGAAGGAACTCTTCAGAGGAATAAAAATCCAAGAAAATTCCCTTAGAAACTAAACTATATCAATCAACCACTGTGATTTTCACTGAATTTTATCAATTCAATAAGTGTCTCAAATAAATACTCTTAACTCAGCCAAATATGGAAAACTTTCGCCTGCAGACAGCCTATTTGACATTTTTTCCAGAATTAATCCGTCAATCACTTTCTCACCAAAATTTACCAGAACCTGTATTAGATTGTGAACGAATTACAGTAAAAATTCAGTACAATCTTCACCAAACTCACACATAAAATAACAGGCCAAGACTTACTAACTCAGGTAGGTGTACAAAGGAGGCTGATTTTTAGCCTACATTTGTAATTTCACCAGGAAATATCTACAAGTCACCTAAGCCTGAAACTTGGCACAAAGTTGGACAATACCACCCACTACTCACAGAAATTTTTCCATGAATTGATTCGCACAGCAACCAAGTAAAAGGACTGGACAAATGTAGCCCTCAACTACTCTATTTACACTTAGTCTCTGGAAGAATTTTCCGTGGTCTTTCACTGCCAAGCTGGTCCCAGCCACCGTGGGCCCCATCTGTTGGTCACAGGCGTCCTCCAACCTGGCCCCACCTGCAGAACTCGCGCGCCACGCGCCATGCCGCCGATGGAGCTCCTCTCCACCTCACCGCGCGGGGAGCTCCGCCATTTAGCCAGCCCTCTCGCCCATTATCTCTCTCACTCGCCCTGGTCCTGTTTCGCGGAGAAGCCAAGGAATCCTACCTCGGGAGCTCCGGGAACAGAGGCATCTTCCTCAGCACCGGCGAGATCTCGACTACCGCGCTCCTCCTCCGGTGAGCTTCTCCGCAGCCAAACTCTGGGAACGTGACCACCTCTAGGTCCCTGATCCATTTTTGCCATCTTCTTTCCTTGTCTTCAAGGTTGAAGACGACGTGTCGCGCACTGGCTCCGGCGACCGCCGGCACAGCATAGCGGCGTTCTCCCTGACCGAGGCGAGATCAGCGTCGATCTTTGGACAGCATGGGAAGCCGCCGAGCTCCGAGGCACTAGATCCACGCCTTCTTCCTCTCCGCCGGCCGCCATGCCCCCTTTCTGTTTTCTCTAGCCACGGTGAGTCATATCTCGATTCCTCACGTCTGTACCAACCTCAGCACCTCACTAAGCCAACGCCTACTTCTTTTCTTTGGATCTTGGCCCAGATCCAACTGTCGACGACTACCCAAAGCACTCCGTCGCCGCTGGACCTCTCCCGGAGCAACCATCACCATTCCAGCTTCACTGAGCCACGCAACACCCTCGGTGAGCATCCCTGGCGCCTTAAACACCACATACATGCATTGCTTTGACCTGGATTGAGACATGCATATGCACGCTGAACCATGCCGCCGCTTCCACCGTCGTCACCATCGATTCTGGTCACCATTGAGGCCAAGAAAGCCACTGATAGCTGTGCCTGGAACCCCTCTGCCATTTCTCTTTTGGTAGCTCAGGGAGATCTGTCGCCGTTCGCCGTCACCGCCGCCGCGAAGTTCGTCGGCCGCGCGTGTGGCGCCTCCCGACTAGGTGGAAGGCCACCATGTGCATAAGGCACCCGATCCCAGGATCAGTAGTCGGGTACGCACAACAATGATACAACACAGAGTACAATAATACATAAGCAGAGTACTTACATATACGTACAAGGAGATCCATCCAGGACAGACCCGGGATGGGCAAAAAAATAATCAACAGGTAAACTAGCGAAACAGCAGAAACAGGGCGGAAGCTGGACAAAAACTACTCCACAGGCACGGTTGGGAACTAGGCTCGAAACCTTCAGAAGTCTTCGTAGTCGGCCTGGTCTTGGAGGAACTCGGTAGCAGTCGGATCTTCGTCTTCCACTCCAAAACCTACTATACATATATATGAACAAGGTGAGTACTTTCGTACTCAGCAAGCCGGAAATGATGCCATGTCGGTCAGACAGAAAGGCTAAAGGTTTAATTGCGAAAATTGCCTTTAGAAACTCTTTTCCTTGCAAACACTAGTGAGCTTAAATTTTTGTTGTCGGACAGAGGCTCACGCCTCTATCCATTCCGCAAGTTGCTTTTCAACAACTCACCACTTAATGGATCAAGCATAAACATATATGTTCTTATCATCTTTTGCTTCGTATTTGCTGGTCCTGTACTTCCCGAGTAGCTACAACCACTCGTTGACCCTGAGACTCGGCTACAACCAAATCTCAGCTGTGGCACTTGATGCCCGCTACACTGGCTACAACCAGCTAGCTAGTCGGCCGCCCTGGCTACAACCCGGGGGCTCATCATCGCTGCCCTGGCTACAACCCGGGAGCATGATCATGGCACTAAATGCCCGCTAGGCTGGCTACAACCAGCTAGCTAAAACACTGCTGCCCTGGCTACAACCTGGGAGCGTGCTCATCACCGTCTTCTGGCTACAACCCGAAGACTGAATTGCCGCCCTGGCTACAACCCGGGGGCTTAAACTTTGCTGCCCTGGCTACAACCCGGGAGCATGATCTTCATCCTGTTTACTTTTCATACACTTGTTTATGGTGCTTAACACCCCGGACCACACAGATCCGTTTCTGGCCACACAGGCCTTCCGTTTGCTCACTCGGCAAACTCTGGTCACGGTTCCCTTTCCATCAAACACTTTCACAAATCACTGGCAAACAAATCTACGCTATGGAAATCACCTTGCATCGCCCTTAACCGTGGGCATGGCTGTTCGAACAGTTCTGCTAAACTCTGCAGAGGGTGTGCGCTTTACCCATCCGACACGAAAATTACACCGAGTACTGGCCTGTACCCAGAAATTCGTGACAAGGCCATTTCCAGAGCCAGTCTAGAGTCATCCAATGCCAGCCGAAAGATCCACACAGGATTCAGTGGTCGGCACTGAACTTCCCTAAACCTACTATTTACTCGGCCAGGGGCATCCCATAATACCCGTCTGGTCGCACTGTATGATGCTCGGATGGAATTCCCAAAGGAAACGGTCCTTAATGATGATACATAGCCAAGCCACACAGGCACTGTCTCTGTATATCAAGATTTTCACAACTTTATTTGTTTCACAAACACGCCGATACACGGAGTACCGGGTTTTTCAATCAGTTTGGTAAAACCCAACGTTTTTCCCAACGACAAACAACGTTGCAGAGCTAAGCCATTCTACTCGGCATCGTATCCTCAGATAGGATGCTAGCGTGCCATTTGTGGGGCTCTTCAAGGGTGAAATGTAACAACATCCTACCAAATAAGTGCTACTACTAGGTAGGTCCATCGGTTGCGCTTGCAAAACCGAGGCCAACAGTTTAAAAAGGTGTAAACTAGGCATGCATAATATTTTCCAAACAACATAGTTTTGCATATATGGGAAACAATATGATCAAAGAGGCTTGCCTTGTTCCAAGGAGGGGTCTTCTTCGGCGAAGGCGGCTTCTGGATCGTCCACCGGTTCAGGCTCTGAACAAGCAGAAAGGAACCACTGATAAGCAGGAGAAGCAAAACACCAAGAAAAAGATTAAGAAGTAGTTGGCTGCAGGAAAGGTGGCAGTCGGCTGAACCAGGTTTGCAATCCGGGCGACAGAGCTCCAAAACTTGAGAGGAGAACAAGAACTCAGCAGAGCTGGAGCTGGCCGGTTTGCAAAACAAAGGAAGAAGGAGCATGGATGGCTCAATATATAGCCGGCGTGCAAGAGTGAGGCACGGTGGAGTTGGGCAACGGGTAGGAAGAAAAAGTCAAGGTGAACTGACAAAGGATTGACAGGGAGTGACCTTGGAGTCCAACTGGTCAGGGAAGTTGGCAGGCACTGCAGCTGCGATGAGACATTAAGGTCAAGGCTAGGACAGGTTGGAGAAATCTCACTGACAGGGCTTCGGACTGACCACTGGTCCAAGCGATGCAGCAGGTTATTGTTCATCGGTCCAAGCGGTGCTGCGGACAGGTGAAGACTGGTTCTTTTCCACTCCGGTAGTCGGCGTCCAACGGCGGGTGCAACTCGGGGGACAAGAAACAACAGGTCTCAACAAGGTAGTCGGCCACTTTATAGTGCTTACTCGGCAGCAAGGAGGTCCGAGTAAAACAAAGGAAAGGGCAGGATGCAAGGACTGAGTAGCAATCTACTCGGCTCAAGGGAGAAGGTAGTCGGCTGGCCAGGGAGGAAAACTGGGGCACAGCTGACAGGATAGGAGGGGAGCTCGGGAAAACGAAGACTAGCGGGAAAAGAAAAACGGGTCGTTACAAACCTCCCCCACTTAACAGAATCTCGTCCCGAGATTCCGTTACTCGGCGAAGAGCTCCGGGTACTCAGCTTGAAGGCGATCTTCTCGTTCCCATGTAGCTTCATCCTCCGAATGGTTACTCCATTGCACCTTGCAGAATCTGATTGTCTTTCGTCTGGTACGTCTGTCCCTTGTCTCCAAAATCCGAATAGGTCGTTCCTTGTAGGTGAGGTTGCGTTGTACGTCGATCTCTTTCAACGGAACTTGCTCTTCTGGAATGCGAAGACATTTCTTCAACTGGGACACATGGAACACGTCGTGGACGTCAGAGAGTTCTTCGGGTAACCTCAGTTGATACGCCACTACTCCGCGTCTGTCGACAATAGGGTAAGGTCCGATATAGCGAGGCGCTAGCTTTCCACTCATTCCGAATCTCTTTGTTCCTCGTAGGGGTGATACTCGGAGATACACATGGTCTCCTATCTGAAACTCGAGCTCTCGTCTCCGATTGTCTGCATAGTTCTTCTGTCGGGTTTGGGCTGTCTTCAAGCGCTCTCGGATAACCTTAACTCGCTCTTCTGCCTCTTTCAAAATGTCTGGTCCAAAAACCATCTTTTCTCCTACGTCTGTCCAACAGAGTGGAGTTCTACACTTGCGTCCATATAGAGCCTCATTGGGGGCCATCTGGATACCGGCTTGATAGCTGTTATTGTAGGAGAACTCGGCATAAGGCAGACAGAGATCCCAGGTTCCTTCAAAATCCAAGGCACATGCTCTTAGCATATCTTCCACGATCTGGTTGACTCTCTCGGTTTGTCCATCCGTCTGGGGGTGATATGCAGTACTGAAATTGAGATTAGTGCCCATTGCCTCATGCAACTTTTGCCAAAAGTGGGAGGTGAACTGAGCTCCTCGGTCAGACACTATCTTCTTTGGGACTCCATGTTGGCAGATAACCTTGGTCAGATACAGCTCGGCTAGCTTCTTGGCCGGGTAGGTTGTCTTGACGGGGATAAAGTGGGCGACCTTGGTCAGTCGATCCACTATTACCCAGATGGAATCATGTCCTGCCGGGGTCTTAGGTAATCCAACGATGAAATCCATTCCTATTTCTTCCCATTTCCACTCGGGTATCCTTAAGGGCTGAAGCAATCCTGCTGGCTTCTGATGCTCTGCTTTAACCCTTTGGCAAATGTCACAAACTGCGACATACTCGGCAATATCTCGCTTCATTCCAGGCCACCAGTAATGATCCTTAATATCCTTGTACATCTTGGTACTTCCTGGGTGGATGGAATAAGCGGACTCATGGGCTTCTCTCAAGATCAAGTCTCGGATTTCCTTTCTGTTGGGCACGCAAATGCGTTTCCCAAACCAAACAGTTCCTTTGCTGTCGATGGAGAACTCGGGGGCTTTTCCCCGGGTCATGCTTTCCTTTAGAGATACAAACTTTTCATCTACTTTTTGAGCTTCTCTGATCCGGTCCTCCAAGGTAGGCTGAATCAGCAAAGTCGCCAGCGTTCCTGGCTTGACCATATTTATCCTTAGCTTTTCCAGCTCTCGACTTAGCTCGGGTTGGAGGGGCGGGGTCAAGATGGCATTACAATGGACTTTCCGACTGAGGGCATCGGCAACAACATTCGCCTTGCCAGGGTGGTAATGTATTCCAAGGTCGTAATCCTTAATCAACTCAAGCCATCTTCTTTGTCTGAGATTAAGCTCCGTCTGAGTGAAGATATACTTCAGGCTTTTATGGTCAGTGTATACTTCACACCGATTTCCGACTAGGTAATGTCGCCATATCTTCAAGGCATGCACTACTGCTGACAACTCTAGGTCATGGGTCGGGTAATTCAGCTCATGGGGTCTTAACTGTCTTGAGGCATACGCAACCACTCTTCCTTCCTGCATAAGCACACAGCCTATGCCTAGTCGGGATGCATCACAGTATACCTCAAAGTCTTTCCTGATATCCGGAAGGATCAACACAGGTGGGGTAGTCAGCCTTTTCCTTAACTCCATGAAACTTTTCTCGCAGGTGTCACTCCATTCAAACTTCTTTTCCTTCTTTAGCAATTCTGTCATGGGTTTGGCAATCCTTGAAAATCCTTCAATGAATCTCCGATAATAACCAGCCAAACCTAGGAAACTTCTCACTTCCGTGACCGTAGTCGGGGATTTCCAAGAAAGCACGTCTCTCACTTTCCCCGGGTCCACTTCTACTCCCTGGGCAGTGACCACATGCCCGAGAAAAGCAACTCGGTCTAGCCAAAACTCACACTTCGAGTACTTGGCAAACAACTGGTGCTCTCTTAACTTTCCTAGAACCATTCTCAAATGTCCAACATGTTCCTGCTCGTCCTTGGAGAAGATTAGGATATCATCCATAAATACCACGACAAACTTGTCGAGATATTCCATGAATACCTTATTCATAAGGCTCATGAAGAAAGCTGGGGCATTAGTGAGTCCGAAGGACATCACCGTATACTCATATAATCCATATTGGGTCAGGAAAGCTGTTTTGGGTATATCTTCAGATCTGATCTTCAATTGGTGGTATCCTGATCTCAAGTCAACCTTAGAGAAAACTTTAGCTCCTTGCAGCTGGTCGAACAGGTCGTCAATCCTTGGTAGAGGATACTTATTCTTGATGGTTACTCCATTCAGTGCGCGATAATCAACGCACATCCTCTTGGTCTTATCCTTCTTTTCCACTAGGAGCACTGGAGCTCCCCAAGGTGATGTGCTAGGTCGCACAAAACCTAGGCTCTCAAGTTCTTCTATCTGCTCTTTCACTTCGGCTAACTCATTAGCCGCCATTCTATAAGGTCTCTTGGATATGGGTGCTGTGCCGGGTAGCAACTCTATAGAGAATTCAATCTCTCTATCAGGGGGCATTCCGGGTAGACTGTCTGGGAAGACATCAGGGTACTCATTGATCACCGGCACTCTTTCCAAAGGGACTACTTGCACTGAGCTCAGGAGGGGTCGGTTCTTGGGGTTTCCAAGGGAGGCAAACTTTACTTCTTGTCCAAAAGGGCACTGCAGGGTTATGGTGCTGGTTGCACAGTCTATTCGGCCTTTGTGCTTAGCTAACCAGTCCATGCCTAGAATCAAATCCAAGCCTTGCGATTCCAGGACAATGGGGTTGGCTGAGAAACTAACTCCTTTAATTACCAAGGTGACTCCAGGGCAAGATTGGTCTGACCTAAACTCCTTACCAGGGGAGTGTATGACCATAGGTATCCTAAGACCTTGAACATCCCAACCATACTTATCCACAAAAGATTGAGAAATAAAGGAATGCGATGCTCCAGAATCAAACAGAACAATTGCAGGTACGGAGTTGACAAGAAACGTACCCATTACCACATCTGAAGCTTCTCGGGCTGTCTCTGACTGGATATGATTGACTCGGCCACGTCCAAAGGTCGGAGGGGCACGGGAGGCAGATCCATTAGCATGTGTAGTCGGCTGTCCTCGACTGAACACAGGGGCTCTTGAAGCGCTGGCGTTGGGGCGTCCGGAGGCTGCAGAGTCTTGTTTCTGGGGACAGTGTCGGGCGAAGTGACCCAACTCGTTGCAGTTGTAGCATCGGCTTCCTGGGGCACTCGGGATACTCCTCTGCTGAAGGCCGGCTGGGGTAGGGCGACTTGCACCGGTACTTGCACTGAGGGGTCGGGACTGAACAGAAGAAGCCGGGCGAGAAACAGATGGGCGAAACACCCGCTCTTGAAACCGGGATGGGGCAAACTGACGGGAAGGACTGGGGAGATAGGGCCTGGTACTCGGACCACTACGAGACTGCATCTGGGAGGCCTTGCGCTTGCGAAAAACTTCGATCTCCTTCCTCGCGTCTTCAACTACTAGGGCTCTGTTGATCATGTGCTGGAAAGTAGGGAAGTCATGGGCAATAAGCTGGATCTTCATTGCCACATTCATCCCTTTCAAAAACCTTCTGATTTTCTTCTTGTCCGTGTTCACGTCCTCTGGTGCATAGCGAGCTAGATGGTTGAACCTGCTCAGGTACTCGCTGATGCTGGAATGTCCCTGCTTGAGGTTGTTGAATTCTTCTCTCTTAATGTCTATTACTCCTTCTGGGACATGTGCGGCTCTGAAGGCTTCAACAAACTCGGGCCAGGCGATGTTGGCGGCATCTTGATGGGCAGCACAGTAGTTCTCCCACCAATCGGCTGCTGGTCCATGTAGTTGGTGTGCAGCAAACTGGGTCTTTTCCGTGGGTGTGCACTGCACTAGGCTCAGCTTTCTATCCATATCCTTCAGCCAGTCGTCAGCCTCTACTGGCTCAGCAGTCTGAGAGAACTCGGCTGGACGGGACCTCATGAAGTCGGCGAGCTTGGAGCGTCCATGAGCTTGTGCTGGTGGAGCTTGATGGAGAAGAGGCTGCATTGCGGCCAGATTCTGAGCAATGCCTTGCAAGATCTGGGTCTGGATGGCCATAAGCTGCTGGGGGTCTGCTGGAAGGTGAGGAGGTTGAGGCAATCCTCCAGGGTTTGCTGTTGCAGCGTCGAAGGTACCAAGGCCGGCTGCACGGACATTTCCGGACATCCGGTCATGAGTCTGCTCCACTTCTTGTTCCTCTGCGGCAGTAAGCAGGTTGTTGCGGACTGGACCTTGGTCTTCAAAACCCAGGCGAGCTGGAGCACGAACATTCCGGCGCTGACGTTCGGCCATCAGGTCCTAGAAAAGGGCAACCAAAGGAAGAGGGGCTCAGCAAGGTTATCGGCAACCAACCGATGGAACAGATGAAGAAGCAACAAGATTAGCAAGATGGATTCAAGCAGCAGAACAAGGAATATACTCGGGAATCCAACCTCAACGAAAAGATGACAGATGGGCACTGGAACCTAAGGCTAAAACCAAAGATCCACCGCAGGAGCCAAGGTAGGGAGATAGCCAAGAGTTTAGAAGCTTTTCCAAAATTCTACAAAGCAGAGAGAGAAAGGTACTCAGACAAGTCCTAGATTTTTGCAATAGTATAGTTTTCAAAATAAGATCCTCAAAGCATCTACATGCGTAGGGGTTTCGCTCCTAGGGCCAACCTTTTGCTCTGATACCACCGCTGTGGCGCCTCCCGACTAGGTGGAAGGCCACCATGTGCATAAGGCACCCGATCCCAGGATCAGTAGTCGGGTACGCACAACAATGATACAACACAGAGTACAATAATACATAAGCAGAGTACTTACATATACGTACAAGGAGATCCATCCAGGACAGACCCGGGATGGGCAAAAAATAATCAACAGGTAAACTAGCGAAACAGCAGAAACAGGGCGGAAGCTGGACAAAAACTACTCCACAGGCACGGTTGGGAACTAGGCTCGAAACCTTCAGAAGTCTTCGTAGTCGGCCTGGTCTTGGAGGAACTCGCAGCAGTCGGATCTTCGTCTTCCACTCCAAAACCTACTATACATATATATGAACAAGGTGAGTACTTTCGTACTCAGCAAGCCGGAAATGATGCCATGTCGTCAGACAGAAAGGCTAAAGGTTTAATTGCGAAAATTGCCTTTAGAAACTCTTTTCCTTGCAAACACTAGTGAGCTTAAATTTTTGTTGTCGGACAGAGGCTCACGCCTCTATCCATTCCGCAAGTTGCTTTTCAACAACTCACCACTTAATGGATCAAACATAAACATATATGTTTTATCATCTTTTGCTTCGTATTTGCTGGTCCTGTACTTCCGAGTAGCTACAACCACTCGTTGACCCTGAGACTCGGCTACAACCAAATCTCAGCTGTGGCACTTGATGCCCGCTACACTGGCTACAACCAGCTAGCTAGTCGGCCGCCCTGGCTACAACCCGGGGGCTCATCATCGCTGCCCTGGCTACAACCCGGGAGCATGATCATGGCACTAAATGCCCGCTAGGCTGGCTACAACCAGCTAGCTAAAACACTGCTGCCTGCTGGCTACAACCCGGGAGCGTGCTCATCACCGTCTTCTGGCTACAACCCGAAGACTGAATGCCGCCCTGGCTACAACCCGGGGGCTTAAACTTTGCTGCCTGGCTACAACCGGGAGCATGATCTTCATCCTGTTTACTTTTCATACACTTGTTTATGGTGCTTAACACCCCGGACCACACAGATCCGTTTCTGGCCACACAGGCCTTTCCGTTTGCTCACTCGGCAAACTCTGGTCACGGTTCCCTTTCCATCAAACACTTTCACAAATCACTGGCAAACAAATCTACGCTATGGAAATCACCTTGCATCGCCCTTAACCGTGGGCACGGCTGTTCGAACAGTTCTGCTAAACTCTGCAGAGGGTGTGCGCTTACCCATCCGACACGAAAATTACACCGAGTACTGGCCTGTACCCAGAAATTTGTGACAAGGCCATTTCCAGCCAGTCTAGAGTCATCCAATGCCAGCCGAAAGATCCACACAGGATTCATGGTCGCACTGAACTTCCCTAAACTACTATTTACTCGGCCAGGGCATCCATAATACCCGTTGGTCGCACTGTTATGATGCTCGGATGGAATTCCCCAAAGGAAACGGTCCTTAATGATGATACATAGCCAAGCCACACAGGCACTGTCTCTGTATATCAAGATTTTCACAACTTTATTTGTTTACAAACACACCGATACACGGAGTACCGGGTTTTTTCAATCAGTTTGGTAAAAACCCAACGTTTTTCCCAACGACAAACAACGTTGCAGAGCTAAGCCATTCTACTCGGGCATCGTATCCTCAGATAGGATGCTAGCGTGCCATTTTGGGGCTCTTCAAGGGTGAAATGTAACAACACCTACCAAATAAGTGCTTACTACTAGGTAGGTCCATCGGTTGCGCTTGCAAAACCGAGGCCAACAGTTTAAAAAGGTGTAAACTAGCATGCATAATATTTCCAAACAACATAGTTTTGCATATATGGGAAACAATATGATCAAAGAGGCTTGCCTTGTTCCAAGGAGGGGTCTTCTTCGGCGAAGGCGGCTTCTGGATCGTCCACCCGTTCAGGCTCTGAACAAAGCAGAAAGGAACCACTGATAAGCAGGAGAAGCAAAACACCAAGAAAAAGATTAAGAAGTAGTCGGCTGCAGGAAAGTGGCAGTCGGCTGAACCAGGTTTGCAATCCGGGCGACAGAGCTCCAAAACTTGAGAGGAGAACAAAACTCAGCAGACTGGAGCTGGCCGGTTTGCAAAACAAAGGAAGAAGGAGCATGGATGGCTCAATATATAGCCGGCGTGCAAGAGAGCACGGTGAGTTGGGCAACGGGTAGGGAGAAAAAGTCAAGGTGAACTGACAAAGGATTGACAGGGAGTGACCTTGGAGTCCAACTGGTCAGGGAATTGGCAGGCACTGCAGCTGCGATGAGACATTAAGATCAAGGCTAGACAGGTTGGAGAAATCTCACTGACAGGGCTCGACTGACCACTGGTCCAAGCGATGCAGCAGGTTATTGTTCATCGTCCAAACGGTGCTGCGGACAGGTGAAGACTGGTTCTTTTCCACTCCGGTAGTCGGCGTCAACGGCGGGTGCAACTCGGGGACAAGAAACAACAGTCTCAACAAGGTAGTCGCCACTTTATAGTGGCTTACTCGCAGCAAGAGGTCCGAGTAAAACAAAGAAAGGGCAGGATGCAAGGACTGAGTAGCAATCTACTCGGCTCAAGGAGAAGGTAGTCGGCTGGCCAGGGAGAAAACTGGGCACAGCTGACAGGATAGGAGGGGAGCTCGAAAACGAAGACTAGCGGGAAAAGAAAAACGGGTCGTTACAGCGCGCGCCGTTGCGAGCTCTGTCCCGAGCCGCTGACGAGCGGGCCCCACTGTGGTTAGCGTGTGAGGACCGCTGTCAGTAGAGATTTAAAAAACTCCCAATGGTCTTTTTTAGCAAAAGTACTAGTCACTGACGAGTGACCTAGACCTAAATGTAATAACTAAAAACAACGGGGACTCTTAATGAAAAATTTCCTCTCACACGTGCAGAAAGGACTACGGGTTGATTTCTAAAAAACCGAGTACGTTTTTGCAAAAGCTTTACACTGACAGTGGCCCCATCCTTTATAAAATCCGAAAAAATAAAATGGATAAAAGACTTTCTGGATGAACTAGAAAAATAGCATAAAATTATAAAATTGTAGAAAATTCATTCTAACTTCAAATTGATGAAACCAATTTTGTTGGTTTTGTAATTATTATTATTTACAATCTGTAAATTTAAAAAGTGCACTTCTGTACAGAAAACTTTGCTCTAAAAATTATGAAGAATTAAAACAAGGTGAAACATAGGACTT
>RYFJ01002055.1:0-89563 GCA_003991445.1 Oryza meyeriana var. granulata
CATGTTACATTCTCCCGACATAGAGTCGAACCATGAGTTAAATGAGTAAATATTTTAATTCCCAAGTGAAACTAATAGTGTTCTAGCATGGCTAAGGCCTCCTAAGGAATATATTCTAATCATGTTGTTACCCAGGGGTGACAAAGGAACAAAGGGTTTTAACAACGTAAGCATAATCTTATCTATATAAAGATCATTAATCCATACCAGCATGAAATAATAAAACACTGGCCATGTTTGTTAAATAAACAAAATATTTTAGCAAAAGTAGGTACCAATATGCATCAAGATTACAGTGTGACTTGCCTTCGCCTGCTTGATGTACGTCGCACACCTGTGGGACTGTTACTACAATCGGGTAAGGATCGACCTTTAGACGTCATGTATTCTAAGCCATACAAACATCACACAAAGAACCACATGAAAAATAGGTTACCACATGGACATGGAAACGATGCGGCTGAATTCATTTTTAATTGATTCTTGACAACTGTTTTCTGGGAAATTTAAAATGCATCACCCATTTGAATGAGACTTAATCGCGCGAGCTTCACTTCCGAAAATTCAGTTATTGAATTGTTGAAAGTTAACACTCGATGATTTCCCCATGTTTGCACAATTAATTATTAAAACATCTTACCTACCGACGCCATCGCGACAGTTAAGCCGCATAAGATGTGTCAACACGAGCGACGGGAGCCAAGGCCATCCACCCGACACGCGGTCACCTACCACGGTACAAAAACCCACAGGACACATCCCCGAATCACGACCCACCACCTCACATCCACACCCAGGTGACACCCAAACGAAGAGAGAGCAGCGGCGCTGTGGACGCCCAGTTCACACCGCAGCTCAGGACCACGACATCTACACGGTACACGAGCGCGCGCCGCCGACTTGCACGATGTTGGCGACTGTCGCACCAGTCAGACCCAGGTCAGGGAACGAGCCTCCGCCTGGTGCGCACAGCACACGCGATGCCACACACGGCCTCGATCGGTCCACTGCTGGCGACCAATTCCGTCCCTATTCTAGTCCTTAAGCATAGCCGCCAGCAACTGCAGGAGGCGGGGGCAGCGGCGGAGCGGCGGAGGAGGTGAGAAATGTCGGCCGGATGCTTCACCGAGGAGCAGCAGATTCGACGGTGAAGTGTGGAACGGCGGCGAGCAGTGAGACCCAATTGGTGCGCGCTGAGTTCGGGGACGAACAGAAAAGGGTGTGTTCGTGAAGATCACTGCGATTAAGGAGCGGACGAATACCTGTTCAGGGAGGTCCTGCGAAGAAGTATTTGATATGTCTAGTTAGAGAAGACACAGAAACCCGAAACGTGGGTCGACAGAATCCTACTGCCGACCTACAGGTAGGAGAGGACTTACCAAAAGGGGATGACGGAGGGAATGGCAGTTCCGAATGCAAAGGTCCGAGTGAGGATCCGTGACTGCCGGCAGACCAGGGCGGAGTGGTGAAGCTAGATGCAGAGTGTAGAGTACGCTATAGGCACTACGTTGATAGCAAACATAAATTTTTACCGCACGCACACAGGACATCATGCGAGGAAAGGTGATCATGGATCATTTACCACTAGAAACGCGCAGACTGCCAGCGAAGAAAGGGTGGAGAAAGCCAGGTCCTAACACCACCGCACACTGTAATCAGTAGTGGAAGTACTAGTCTCAATCTCGGATCCGATTCTCGATCAACGCCGACATACGAGCAACGCTCATTCTACGGTATCCACATCGTCCAGGGGCTGGAGCGCGATTGCGAGATGTCTACATCTCGTGAGCGCGCTAGGGTTTGGCTGGAACATGGCGGTTAGGTTAGCCCGAGGCTCTAACACGACCAAAACGATGTACCCTCAGCCCTTGCCTACCCATAACTAAGAGCCTCCTCCACTCTGGGACCTCGTGACCAAAAGGCCTAAGTTAAGAGTCACCTCGGATCCTTATCCGGAATCAAGCCCATATTCCGAAACTCACATATCGATAAAGTGGTTCCAACCCTGTTAAAGTTGCGCGACCCTATAGTTTCACGTATATTATCCGCGACCCGGAAATGCCTTCTGGTCACCCTGTTAATAACGGCCTCTAGCAAGCATATTGTTACCCCAAATAATACGTAAAAGATCATAATCAGCTGCGAACCCTGTAATGTCCTCATGTACAAATCGCCTTTGCCTCAATACCATAGTCGATTGAGCTCAAGCGAGACTTGTGTCAATTCTCTTACGTATAGCCAATCACTCTTCTCGCATCCAATGTGATGAGATTACAAAGCTTGTGAATGGACACCTCAATCACAGCCTAGCATGGCCATGAATCCCATAATCCATTCATCGAGGTGCCCGAAGATATCTCTCCCATAAGCGAGGGGCAAATTCATCTTGATCAATTCACATCCCACTACATTTTCAATAGCAAACCCGTAAAGACTACTTAAGGACTCACCCCAGTTACGGGCTCGCTAGTATGTGTTTATAGTTCTCCAACAATAACTACCTACGTATGTTGGGAACCATATGATCTCAAGTCTAAGGACTCTACATAAAACACTACTGACGACTAATTTATGACACTATGAAATCTTTGCAGATCTCATGGCGGGTCATCCAACATTATGTTCACTAACATATGTCCATATTACCGACTTGGTTATCCCATTTTACCATGATCCATGCAGACATGGTATCAATCAATAATACTGTTGACCGTTAGAATCATATTTTCCTTCATAGGATATATGATGCAAGGATCATTATAAATACCAATATTGTTACATTAAGGAGTCTCATGAATAAAGTTCACGTACTCCATTGAATCAACCAATGATATTCATTTCAAGGACAAATCAAAACAGATAAACTAGATTAATAATAACATCTCCTTTGCCTCTAGGGCTATCACTAACAGAATGATCGCGATATCGGCGACGCTGTACGACCGCGACGGCACTGGCGCGCAGAGCCCGTGGCATTCGCGAGCTCGGCCGAGGATTTGGTACTCAGCAGGCGTGGCAACTGAGGGGGAAAATGAGAGCAAAGCATGTGAAATTTTTATACTCGTTGGATAGATCGTGGCCGATTTGGCCAAATTTCACAGGGATAGACAGCGCGGCGCCACGATGGCTAGTCGGCGCATTCAAATCCATCGTGGCGAGAGGGGCGGAGAAAGGGGACGAGGGGAAACGGGGCATGGACTCGGTCTGCGGAGTTGAATCAACGCCGAGGCGCGTGGAAGCGGGTAGCATAGAGATCATGGCGAAACCGACAACGGCAACTCCATCCCCTTCGGTCGATTCGCTGCGAGAAAGAGACAAGTCTTGACATGAGCTCGGCCCCACATGTCAGCAAGCGAGGCGACGCGGCTGGTAGTCAGGCCAGGCCAGTCAGTAAGGAGGAGCGGGGAGAGGCATGGGCAACTGGGCTGCGCAGGCCGACAGAACATCACTGGCCGCGGCCCCCAGCGGGAAGAAAGAAAAAGGAAAAGAGGAAAGGAGGAAGGAGAAAGAAAAAAAGAGAATTTTCCAGAAGGATTTTAATTCCGATAAGAGTTTTTGATTTATTAAAAATACTTCCTGTGCTCTAAAAATTCCTATAAAAGTCCTGTTAATGTATTTTGGCAAGAGGAATATCAGAAAAATATTCCTAGCCATGATAATTTTTTATTTTGCATTTTCACATTTAATTAATCCATTTGGCCAATTTAAATTATTTTTCTTCGGACATTTTCTTAGGTATATTTTTTGTGTGGCTATATTTAAGGGAAAAATTCAGGGTTGTGACAAAGACCTCACTACACATGCAAAAAGAAACAAACCATATCTGAGCACAAGTTCTTTCCCAACTTGACTCGCATTAGTCACACACTCACACCAACATTGATTTATATTTTTTAACAAATTTTTGTTAAATAAATAATTTGCAAAGCCAATTGTTCATCACAAAATATTAATCATGACAATGATTTTACAATCTCCCCCTTGATGAACATGGCAACATTCCAAAATGCAAATTGATGTTTTTTGAAAAATAAAAAACCAAGAGTGTGTCAAAAACACTGATGGCTCAAAAAACCACAAAAGCAAAATAGAAAAACTCTCCCCCTTTTAAGAAACAATCTCGCCTCTATATTTGCAATAAAAGCACAAAATCGACTTTTTTATGAATTGATCAACTTGTCAAAACTTTCAACCTTTCAAATTCTCCCCTTTTCTAAAATAGCTCCCCCTTTCTTTAAGCATGCATTTTGTATATTTCTCCCCTTTGACAATGATTTCATCAAGAATTTCAAAAGAGAGAACATAAACCATAAAAGCACATATAAAATATTTATCAATTTTCCTTCTTCTAAATTTTTCTTTTCTAGGAAATTTGAAGTATACCTAAAGCAACTTAGGGACATGTGTTGCAAGACAAGGGAGATAGATTCACCACCTAGCAAACAAGCATGGGTTATAGGCCAAACATGAATCAATGATATTACAATCAAGATCAAATCAACACTAAAAATTTATGATTTCAACAATTTATAATAGCAACATAATCACTAGCACATAGATTGAAAGAAAATCACCCACACATAGACAAGCTGAACTAAACATTCTTTCTCAAATTAACTTGCCCTTTACAAGAGAATTTTCATCAAGTTTTATTTTTGAGCGTCTGCTCAATTTGCCTTTTAATAGCACAAAAGAAAATCCCTCAATTATTTCGAGTACGTCCTTGTCGTGAATACTGTTTTCAAGGATTGGACACCCATTATTTTCCTCACATCGATACGTCCTTGTCGTGAAATACTGTTTCCAAGGATTCGCTATCCATTTTTTCTCTCTCATATAAGCATTTTTTTTACTTGAGAAATCTCTAGAGCACTTGAGGAATGAAAATTTCAGCAAGCATATATATGAGCATAAGTCATTCAAACAAGCACTAGTAACAATATTGCATATTTACTTAATTCAAGTAAAAGAATTTTGTCTCATGCATCATATTCCTCAAAAGTAATAGCAAAGGCTCATTAAAGACTAGAATGCATACAAGCTAAACTAACGACCAAAAGACCTCACTCATATCGCTAGCAAGCACAAGAGTATATTAGAGATATTGTCGATGTTTTACACCGGTAATAAGAATATAGCGCTACTCGTCGGATCGAAACTCGGTAGACTGCAAAGGAATACAAAGAGTTTATACTAGTTCAGGCTCTCGATGTGAGGTAATACTCTATGTCCAGTTATGGTGTATTTTCTTTGAGGATGTATGATGGAGATTTTGATGAACCTGATGATTCTGCCCTCAGGGGGCACCCTGCCTCTCCTTATATACTGGGGGATAGAGTTACAAAGTAGAAGTCCCAGTCGGACTACGACCAAGGGATCTCCTTCTAGAGATATAGCGTGCCCGAGTAGGACTATATCTTCCTTATCGTATAAGGTTAAGTCTGCCGAGTGCTATCATATCTCTAATTACAAGGCTAGGCCCGTCCTCTTTCTGAGTGGCCTATATGCTCATCATGAGATACCCGGGGCCCATGGCCTTCACAGCAGCTGATGCGGCTGGGTGCTCGTACGCGAACAGATTTGCTCACCTAGGTAGCTCGTGAAGATGGCGCTACTGGTGCCCTATTGGTGGAGGGCGTAGAACTCCGAATAGGGGCACTTTTGCCTTGCCCAATGGAAGGCCTCGATGTAGACATGCTTCCCCAATTGTTCCTTCTCAATGGCTGCCTTCCCTGCAATTCCTGTTCAGCTAATATAGCTAGATGGAACAATCGGTTAAGAGAATTGTATTCTTTATATTGAATAATGTCCTGAATTTCACGTCTCAACCCCCCATAAAATCGAGCCATCTTATCCTCCTCATCCTCCTCTACCTCACAACGCAACATTCCTATTTGTAGCTCCTGAAAGTAATCTTCTACAGATTTTTCTCCTTGGTCTAAACATTGCAACTTATTTCTCAAATCACATTTGAAGGATGGAGGAATAAACCTACTCCGCATAGCTCACTTCAACCTTTCCCATGTGTTAGGTTCTAGGCCAGTTTTAACTAGTTCATTCCACCAAATAATAGCAAAGTCTTTGAACTCACTAGTTGCTTGCCTAACCCTATGAATTTCAGGAACTACATGGGAATTAAATTTCTGCTCTACGGTCATCTCCCAATCCAAAGATAAGCTTCAGGGTCATATATTTCCAGAAAATGAAGGCAAAGGTAAATTTAATTTTAGCAAAGGATCATCGTTACCTCGCCCTTGGTGGCGGTTACCTCCCATACCTTGACGATTGCAACGAAGGCGTTGACGTAGTCGTGCTTCTTGTGTCGCTCGCCAGTCAACCTCTCCATCGTCTCCATCGTCATCATACATCGTGGCGTCATCTCCGGAGGGTGACCGATGGGTCTCCAATTCATCAATCCTCCCAGCCAGCGTGGCTACTCGTCTGTCCAGACACTCAAGCGTGTGGTTTATGTTCTGCTTGGCAAGAGCAGCGTTGACCCCCTTCAGAATGGTTTTATTCAGCCCCTTCATCATCTGGTCCATGTAGCCTTGCATCTCGCCGCGAAGAACGCACTCCACCATTTCGTCGCTCCCTGGCATTTCCGTTAGAAAGAAGACAGAGAAAAACACAAAGGAATTATCCCTATCACTACTACTATGCAAGGAGTAGTGGACACTCACAAATGGAAGCACCTTACTGATCGCTCTACAAGTTCTGAGACTAGCAAGCAAAGGATGTACAACCAGTGGCTGGTTCGTGATACCTTGAGGGCGTGACCCAGCGATTGCAAGGGTCAAGACCATGTTGACCAGAAGTATATATGTGGAGGTTGCGAGGCCAAAATATGTTAGTAGCAAACGATTCAATAACAGATAGTAATGCTGAATAAATGTCCAAAGCACTTGTCCTAGTTGCTGGCCTAACCACGTTCTAAACCAAATGTGATAAAACAAGGGACAAACAAGTATGAAAGGACAGCAGCAAGGAAATAAGGACAAGGCAAAAATACAGCACAAAACAACCACAGATGGCTCCCTGGTGTGTCCTATGTGCTCCTCTTTTTTATTCTTTTTTTATCCTTTTTTTCTATTCTTTCACACCTTTTTTTTATTTTTCTTTTATTTTTCTGATATTTTTTTCTCAACTAGGAGCATAGGAACAACAACCTCAGGAGGTGACAGCTCAGTCTAATATAAGGTGTGGTTTGTAGAAATACATGAGCGTGCTTTAAAAAGCGTGCTAGAACTTTGAAATGTGGAAACCCAATTTTCCGGGCTAAATTTTGCAAAAACTTTTCTGTAGATATCCGTAGACTATTTATTTGCCTAATTCCGAGTTCATATGCGAAAGTTATGGCTGTTTTAAGGAAGGTCCTCCGTCTCAGTGTTTTGGTGGAGGCTGATTCGGGATCAGGTGGTGGTGTCTAGGGGGGTGCGGCGAATGGATCACGAACTGGGCTCAAACACAATCTAAGCCAGCAACCGAACTCGACCTAGGACACAAACTCAACACTACGGACTCTGAAACAGAATTATGCAAAAGGCTAAACGTGGTTGTAGGACAGAAAAAAAACCTATGACTACCAATTTTGTTTTTGTGGCTTTTCTGGACTCTAGGTATAGGAAACAAAGATTGAAACAGGATAGAAAAGATAATACCTAACGGGCAACCTTCGCTCTAATACCACTTGATGGCAACGGGGTGCCCAATCTTCCGTTAGGTAAGGATAACTCTCGATTTGGTGGAGAATTGACACTCATGATCCGGCTTCTGATCACCAAGACCCAAATCCTACAATCACACCACGTCTCCTCTTGTTATCAACCATGCGCCGCCCGGTTGACCTTGCCACAAAGGCTAATCCCTGCATGCGAATCGAAGAACACAAGCAAGAACAAGGAAGATTGCAACTCAACTTGCAGATAAATGATTATACTCTCGAAGTTAGGGTCTCACAAACTGATAAATGGCAAAACTGTTCATAGACAGATTAATCTAAGCAAAACCCATCTAAACAATGACAGCTACTAAATATATATGAGTTAGGACATCCTAGGGTGAGGGTTTTCCCTGTGAGGGGCGCACTCCTCATGGATTTAGCCCATGACACAAATACAAAGCCCAAAGGCCCAAACTGACTCGGATGGGAAAAATGATGCCAATTGTTTTGGCAATTCTGGACATCTCAGGAGGAATTTTGGTTTGAAACTAAAACCATCTGAAATTAGACTTTATAAGCTTTCCAACAAGTACTTGTAGGCCCTGTAACTCCTTCTGAATCAAAAGTTATGGCCGTTTGAAGTTGACGCTGTCTCCCAGCCCGAAACTGAATCAGTCTCAAGAATAAGAATTTACTTGCACTTGTTGTCTCCACTTTAATATTTGGCTTCTTGAGCTATTCTCCATGGTCTTCTCCCAGGTTCCTAATAACAATAAAATCATCACAAGAATTAAATAGCATATCATTCATAGAAATATTTCGATGTAAGCTTAGGAATGCATTCACCTGGCAATTAAGTTGATGGGCACGTGCGCGAGTAATTGGTCCTTGGACCTGTGGAGATTGTAAGTGTGTATCGAAAGAAGTGATGTCCTCATCAGCAGCCCCTGAGACCTTCATAGTTGAGTCACAGCTAATGTCAAGTGCTCATCCTTCACGGTGAAGAATTCCCGAGTGCATTGCTCCCGAGTAGTCTTTCCCGAGTGCATTGTGCTTAATTGTGAAACAATTAAAATAAAGTCAAAGATTTTTAACCTTGTAGTCTTTCCCGAGTAGTGTACTACTAGTATATGAGACTCTTCAGCATCATGTCAGCTGGAATGATTTTTTATAGTCTTTACCGAGTAGTATATCACTCAGAAGTTAGACTCTTTAGCTTCCTATCAGCTGGGATGATTTTTGCTCATGGCAATTGTTGGCCAAGCATGTAGGCCAAGTACCACTTTATGGATTTTAATCCAATACGTGATCAGGTGTACTTGAAAGATACCTACATCCCTAATTTTAATGGAGACCAGCTTGTGATCCTTATAAGGATATATCCTCAATACCTGGTAAATAATGCAGATACCCAAATGTATACATCCAGCTGTAGGCTTAGCATGAAGCATATCTGAATATTTAATCGGTTTCTGTGAGTAGCACTAGCACTGTGATTTTAACACAGCCAGCGAGTGGCCCAATAGAGCGTGCTACTGTAGAAACTCATTTCTTGTGGCCCAGTACCAAATTTGTAGGCCCAAGCCCACTTATCTGCACAGGCTCTATAAAAGTGGCGAGAGAGAGAAAAAATTCCCTCACCTTCTCCAATCCACCAATCGCTTCGTCTTCCAACTTCCGCGCCGAAATTTCGCACCTTGCCTCGCTAGGGTTCACCATTGCTAGCTCTTCCTACTCGAAACTCGGGCGATTCCGCTCCTCCGCGTCCATTCCAAGCCCCCATGTAACGCTCAAAAATTTGCCACCAAAATTCTGAACATTCATGTGTAATAAATCCCTGTCCAGGAAAGCCAGAGTACACAATTCCAAGTTGCCATACAGAGTGTTTTACAAATAGAGTAAAATTATATTATATAAATGCACTGGAAAAGGTAAAACAAAGTGTATAGACAGCGGGCCCAGCAGCAGCTTCCATCCCACAAGCACCTTGACGGCGGAGCCAGCCTATTCCTCGAGACGACCCTCGTCGAACGCATCCTCCAACACTGAGAGGGGGAAAAGGGAGCAAGGCTGAGTACCACCCACAGTACTCAACAAATCACACCCACAATTATGCATATGCACGGGGAACAAAGATGGGCTAGGGTTTGTTTTGTGTAAGAGCAGCTGCAAACAGTAGTAGTTTGCAAACAGAAAAATGGTTGATTAATTTAACAATATTAATTCTCCACCGATTCACGCTAACCACATGAACTAGGCCCAACCAACTCTTAAACTGATCAACGTTACACCACGTTGACCAGTCTCCACTGATGAACGCTACACCACGTTCACCAGACTCCTCCGATTACCGTTACACCATGTTAACCGGACTCCACTGATTAACGTTACACCACGTTAGCCAGACTCCACTGATCAGTGTTACACCATACTGACCAGTCTCTCCTGATCAACGTTACACCACGTTGACCAGGCCGCACTGATGAACACTACATCACGTCCACCAGGCGTCACTGATGAGCGTTACACCACACTCACCAGTCTCCACTGATTAACGTTACACCACGTTAACCGGCCACCCCCAATCAACGTTACACCACATTGACCGGACTCCACAACTTCCACCCGAACCATATCAGTTTCATAAAACCAGATTAATTATCTAAAGGTGAGACTAATCACGGTGAGTCTTGACCAATGTGCCCATAACCGTGGGCGCGGCTATTCAAATAGATTTACTCTGATCAGAGGTGTACAACTATACCCACAAGACACAGCCCCACACACCTTCCCGTGTGCCAGTGCATCACCACGATGCCCCGTGAGAGGCTGTGACAGGACTGTTCATGCAACCTCTCCCTAACCATCCACACCACACTGAGGTTGCACCTGCCAACAGGGCACACCATATTGGCCAAGCTACCCCCCTTGTGCCACAGTGAATCCGGAAGCCGATCAACCCTAACCCGGGCTGACCCAACTCCATCACTCCCACCCTCATCTTCAGTG
This sequence comes from Oryza meyeriana var. granulata, assembly GCA_003991445.1. Lineage (NCBI taxonomy): Eukaryota > Viridiplantae > Streptophyta > Magnoliopsida > Poales > Poaceae > Oryza > Oryza meyeriana. The sequence goes on from RYFJ01002055.1 coordinate 10,670, forward strand.
CCTAGGAGAGGGAGAAGAAGCACCACAAGCCTAGCCGTTGCCCACGCTGGCTTGTGGAAAGTATGGGTAGTCGCCCAAGTGGTTCTCGTGAACCAGTCCTTAAATGCCATGGGTGCATCAAGCAGAACCATACACCCACAACCCACCATTTAGGTCCAGTTTTAGTAATTCAACATTAGCCTATTCAAAGTTCCATTTTTTCGACATTGAGTCGAATCAAATAAAAAGATAATATTTAATTCCCAAATGAGCTATGTTGCTAAGCATGGCTAAGCATCCTAAGAATAGTAATCTCATCATATTATTACCCAGGTAACAAGGGTTCAGGTTTCAAAACTAAGGCATAGTCCTATCATTATATAGGTTATGACCCATCCACATGAAATATTGAAATAATGCAGTTTATTTAAGTAAACAAACCAATTTAGCAAAAATGGGTACAAAATGATTCAGATAACAGTGTGACTTGCCTTGCGCTGGCTCGACGAACTCTGCTATGACCTCGTAATACACCGAAGGGTCACTGACGTCGGATTCTATAACAAGCAATGCACAAACAATTTAAAACAGTACATGTGGGCAAGCAAACATGAGCTGTGGAGGCCATGGGCCCCGGGTACCTCATTACCAGTATATGGGCCACTCGGATAGAGGATGGGCCGAACCATGTAATTAGAGATAAGATAGCACCCGGCAAGCTTTGCCTTGTGTAACGAGGAAACATAGTCTTTGTCGGATAGGTTTCTATCTCTAAGAAGGATATCCCTTGGCCGTACCCGGCTAGGATCCTTATCATGTACCCCTGTCCCCTAGTATATAATGGGAGGCAGGGAGCCCCTTAGGGCAAGAGACAAGATCATCGATCATCAAACACCTCAGAGGAATAACACCTCAACTGGATGTAGGGTATTACCTCACATCGAGGGCCTAAACCAGTATAAATCTTTTCCGTGTCCCTCTGCAATCCACCGAATTCACCTTCGCCGAGTAGCCCTATAGTTTTATTGCCGGTGCAAAGCATCGACAGTTGGCGTACCAGGTAGGGGCCCCGGCAAATTCTTCATCAACGAATCCAATGGATCCAACAAGCGGAGTCGACGGCAACAAGCACTCCCCCGGGGACAAGATTTCTTTCGGAAGCCTCGATTTCGTTGCCGACCAGATCGACAACCTCACCTTGGCCGGAACAGATCTAATCCAGCCGGCCGAGGAGCCAGCCGACGTAGCGCCAGTTGGCCCACAGGACGCCGCGATTTCCTTCCACAACGTACTGCGGCAGTCCTTCACATCGCCAAGCATAGGGACAACTCTCTCCTTCAGCGTCTGACTTGCGCTAGGCCTTGAGCCAGCCCGGGTTGGGCTGAGAAGGGGGGAGATCGTCAATCTCCTAAACGGACTCGGCGACGTTGCGGATTTACACTCCGCACAACAAACCCGATCTCCTATGATTCAGTTTGGACACGGCCAAGCGTCGTTTCAGATTGGATCTAGAGAGGTTGGGGTCATTCTCACTCCGATAAACTACTCGGAGTCCGACTCCAAGTCGAATAACGGTTCGAACGCCAGTTCGGACTCCAGTCTGGCGAGTTTTCTCCTCCCCCGCGAGATCTTCATGGCTTCAACACCACCCTCCGAGGTGCGCCGACTACAAGAGGAGCAGCAGGAGGAGGCGCGCCGACTGCAACAACAGGAGGAAGCTGATCGCGAGGCTCACAACGACGGGCTACGCAAAGCTCGACGAGCAGCCCAGCAGCAGATTCTCCAAACTAAAGTCGGCGATCACGACATCTTCGTCATGCCGCAACAGAACGTTGTGGCCACCGCAACTTTGCTAGACATGCTCTAGCTCGGGCCAGACCACCAGGCCACCCCAACCATCGCCAAGATCAAGGCGATGATCACGGCTGCTGCCTGCCAACAACAACAATAGCAATCGGGCGACACCCTAGTACCGACTAACAGCTCTGAATCGGTGCTGGATTGAGGGCGGCGGCATCGAGGTCGTGCACGTGATTCCCGCGTGGGAGTGGGTGAGGACACCGGAGGACATGGGGGAGTGGGCGCAGACTCGGTCCGACCTCGTTTGAACCAGGAGCGAGCGGGCGCGGAGGCGGGAGGCGGCGCTGATCGGACGGCGGAGGGGATTTTTCCCCTCCGCCCGATTCGGACGGAGGAGGAAGACCAGGCTGATGGGAGGCGTCTGACGGTCGGGGACCACAGCGCAAAGAGAGAGCGACCAGGAGGGGCGGCTGACAGATGGGGCCCGCAGAAGGCAGGTGCACATGGGCCGCGCGCGCGGAGGCGGCACAGTACTGGGCCGGTGGCCCAGCGAGAGGAAAAAGAAAAAGAGAGAAAAGGAAGAGGAAATTAATTTCGAGAGCAAATTTAATTTTGATATTCGTTTTTGATTTATTAAAAATAGTTCCTGTGCTCTGAAAATTTCACTAAAAATCCAGTTAATATATTTTGGCAAGGGGAACATAGGAAAAATGTTCCTAGCCACAGTAGCTTATAATTTTGTATTTCACATATTTAATTAATTCCTTTTGCCATTTTAAATTTATTTTTCTTGGGCATTTTCACAGGTATAATTTAGTGTGGCTAAAATCAGGGTGTGTCAAACCTACCCCCCCTTAAACGAAATCTCGTCCTCGAGATTCGGACATGCTAGCGAAGAGGTGGGGATAGGCGGACTTCAGTTTGTCTTCTCGCTCCTCGGTGGCTTCTTCTTCTGAATGGTGGCTCCACTGTACCTATAGCACCTAATCACCTAGCTTCTGGTGTTTCTTTCACTGATCTCCAATATCCGAATTGGCTTCTCCACATAGGTGAGGTCTTCCTAGATCTCGATCTATTCTGGATCGGCCTATTCTGCTGGTATCCTCAGACACTTCTTCAGTTGTGACACGTCAAACACGTTGTGTATGCCAGTCATCGAAGCTAGGAGGCTCAACTGATATGCCACTTCGCCTTTACGGGCTAGCACTCGGTAGGGTCTCACGAAGCGAGGTGCTAGCTTCCCTTTGGTTTGGAACCTGTGTACCCCGCGGAGTGGCGTGACACGAAGATACACGTAGTCCCCTTCCTCAAAGCTTAGGTCTCAGCAACGGTTGTCGGCATAACTCTTCTGTCTGGATTGAGCCGTCTTTAAGCGCTCCCGTATTATGGCCACCTTCTCTTCTACCTCTTTGAGTGCGTCGGTTCCGACTACTTGGCGTTCACCCATCTGATCCCAGAAAAGGGGTGTACGGCACTTCTTGCCATACAGAGCATCGAACGGTGCCATCTGCAAGCTGGCTTGGTAACTGTTGTTGTACAAGAACTCCGCGTAGGGTAAGCTCTTATCCCATGTTCCTCCGAAGTCCAGTGCGCAAGCCCTCAGCATGTCCTCCAATATCTAATTGACTCTTTCAGTCTGACCATCTGTTTGTGGATGATATGCTGTGCTAAAGTTCAGTCGGGTTCCCAATTCTGCTTGTAACTTCTGCCAAAACTTGGAAGTGAACTGGCTACCATGATCGGAGACGATCCTCTTGGGTACTCCGTGTAAACACATTATGCAAGCCATATACAGTTCTGCCAGTTTCTTACCCGTATACGTTGTATGCACGGGGATGAAATGTGCAACCTTGGTGAGTCGGTCAACGATCACCCAGATTGAGTCATACCCCGAAGATACGTGGGGCAAACCGGTGATGAAATCCATCCCGATCTCTTCCCACTTCCACTCTGGGACCTTGAGCGGTTGTAATAGTCTAGCAGGCCGTTGGTGTTCTGCTTTGACTCGCTAGCACACATCACAAAGTGCCACAAATTCTGTGATTTCCCTTCTCATGTTGGCCCACCAAAACTTTGTTTTGAGATCTTGGTACATCTTTGTGCTTCCAGAATGAATGGAGTACTGCGTCTCATGGGCTTCCCGGAGTATTAGGTCTTTGAGTTCTTTATTCTCTGGAATGCACAAACATTCCCTCATCCATACTATCCCGTTTTCATCTTCCGTAAAACCCTGAGCTTTTTCGACTCTCATGTTCTTCTTAAGTTCTTTAATTTCTCGATCATTTGCGTGTGCCTCGCGAACTTGATCAAAAAGCATGGGCTAGGCCTCTAGGGCTGCCACGAATGCATGTTCGACAATGCCCAGATTCAAGCGTTCAAATTCCTGCTGCATTTCCTTGCACAAAGCCACTACTCGAGCGGTATTGCAGTAACTTTTCCTGCTCAATGTGTCTGCCACGACATTGGCCTTCCCAAGGTGATAATGTATCCCCACATCATAGTCCTTAATCAATTCCAGCCACCTTCTTTGGCAGAGATTCAAATCAAGCTAGGTGAATAAGTACTTCAAGCTCTTGTGGTCCATGTAAATCTCACTACGATTACCAATAAGGTAATGCCGCCAAATCTTCAAAGCATGGACCACTGCGGCCAATTCCAGGTCATGTGTTGGGTAATTGCCCTCATGGGGGCGTAGCTAACGCGATGCATAGGCTACCACTCTACCTTCTTGCATCAACATGCACCCTAGCCCTTGGTGGGATGCATCACAGTACACTTGGAAGTCTTTCTTGGGGTCCGGTAAAATCAGGACCGGTGCCAAAACTAACTTCTTTTTGAGTTCCTCAAAGCTGTGGTTGCACTCGGATGTCCAGACAAACTTCACATCTTTCTTCAGTAATTGTGTCATAGGTCTGGCAATCTTCGAGAAGTTCTCGATGAACCGGCGGTAGTAACCCGCAAGTCCAAGAAAACTCCACACTTGTGTCACTGTCGTAGGTTGTTTTCAATTGGTGACAGTTTCCACGTTCGTTGGGTCCACAGCAACTCCCTAGGCAGTGATGATGTGTCTGAGGAACTGCACTTCCCTTAGCCAGAAGTCGCACTTGCTGAACTTGGTGTACAACTAGTGCTCTCTCAACTTCTCAAGAACCAAACGAAGATGTTGCTCATGCTCTTCTGTTGATTTTGAGTAGATCAAGATGTCATCGATGAACACTACCACAAACTTTGTCCAAAAACTCCATGAATACCTTGTTCATCAGATTCATGAAGAAGGCAGGTGTATTTGTCAGTCTGAAGGACATAACAGTACACTCGTATAGCCCATACCGCGTGGTGAAGGCTGTCTTCGGTATATCCTCTTCTCGAATTCTTAGCTGATGATAGCCTGATCGCAGGTCTATCTTGGAGAAAACGGTGGCACCCTCCAATTGGTCGAAAAGATCATCAATCCTTGGTAAGGGGTACTTATTCTTGATGGTGACCTCATTTAGTGCGTGATAATCCATGCACATCCGCTTTGTCTTGTCTTTCTTTTCCACGAAGATGACTGGTGCTCCCCAAGGTGATGTGCTTGGTCAGATGTAGCCCTTCTGTAGCAGATCGTCGACCTTCTTCTTGACTTCTGCCATCTCGTTCGGTGCCATTCTATACGGCCACTTGTATATTGGTGCCGTTCCAGGTGCCAAATCAATCCTGAACTCAATTTCCCTTTCTGGTGGCATCCCTAGTAGGTCATCCGGGAACACATCCTGGTATTCCTTTACTATTGGAATGTTCTCTATTTTCCTTTCTGGCTTCGTCCCACCTTCCAACGGTTGCTTTGCTGCGACCTGATTTAAGCTTGCTTCCTGATGCAACGGCACAGGTGACTTGAAGATAACCACCTTTCCTTCCGAACTGGTCACTGTTACGGTGTGGTCTACGCAGTTGATCACCCCTTTGTGTCGGGTCAACCAATCCATTCCTAGGATGACATCTAGGTCTTTGGATTCCAAGAGGATGAGATTGGCTAGAAAAGGTGATCCTTGGATTTCTAGGCTCACTGAAGGGCTATAGTGAGCGGTTATCATGCGGTTCCCAGGTGTATGAACCCTCATGGGGATTTTAAGTTCCACTACTTTTATCCCATGTGCCCCCACAAATTTCTTGGATATGAAAGAATGTGTTGCACCGAATCAAAAAGTACGGTTGCAGATATTGTGTTCACAAGAAACGTACCCAATACTACTTCCGGTGTAGTTTGCGCCTCTTCCGCGGAGACATGATTGACGCGCCCCTTTATCACCTGCTGATTGGCATTGGGGTGCTGGGGAGCTGCACGCCTAGATCCCATTCACCTCAGCTTCGGACATTTGTCGACGAAGTGACCCGGTTCATTGCAGTTGAACCAGACGTAGCTCTTGTCCCCGACGTCTTTTCGTGACTAACCCTGCTGCACTGGCACCATTGGTGGGCGTGGAGTGGACTGATAGTTGTGCTACCCACTATTGCCGCTGCTGCCTCCGGAGTGCCCTAGGTGGAACGGGCGTTGTTGGCGGACGATCATGGTGGATGGTCCACCCTAATGGCCCAGCATCATCCGTGGCCTCTGGTGCTGCCCCTGGTGAGTCTGGAACTAAGCAGCCTTACTCTTGCGGTCCACCTTGTTGCGCTGACTTTCCTGGCGGATCGTTTTATCCACCAACTTCTCGAAGTTTGGGTAATCACTTGAGAGGAGCTGATTGCTCAGCTCATCATCCAATCCGTCCAAGAACCTCTCTTGTCTCTCCATGTCGGTGAGGACATCCTTAGACGCATAGCACGCCAGACAGTTGAAGTTGTGGAGGTATTCCGTGACCGTCTTGTTCCCTTGGATCAAGTCCCTGAACTCCCTTTTCTTCTGGGCCACAATTCCTGCCGGGAAATTTGAGACTTCCGGAAATTGTGGTAGAATTCTTCCCAAGTGACTTCCGTGGTAGCAGTTCGGGTCACCAAGAAGTTGTCCCACCAAGCTAATGCAGGACCTTGGAGCTGGTGTGTAGTGAAAGCGACCTTCTCCTGGTCATTACACTAGAGGAGGTTGAGCTTCTTCTCAATTGCCTCAGCAGTCGTTGGCATCTATGGGGTTGGTGGTGCTAGAGAAGGTTGGTGGCCTGACCCTCAGGAATTCAAGCAGCTTTGACTGAGGGGCAATGACCGGGTTGTGTGGTTGTTGGTGTTGCTGCTGTAGATTGTTCTGCTGCAGATTGTTCTGCTGCATCTGCTGCATCATCATAGCCATCATCTGGTTCTGGTTGGCTAGAACCTGTGCCAACGTCGGGTTCTCCAGTAGTGGTGGTGGCACGTGATTGGGTGCCCCATGGTTCTGAGGTGCTCCTTCCCACTGGTTGGTGGCACTGGCGTCACTGGCAGCACGGGCACCACTCCGCATGTTCACCATCTGAAGGGGAGAGCAGTGGAAGGGAAGGAGAAAAATAGGTGGCTCAGAACAGGAGTGATAATTAAGTGGCTGAATTAAATTAACTAAAATTTTTGGTTGGAAACATGAGGGAAAATCAGTTCAACTCCTAATTAAGGTGGACATACCACAACAGACGGTATGCCACCAACTAACCCCAAGCAAAGCAAACATTCCTAACATTACAACTAAACAGGAAATCAAATGAAGGAAAATGGCAAAACTAAGGGTGGCGCGTCTAATGCTCCGAGCGGCTCCTGCGGTCATCTGAGTTGTACTCCGGCTCCTGCTCGTCGCGCACCTCGTCGTCGGTGCGGCTCCTGGATCCACCCACGTAGTCCACACTACCATGAGCCGAGGAGCTGGCCTCACTGCGGGTGCAGGACCCACTAAAGGAGCTGCTATCGTCGGTGGAAGTGAAGCCCCCGTGGATGCTGGTGCCTCCCTGAGAGCCGTCGTCGCCTGACGACACGCTGATCCATCCACCCGTCGGTGCTGGTACTAGAGCTGGAGCTGGCGCTGGAGCTGGAGCTGGGGCTGGTGGCGGTGCCTGTGGCCCATTCCTAGGGGCCAACTGAACACGCACTGGAGGAAGGGTCCTCTTCCTCGGGGTCAGCTAGATCCTGGCCCCACCGGGTGGCGGCTGTCCCTTCAATTCCGCGACCTCCTTCTTCAGGTGGTCGATCTGGTTCTGGAGACCAATGATGGTCGTCCTGTTGGCATCCTCCTGGTCGTGAGCTACATGCACCCAGTTGGCGAGCATGTAGTCCATGGCCAACATCGCCCGCCTCATGTGGACGATGGTGGTATCGTTCTCGTTGTCTACCAGCTGGAAGGCACTGTAGGTCTGGTAGGCAGTGGTGCGGAGGGTGGCGTGGTGCTTCCGTTGTAGCTCTCCAATCAGGCGGAAAGCGGCCTCCTGGCAGGCATGGCTGAAGGTGCACCCGCCAACCTCGACCTCCATAGTAGGTAGGAGGTACATCTCGCCTGGTAACTCCAAGCGAACCCGGTGTGGGAGCTCACCCTCCATGGGCTCCACTGCAGTGTACTCTGGGGCATGGCTGTACCCCAAAGTGAAACTCATCATCCGAAGCTCCTCCACGAAACCGCCCATGTCTGTGCCACGCTGGTTGGGGAGGTTGTCCATCTATAGAAAGTGAGGGGGAATCAATGTATGCTCAGATCCAAATAAGTGAACAGTAAATAAGTTGGAAATAACAACGATTTTATGCAAAAAATAATTTTATAAGTAAACTTGAGACTGCCAAAATACCACTGCAAAGCCAAATAATAACAAATAAAATTCACATAAGAATTGCAAAGCAAATAAAGATATTTTATGCATGCCATAAATCATACCTTCCCTTGGATTAACCCATGTTTTCCCAACATTTGGACACCCATGTCAATCCATGAATAAAATTTTCATTCCAGATTTGACTTGACCCAAAATTTTTCATCAAATAAACAACTAATATTTTATCCCAATCCGAGAATGAATTTCCACTTTTCCCAAAATAACTCCAAATGTGAGAAGCATATGCAAGTGAGAATTTCAGAGGACTCTTAGGGTTTCCATTTGGTTGGTCCTACGGTCAAGCTCGGCTCTCATACCAACTTGTAACGCTCAGAAATTCACCACCGAAATTATGAACATTCATGTGTAATAAATCCCTACACAGGAAAGCCAGGGTACACAATTCCAAGTTGTCATACATAGTGTCTTACAAATAGAGCAAAATTATATCACATAAATGCAACAGAAAAGGTAAAACAAAGTCTATAGACAGCGGGCCCAGCAGCAACTTCCATCCCACAAGCACCTTGACGGTGGAGCCAGCCTATTCCTCGAGACGACCCTCGTCGGCTGCATCCTCCAACACTAAGAGGGGGAAAAGGGAGCAAGGCTGAGTACCACCCACAGTACTCAACAAATCACACTCACAATTATGCATATGCACGGCGAACAAAGATGGGCTAGGGTTTGTTTTGCGTAAGAGCAGTTGCAAACAGTAGTAGTTCACAAACAGAAAAAAGGTTGATTAATTTAACAATATTAATTCTCCACCGATTCATGCTAACCACGTGAACCAGGCCCAACCATCCCTTAAACTGATCAATGTTACACCACGTTGACCACTGATGAACACTAGACCACGTTCACCAGACTCCTCTGGTTACCGTTACACCACGTTAACCGGACTCCACTGATTAACATTACACCACGTTAGCCAGACTCCACTGATCAGCGTTACACCACACTGACCAGTCCCTCCTGATCAACATTACACCACGTTGACCAGGCCGCACTGATGAACGCTACACCACGTCCACCAGGCATCACTGATGAGCATTACACCACGCTCACCAGTCTCCACCGATTAACGTTACACCACATTAACCGGCCACCCCCGATCAACGTTACACCACGTTGACCGGACTCCACACCTTCCACCCGAACCATACCAGTTTCATAAAACCAGATTAATTATCTAAAGGTGAGACTAATCACGGTGAGTCTTGACCAATGTGCCCATAACCGCGGGCGCGGCTATTCGAATAGATTTACTCTGATTAGAGGTGCACAACTGTACCCACAAGACACAGCCCCATACACGTTCCCGTGTGCCAGTGCATCACTACAATGCCCCGTGAGAGGCTGTGACAGGACCATTCACGTAACCCCTCCCCCTAACCATCCACACCACGCTGAGGTTGCACCTGCCAACAGGGCACACCATATTGGCTAGGCTACCCCCCTTGCGCCACGGTGAATCCGGAAGCCGATCAACCCTCATCTTCGGTGCCTAGGAGAGGGAGAAGAAGCGCTACAAGCCCAGCCATTGCCCATGCTAGCTTGTGGAAAGTACGGATAGTTGCCCAAGTGGTTCCCACGAACCAGTCCTTAAATGCCATGGGTGCGACAAGCAGAACCATACACCCACAGCCCACCATTTAGGTTCAGTTTTAGTAATTCAACATTAGCCTATTCAAAGTGCCATTTTTTCGACATTGAGTCGAATCAAATAAAAAGATAATATTTAATTCCCAGGTGAGCTATGTTGCTAAGCATGGCTAAGCATCCTAAGAACAGTAATCTAATCTTATTATTAGCCAGGTGAAAAGGGTTCAGGTTTCAAAACTAAGGCAGAGTCCTATCATTATATAGGTTATGACCCATCCACATGATATATTGAAATAATGCAGTTTATTTAAGTAAACAAAGCAATTTAGCCAAAAACAAGTACAAAATGATCGAGATAACAGTGCGACTTGCCTTGCTCTGGCTCAACGAACTCTGCTACGACCTCATAATACACCGGAGGGTCACCGACGTCGGATTCTATAACAAGCAATGCACAAACAATTAAAAAGAGTACATGTGGGCAAGCAAACATGAGCTAATAATATTTTTAATGGATTCTTGACATTTTTCTGGATTTAATGAAATTTGAATGGACTTAATTGGAGTTCGTATGAATTAGTTATGAATTATTGAAGTTTTACTGTGTTTTCTAATGTGAATTTAATTACTAAATGATTTATTACACAATTAATCGATTTATTGCGTCACCGGACCAAGAAACCGGCACCGACAAGCGGGCCCCACCGGTCAGCGACACAGAGGAGGATGGCGCATGGTGGACCGAGCCCACCACGGCCTAGCGAGAGAGCAGCCACGTGGCTGCCACACGGCAGCCACGGCGGCCAAGAAGCTGACACGGCGCCCGAGTGGCACCGATGTGGCAAGGGAGCGGCGCCCGCGGGAATGCCATGTGGCCAGTCCAGATCTACCCCCGGGCAGATCGGACGGCCCAGGACGAACAGGGCTCGCCCCTACCGGTGCAGCCGCGCCGCGGCGAGACGAGCGGCCCAATGGTCGCCGCCGGCAACCATTCGGCCCTCGGAGGACGGCGGCGAGCTACGGGAGAACGAGAGGAAGACGAAGGAGAGCTCACCGAGGGGGGTCATAGTGACCGGAAGGTGGCGAACAGCGGCGGACAGGGGCGATCGGTGACGGCAAAAGCACGGGGTGGCAGCGAAGATGGTGTCCCAGCGAGGATCTCCGACGACGAAGGCATGGATGGGGTTGGGAGAGTTCTGGCGAATGTGTAGAAAGCAATTAGGGCCAAAATGACCAAATTGATCGATGGGGAGGCGCGGCCGAAGGCCGGCGAAATGGCTTACCGAAGGGCGCGATGGCGAGATCAGACTTCCGACGGCGCAGGGGCTCGTGGATGTGGTGGCTGGGCTTCGCGCGGGTGCGGCGAAGCTAGCGGTGGCGATCTCGTGGTCTGGCGACGGCTACAGCGGCGGCGGCGAGCGACCAGAGACGGCAGAGCACGGCGGCGACTCTGGTTTGCACGGCGCGAGGTGCTAGGATACTCGAGAGGCGTCGGGGTGTGAGGGGAAACATAGAGGAGAGAGCGGCGAACGATTTTATGCACTCGGCCGGGCGAGATCGTGCCCGAACGGCTCTGAATCGGTGCTGGATTGAGCGCGGTGGCGTCGGGGTCATGCGCACGATTCCCGTGCAGGAGTGGGTGAGGACGCCGGAGGACATGGGGGAGTGGGCGTGGACTCGGTCCACCCTCAATTGAACCGGGAGCGAGCAGGCTAGGAGATGGGAGGCGGCGCTGATTGGACGGCAGAGGGGATTTTTCACCTCCGCTCGATTCGGACGAAGGAGAAAGACAAGGCTGACAGGTGGGCCCAGCCTATCAGTGGGGAGGGGCGAGCGAGTGTGGCGGGAGGCAGTCTGATGGCCGGGGCCCACAGTGCAGAGAGAGAGCGAGTGGGAGGGACGGCCGACAGATGCGGCCCGTGGAAGGCAGGCGCGCGCGGGCCGCACTCGCGGAGGCGGCACAGTGCTGGACCGGCGGCCCAGTGAGAGGAAAAAAAGAGAGAGAAAAGGAAGAGGAAATTAATTTGCAGAGCAAATTTAATTCCGATATTCGTTTTTGATTTATTAAAAATAGTTCTTGTGCTCTGAAAATTCCACTAAAAATCCAGTTAATATATTTTGACAAGGGGAACATAGGAAAAATGTTCCCAGCCACAGTAGCTTATAATTTTGTATTTCACATATTTAATTAATTCCTTTTGCCATTTTAAATTTATTTTTCTTGGGCATTTTTACAGGTATAATTTAGTGTGGCTAAAATCAGGGTGTGACACCCCAATAGCATTTCCCCCAAATCTCCTCGCCTCAAGCCATGCCGAGAGCTTCGAAAATCCCAGAGGTGTCTGATGAGGCCTGCCGACTTCGGATTGCAGCCCGACTAAGTTGAAATACTTGGAGAAGATGCTAAGATTGCTAAGCCATGAAGTCATCCATTGGCGTCCGGCTGAAGGGGAATTGATCCCGGTGCCCCAAGCTGGTGAGACTGTAGTCTTCGCCTCTTTCTTTGACCGGGGTCTTGCTCTTCCTTTCTCGGATTTTCTTCGCAAACTTCTTTCCTTCGATGAGCTAGAGTTGGTGAATCTGAACCCCAACTCCATCTTGCAAATCTCTATATTTGCAACCTTGTGTGAATGCTTTCTAGGTGTGGAACCCCATTTCAATATGTTCCGATATTTGTTCTACATCAAACCTCAGCTCTCAAAAAACAAAGTCCAAGTGATAGGGGAAGCCAGTCTCCAGCTTTGGAACAAGATGAAAAAGATTTATATCCATGTTCCCCTGAAAACTTCCCTTAAGGGCTAGCATAGAGAGTGGTTCTATTGCTCTAACCTTTAACCACATTTGCCCCTTTTCACTGGCTTGTGCCCGGAGGTCGTGCCCAGCTGGTCATCTGTGCCAAGCTTTGAGGAGATGGGCCAAGTGTATATGTTGATTGATAAAATTGACAAGCTGAAGAGCTCTGGTTTGACAAGTCCCTGGGTGGCCAGATGTTTTCTGAATCGCTGCATCAGGCCGCTGAAGCTGAGAAGCCACTTCGGCTAGGACTATACGGGAAAAAATGATCCCAGTCGAGAATACCCAGATTTGACTGACAAGCATAAGGTGACTGACATCCTGCTCAGTTATTTTGCCAACGGAGTGGTTGAGACTGAAAATGCAGAGCGCGCCACTGCGGCTTATAGCCAGAAAAGGCCTCGTCCAGAGGTAATGTTGAAATGCAGATTGTTGAATCACCATCCATCTGTGATAAATGTTTGTAGATGCATATCTTGGAGTACTCTGCCATGTGTGATGTATATTGTTGAATCACTTGCAGGAATGTGAGGAGTTTGACGAGGACTCCCAAACTTTATCGGCCGCCAAGTCAAAGAAAAGGTCATTGAGTCCCTCTGTTGCCCAGCCCAGCTCGAAGAGAGCTAGGAAGAAACATGTCGAAGACCCGGGCAAGAAGAGAGCCAGCAGGCTGAGTGCCATAGCCGGGAGCCTGAAGATTAAAGATACCACCAGCGTAGCTCCCAAGCCGCCGAGTCCAAGGCCATCACCTCCAAGCCCAAGAACAACACCCGGCTCAGCAACATCGAGCCCAAGATTGGTGCCGCTGAGTACAAGATCAGTAGTGTCGAGCCAAAGAGCGGTGCCACCGAGTGCTTCGACGCCCCAGTCGGCCATCACAGAGACTGGGCCAACCAAGGGCAAAGCGCCACCGCCGACTGCCGCGCCAACTAGCCCGACAGCCAGCAGCTCACCACCACCAACATCTGGAGCCCCCTTGTGGAGGTTCAAGACCTCCAAGAGGTAAGCAGTCTTGAATCTTTTGTACATCTTGATCAGTGTAGCAGTGTCTTGATAGTTGGCTCATTATGTAGGAGGCAAGTAAACATAGACCTCAAGGGAACTATGCCGATTGCTCCCATAGCCGAGCCAGCCCCAACCGAGCCAACACCAACAAGCTCATCTGCTGAGCCGGTGACTGCCTCGGTTGTAGAAACTAATGTAGTCCTGACAGCAGGACCGTTAGTGCCAGCTGACCAAGGGGCAAATACTGAAGCCGTGGCTCCAGCTCCTGAGCGAGTCCCTGCAACCCCAATAGCCGTCGAGCCAGAAGCCAGGACCTTGTCGCCATCTATATCGTCGTCGTCTTCAGATGAAGTGGATTCCCCAGGCTTGAAGCTCCTCCCCGCAAGTTCCCAAGAACCTTCCACTAGGTATCCCCCGAGGGAGTTGCGGAAAGCTACGAGCATGATGAGAAGCCAGTGGAGAGGGAGTGCGAAGTTCTTCTACGCACTGCAATCACCGTGTCTCGGGGAGTCCAGGTATGACTCTCGCCATATTGAGTTCTTGACAGCCTTCCTTGTATTGGTTTTCTACCTCTTCAATGATTGGACCAGCTCCAAGCCACGAAAGCCGACCTGGAACGGTCTAGTCAAGAGAGGGAGATGTGGCGGAAGGGAGCAATTGACCAGTTCAGGGATGAAAATTGGGCCCAAGCCGAGAAGATTAGAAGTAAGTCTCCTGTATTTGTCTTCCTGAATAGATCCCGAGTATATTTCTCCAGCTTTGTTGTTTCTCGACTACCCAGTTGTGTCCTAGCTGTAATCTCGAGTTCTTGACTATTCTGATATACAGCCCCCGAAGCCGAGTTGAAGACCCAGACAGAGGAGAAAAGACAACAAGAACTTGAGCTGAAGAAAACCGAAAAGGCTGAGGCCGAACTGGAGAAGGCCAAAGCCAAAGTAGAGGCCAACTATGAGAGTAAGCCTTCCCTCTGACAATAACCTTAACCAATCCTTTTGTTACTTTGACTGCAGTATTGGCTAACAAGTATACTTGTCACTGAATCTGAGCAGCTTCAAGAGCCAATGCCCAAATCCAATTCCAAGCCTTTACAGAGGAGATTAAAGTTGTCAAGGAGTCACGGGAGATTCTTGCCGAATCGGTGAAAGGGCTCCTTGACATTATGGATCCTCATCACATCAGAACCAGCTCCAATACAGTCTCCCAGGTGCAGACATGCCTTAGCCAAGCCCCAAGTATCTTGAAAAAGTACTCAGACGAGCGCGTAGCTGTTGGCGTGGTCTAGACCCTTGCCATGACCAAGTCGATCTACCCTAGGGTAGACCTTGAGGCCATCAGTGAGGGGTTTGCCGAAGAGACAACACCGGAGGAAGCATTGGAGTTGATCACCGAGGCAATCACAAAGGACCTGGGAATGTAAGAACAAACCATCATACAGTCGGTGTATATAAAGTTTTTGTAACGACATGTATATGTACAATGTAGCCGAGTTCTTGGTTGTCTTTAGTTATCATTAGCTTTACCCGACTATATTGTCTACACTGAGTTGATCGATAGGAACTTAATAAAAATCATTCACCTCAAAAAGCTTTACTTGGGCAAATGTAACATAATCATTGTAAAACTTCATAACTTAGACAAAACAAGCTCGTATATTGTTAACAAAGCACATATAATACATGCAGCCCCCAACTCACTACTCGGTTGAAACAAGCGACGTAGTGAGTCAAAGAAAACTTTATACATATGTATGAGAGAAAGTGCAGAACTTGGGTATAGAAAGGACATAGCTGTTCTATGTTCCATGAGTTGCTGACTAGGGCACCGTCTTCGGTCTTCAGTCAGTAGGCGCCTGGCTGTGTAACCTCAGCTATAATGAACGGCTCTTCTCATAACGGGGATAGTTTATGCCTGTCTTTGGTGGTTTGTATTTTTCTCAAGACGAGATCCCCAACCAAAAAGGCGCGGCCACAGACATGTCGACTGTGATAACGACACAGGCCTTGAAGATACCTTGCCGATTGGACAGTTGTGATATCCCTCGCTTCTTCCAACTGATCTAGTTCAACCAATCAGGTATTGTTTGATTTATCTTCTGAGTGAGCCCGAACTAGTTCAACCAGTCAGGTATTGTTTGATTTATCTTCTGAGTGAGCTCAAACTCACGGAGAGCCGAACTCCAACTCGGTTGGTAACATAGCCTCGGCACCATAGACTAGGAAGAAAGGGGATTGCCCTGTAGCCCTGCTAACCGTGGTTCATAGAGACCAGAGAACGGATGGGAGCTCTTGTACCCACCAACCCGCATATGCTTGTAGTCGGTCAAATATTCTAGCCTTGATACCTCGTAAGACCATGCCATTTGCACGCTCGACCTGCCCATTGCTCCGTGGATGTGCCACAGAGGCATAACAGATCTTGATGCCGAAGTCGTCATAGAAATCTTGAAATACGCCGCCCATGAACTGAGTACCATTATCTGTTATGATGCGGTTAGGAACCCCGAATCGGTATAATATACTCATGATGAAGTCCTTTGCTCGTGCCGTTGTTATGGTAGCAACGGGTTTTGCCTCAATCCACTTTGTGAATTTATCCACTGCGACGAACAAGTGTGTGAACCCTCTTGGAGCTTTCTTAAAAGGCCCAAGCATGTCAAGCCCCCAAACTGCAAAGGGCCAAGAGATTGGGATGGTTTAAAGTTCTTGGGCTAGAAAATGTGTTTGTCTTGCATAGAACTAACAACCCTCGCATGTGCGAACTATGTCTTTAGCATCTGTTACTGCTGTTGGCCAGAAAAATCCCTGCCGGTAAGCCTTTCCTACTAATGTCCTAGATGCAGCATGGTTGCCACATATGCCCGAGTGGATTAATTGCAAAATCTGCTTGCCCTCGTCGGGTGTGACGTAGCGCATGAGGACTCTGGATGCACTTCTTCGGTACAGGTCTTCTCCGACTACTAGGAAACATTTGCTTTGATGTTTGATTTGTTCGGCTTTGCTGCGATCTTCTGGGAGTTCATCATCCAAGAGGAATTTGAGAATTGGAGTCTGCCAATCTTGAGATATGATCAGTACTTCGTCTGTTGCCGGGGTAGGTTCATCTCCCGATTGTTCTGGCACTGATTTCTTCTTGATGGATGGCTCCCGTAATTGCTCAACAAAGTTCCCAGTTGGGACCACGTCTCGCTTGGATCCCATGTTTGCCAATTCGTCAGCGGCGTCATTGTATTGTCGTAATACATGAGTTATCTCCAGCTCGTCAAACTTGTTTTTCAGCTTTCGGACCTCCTGGCAGTACGCCGCCATAGTATCGTCGAGACATGTCCAGTCTTTCATGACTTAGTTCACCACGAGTTGTGAGTCCCCACGTACAACCAGTCGGCGAATGCCGAGTGATATAGCGATGCGGAGCCCGTGGATGAGTGCCTCGTACTCGGCAACATTGTGGGAGGCCGGAAAGTGAATCTAGAGAGCGTACTTGAGTTTTTTGCCAATGGGTGACGTCAGTATGACACCGGACCTAGCGCCGCCGATTCATAGAGAACCGTCGAAGTATATTGTCCAATACTCTAGCTTGTCTATTGTTGTAGTCGTCTGAACTTCTATCCACTCGGCCACAAAGTCGGCTAGAGCTTGAGATTTGATTGTTGTCTGTGGCTGAAAGGTGATGTCAAACGCCATTAACTCAAGCGCCCATTTAGCGATTTGGCCAATGGCCTCGCGGTTGTGCAGGACATCCCCGAGTGGATACGATGTGACCACCGTGACTTGATGCGACTAGAAATAGTGCACCAACTTCCGGACAGTGATGAGTAGGCCATATAGCAGCTTCTGGACCTGGGGATATCTCATGTTTGAGTCGGCTAGGACCTCGCTGACGAAGTAGACTGGCCATTGAATTTTTTGTATATGACCAGGCTCTGATCGCTCGACCACCAACACCGTGCTAACTACCTGAGTGGTTGCTACTAGGTATAACATTAATGGTTCCTGGGGCATAGGTGACGCCAACACTGGTGGTGATGTAAGGAATTTCTTGAAGTCTTCAAAGGCTTGCTGGGCTTCAGGAGTCCATTGAAAATTATCTGCTTTCTTCAGTAATTTGAAGAAGGGCATGCCCCGTTCACCTAGTCGGGAGATAAATCGGCTAAGTGCCGCCATGCAGCCTGTCAACTTCTGGATGTCCTTCTGGCTAGTCGGGGGTGCCATATTCATGAATGCGTTGATTTTCTCTGGATTGGCCTCGATGCCGTGATGCGATATGATGAAGCCGAGTAGCTTGCCGGATGGCACACCACAAACACACTTTTTCGGGTTCAACTTCATCTTGAATCTTCGAAGATTTTGAAAGGTTTCCTCCAAGTCGGCGATAAGGTCTTCTTTGGATTTTGTCTTGATCACCACGTCATCGACATACGCCTCCATGTTGCACCCAATCTGAGTGTGTAAACACCGTTGAATTGCTCGTTGATACGTTGCTCCAGCATTTTTCAAACCGAACGGCATGGTGATGTAGCAATATGCTCCAAACGGCATGATGAAAGATGTCTTCAAGTAGTCCTCCTCCTTCAGACTGATTTGATGGTATCCCGAGTAACAGTCGAGAAAACTGAGAAGTTCACACCCTGCAGTTGAATCACCACCTGGTCTATCCTGGGTAGACCAAATGGATCTTTGGGGCACGCCTTGTTCAAGTCGGTGTAGTCGACGCACATGCGCCATTTACCGTTCTTCTTCTAGACCAGGATTGGGTTTGTCAACCAATCCGGGTTGTAGACCTCTTTGATGAACCCGGCTGCGAGGAGCTTAGTTATCTCCTCCTGAATAGCATCTTTGCGATCCTATGCAAAGAGCTGTAGCCGCTGTTTGACCGGCTTGGCGTCTGGCTTGACATTAAGGGAATGCTCGATCACCTCCCTTGGTACGCTAGGCATGCTGATGGTTTCCAAGTGAATATGTCCTTGTTCGCCTAGAGGAAGGTGACGAGCGTGTATTCCTATTTGGGGTCGAGTCCGGTCCCGACTAGAGCAGTTTTGGAGGGGTCGGAAGGGTCCAGGGGATCTTCTTCGTGTCAGAGTCCACTGAAATTCCTGACTTTGCTACTTTTTTCGCCGGAACTTGGTCGTCCTCGATTTCGGTTGTAACAGCTTGCCGAATGCTGTTGCGTCCGACTGCCGCTTCTTGAGATTGAGCCAACTCGCAGCTCTTCTTATCGTATGTCGGAGGATGAAACCTCGACGGCGGAAAGTCTGGAGACCCCCCTTTGAGGTTCGGCCAGGGGAGTGGTTCTCAGGCGTACAAGGCGTCCGGTGGAAGAAGGGTCGAACGATGGAAGAAAGGATGGCACACAAGGGACGGATCGGCGCTCGGGAACCGGGGGCCCGAGCTGGGAGATAGAGAGGTTCGGATCGTCCGATTCGGGTCCGGATCGTTCGAACCATTGCAATCGCGCGGAAGAGAGACAGGGGGCGTAGACAGGTTCGGGCCGCTCGGAGCGTAATACCCTACTCCTGTGTGTTTGACTATGTGGAGATGAACGTGGTATGGCTGTTACAAGGCGAGCTCAGCCCGCTTGCCGGCGCTGAGGAAGAAGGACAGTAGCGAGAGTGGCAACTAGAGTGCGAGAGCAGAGAATCCTCGGCGGTTGCTAATGCTGGAGCCTCCTCCCCTTCGCTCGTCGGCTTGGATCCTCCTTTATAGAATTAGGGGAGTCCACAGTGCCGAGCGGCCCAGGAAGAGCTAGGCATGGTCTGTCTTGTCATGTACGTCCGCCTGCTGTTGCCACGCCGGAGCTGCTGCGGTGGGTGGCCGGAGCACGGAGATGTGACGCACACGCCCACAGCCACCTGCTGCGCCGCGCCTGGAGGAGCGCCTAGTCGCGTGCTGCGGGCGGCTGGTCTGGTCGTCTGGTCGCCACATCGCTCCGCTGCTGCGGGCGGCTGTGGCAGAGCATGTCTGGTCGGTTCCTTGTCGGGCGACCAGATTATGGAGATGTGACAGCGTACGGCTCCGCTCTCTGTCGGGAGACAGGCGGGAGGTGCCCCGTCGCCTCGCCATTAATGCGGGTAGCTGGAGAGCTGGCACAGAGCCTGTCGGGGACCGACATGTGGGCCCCGGGCACGGGGTGAGATGATGGTGCCCCGGAGGCAAGGCACGGGCCCGAGGCCAATGACGCCCCGGGGCCAAAGCCGATGGAGATGGTGCCTCGGGGGCGAGGCCCGGGGCCGATGGAGATGGTGCCTCGGGGGCGAGGCCCGGGGCCGATTGGAGGTGGCGCCCCGGGAGCGAGGCCCGGGGCCGATGGAGGCGGCCCGGGACGAGGCCCGGGGCCGATTGGAGGTGGCGCCCCGGGAGCGAGGTCCGGGGCCGAGGATGGCGCCCCGGGGACGGGTCCAAGGACGATGGAGATGGCGCCCTGGGGACGAGCTCGGGGCCGATGGAGGCGGCCCGGGGCGAGGCCCGGGGCTGATTGGAGGTGGCGCCCCGGGAGCGAGGCCCGGGGCCGAGGATGGCGCCCTGGGGACGATGGA
This sequence comes from Oryza meyeriana var. granulata, assembly GCA_003991445.1. Lineage (NCBI taxonomy): Eukaryota > Viridiplantae > Streptophyta > Magnoliopsida > Poales > Poaceae > Oryza > Oryza meyeriana. The sequence goes on from RYFJ01002055.1 coordinate 31,121, forward strand.
GATGGCGCCCCGGGGACGAGCCCGGGGCCGATGGCGAGATGGCCCCCCTCGGGGGCGAGGCCTATGCCGCCTGGATCCGGGCGGTGCTCGGGCCCTGGGCGCTCAGCGGGACGACGACCGTAGCTGGCCGTCGCTTGTGCAGATTGTGGCCCCGGAGTAGCCGACGTGGTGGAAGACCCATGCGACCCCGGGATCCGTGGGACCCCCAGTCCCGTTTCGCCGACATCGTAGGTGAAGGCTTTCTTGACATCGCTATGAAGGGAAAGAACTTCGACTGGCCCGGACATCTTGAGCATCATGTAGGTGTAGTGCGGCACCACCATAAATTTGGCTAGCGCCGATCGTCCTAGTATTGTGTGGTACGCGGTCTCGAAGTCGGTGACCTCCAAGCAGATATTTTCTGTGCGGAAGTTATCCCACGTGCCGAAGGTGACCGGCAAAGTTATTTGTCCGAGGGGTGTTGAAGACAGGCAGGGGATTATCCCGTGGAAGGGCACAGTACTCAACCGTAGCTCTGAACGAGGAATTTTCATCTCATCCAGGGTCTTGGCGAATAGTATGTTGAGAGCGCTATCTCCATCTATGAGAGCCTTCTTCAGCTTGATGTTTTTGACGACCAAGTCCAGGACGAGTGGATAGCGTCTTGGGTGTGTAATCCGATCTGGGTGGTCTACGCGGTCGAATATGATGGGCGTTTCTGACCAACGTAGATATTGGGGGACGTCTGCTGTAGAGACCGAGTTGACGTCTTGTGCCGTTAGCTTTTGCTTCCTCTTGGACTCGTATGCAGACGGCCCTCCGAAGATATGGTTAAGCTCAGCCTGGGGATCTTGGTAGTCATCGGCTGGGCCCAAATCTGGCTTGTCTTTGTCCTTATCAACGCCAGATGATGAAGCTTGCTCGGAGGCAAACTTCTTGAGCATGGAGCAATCCTTGGTCACGTGCCTGCCCTTGGGATGAAAGGGGTAGGGCCTATTCATCACTTTCTGGTATTCGTTATTCCTTGGGGGTCGCGACCAAGTACGCTCCATGTTGGCCACCACGTTGTCCGACTTCCGCTTGTGGCCGTCGGATTTGTTCTGTGCTGGCTCGTCGTTGGCTTTCTGGTCCTTCTGCCAGGACTTTTTCTTGTCGTCGAGGGCCTGAGCGACCGCCTCGACCGAGTCAGCGTACTTGTTCACCATATCGAAGAGAGCCCTGATAGAGGTTGGAAGTTTCCGAGTGAATTTGGCAATGAACGGGGCATCTTTGACTCCCTTGTGGAAAGCGGCGATGACGACCTCATCCTTGATCATTGGGATCGAGTTGCGCTTCTCGAAAAACCTTTTGATGAACTCACAAAGAGACTCGTTCTTCCTCTGGTGCAACTAATAGAGATCATGCTTGGAAGACGGCCTCTCGTAAGTCCCCTGAAAATTGGTGATGAAGCATTCCCGGAGTTCTCCCCAGGAGCCGATTGACCGCTTTGGGAGCCCTATCAGCCATGTCCTCACCGAGTCGGCCTGGGTGACTGGGAGGTAGTTAGCCATGGCCTTGTGATCGCCTCTGGTTGCTCGGATTGCCAGAGTGTAGACTGTGAGCCAGGACTCGAGATTGGTCTTGTCGTCGTATTTTTCGATTCCTGTCGGCTCGAAACCCGACGGCTGGTCGACATGTTGTAGCTCCTAGATGAAGGCCGGTACGCCTTCATCTGCATGAGGGCTCCGACTCTAACTACGGCGGTTAAACCGCTCATGGTGGAGGACAAAGCGTTCGTTCTCGTCATCTAGTCGGCGGCGCTCATTGTCTTTGCGTTCACAGCGCCGTGCGTTGATGCCCTGGCGAAGGTACTGGGGACGGTTGTCGTGGCAGTTGTACTAGGGACGCCACCGATTGTTGTTGTTAGGGTTGCCGAGAGACATCTGTCGTGACTCCACTTGCGGCTAACTAGAGCCGGCCGCCTGGCATTGCGTTGATGCGGATGAGACCACTGTTGGAGAACCCGACTGGTTGGTCGGTATAAGAGTATCGCCCGACTGCTGGTGCTGCTGACATGCAGCCGCGGTAATCATGGGTTTGATCCTCACGATAGTCAAGGTGGCCTGGTGATCAGGCCCGAACTGGAGTGTATCCAGTAGGGTTGCAGCGGCCACGATGTTCTGTTGAAGCATGATGAAGACGTCGTGGTCGCCAACTCGGGTTTGGAGGATTTGTTGCTAAGCAATTCGCCCAGCCCTCCGTAGCTCGTCGTTGCAAGCGTCGCGTTCAGCCTCCTGTTGTTGTCGCAATTGGCAAGCCTCCTCCTCTTGCTGCTCACGTAGTCGGCGCGCCTCTTGAGTGGGCGTAGTGCCCTTAGACGCCATGAATATTTCGTGGGGCAGGAAAAAGCTCGCCAAACTGTTGTCTGAACTGCTGTTCAAACTGCTGTCCAACTTAGAGTCGGAGTCGGAGTAATTGATGGGTGTGATTACGACTCCGACCACCCTAGATCCAATCTCGAACGGCTCTGGGCCGTGTCCGAATTGAACCGTAGGGTATCTAGTCTGCCGCGTGGGATGTAGATTATAGATATCCGCGGCATTGTTGAGTCTGCACGGGAGATTGACGATCTCCCCCCTTTCTAGCCCGATCCCGGCCGGCTCGAGGCCGAGTCCGAGTCGAACACCGAAGAGGAGAGTTGTCCCGAGACCCGGGCAAGTGGAAGGTTGCCGTAGCAATTCGATGAGGGTTGCTACAGCATCGTGTGGGCCGACTGGCACGGAGTCGACTAGTTCCCCGGCCGATCGGATCGAGTCCGAGTCAGTCAAGGTGAGGTTGCCGAACTTGTCGGCAACGAAGTCGAGGCTCCCGAATGTGATCGTGTCTCCGGGGGCGAAGTTGATGTCGTCGACTCCGGTTGTCGAATCCATTGAGCTTGTTGAGATTGATCTCGGCGAAGCCCCTACTTGGCACGCCAACTGTCGATGTTTTACACCGGCAATAAGAATATAGGGCTACTCGTCGGATCGAAACTCGGTGGACTGCAAAGGAACACAAAGAGTTTATAGTGGTTCAGGCCCTCGATGTGAAGTAATACCCTACATCTAGTTGTGGTGTATTTCCTTTGAGGATGTATGATGGTGATTCTGATCAACCTGATGATTCTACCCTCAGGGGGCGCCCTGCCTCCCCTTATATACTGGGGGATAGGGTTACAAAGTAGGAGTCCCAGTCGGACTACGACCAAGGGATCTCCTTCTAGAGATATAGCATGCTCGACTAGGACTGTATCTTCTTTATCATACAAGGTTAAGTCTGCCAAGTGCTATCATATCTCTAATTACAAGACTAGACCCATCCTCTTTCCAAGTGGCCCATATGCTTGTCGTGAGGTACCTGGGGCCCATAGCCTCCACAGGTATAAAAACAAAGCTCCACTTTTTTTATTTTTAAATTGAGAGCAATGCAATAAATTAAACATGAATACATCAAAAAACATAAACTCCCCCTCAAAACAACCTACAAACCCTCCCAACATAAAAACAAAGCAAATCAAGAAGATATCAAAGGTTCTAAAAAATACAACCAATTGCCAACGATATCACCAAGGTTCTCATTAATTGACATATATCCACTTGTATTATTATGAAAAACTACTATCTCCATAACTAGCGAGGAAAAAGCTAATGAAGAAGTAGATATTATATTGCCAATTCATAAGTAGATCAATATTACCTTAAAAGCAATAACGTCTCAATCATTTAATGCATATAGGGAGTATGCTGCCAAAAGACCTATGCATAAGAAGATGTCGAGGCTTTTGTGCTGGGATTAGAAATAAGAAATTTAGAAATCCAACACTAAGACACACGACCAATAGAACCAGTAGGCAAAGCATATGTATATGCATAAATAGAACCAGTACCAGACTTACCTGAAAACTTACCTTGAGGCTTTACCGAAAACTGATCCGACCAATGCTGAAAAGTCGGTCTAACCACCGTCAGTTGTCGGTCTAATTACTGATGTGTCTGCGGTCTAACTGCCTATGGCCACCGGTTGGACCTCCCTAGGGCTTGTGGTCTAACCGGGCCACTTGAAGAAAAGCTCGACCTTTGGCACCTCAACCTTGCAAGTTCACGTTCTCTGTCTTTTTTTCTATTTTCTTGCAAGTCTAAAGTAAAACTGAACCAAATGCCCATCCTTACCACAATGAGAGCAATTGTATTTCACACGTGTTTTTTCCTTAGTAGAAGAAGAAGAAGAAGCAATTGCACAAGTTATAGAAAGGTTCGACAAAATTCCAGCGGATTTGAAAATCGTTTTCTTTGGTTCGGATTTTGTCAAAATCTCACCGCTTTTAGAAAAATCAAAAATACTCGGTGAATGATTAGTAAAATAAGCATCTGCATCAAAACATATTCCTCTGTTATGTATGCTCACTTTTGATTGATCCAAAATCATATTTAGTTTCTTATTTCTATTGGAAAATCTTTGTAAGCAACTTTTTAAATAAGAAACCTCTTTTATCAAATTAGCACAATTTTCGCAATTAACCAATACACATTTTTGTTTGCGACACTTTGAGCAAGAAAGCACCTCATGATTTTTTACAATATCCTCCATGTACTCAACACAACCTAAAGCACTTTTTACTTTCATTTCATTTAAAGAACATGTTGAGCAAGTTTTAAATACATAAACATCTTTTTGTTATTTTAGTTTTCTAACACTTAAAATATTAAACATAGAACTTGCACCAAAAGCAACTTTATATTTACTCAATAGCTTTTTAGTCAAAAGTAATTCATCCAAGATACTAGTATACAGCATAGTTCCAAGAGCAAAATAAGATTCTAATTCTTTATTTTTAATGAGAGCATTTTCAAGTCTTCAGCATGTAGCAGTATTTACATCTCTTAAAGCAAAAATTTTAGAGAATAAAACTTCATAAGACTTGCAATCATCATCATCAGGAATCAAATATCTTAGTCTAGAAATTTTAGATTTTAGAGATTCAACAATAAAATCATTTTTCTTAATTTTTTTCTCGTAACTCTGAATTTTAAAACTAAGAGCAACTACCATCTCTTGACTAGTTTCAATGGAAGGAGTAAAAGTAGATACCTCATTATTGTCACACTTAGAGTTACAGTCGTCTGAACTTGATCCTTCACGAGCCATGAGGTAAACCCCTAAGATGTTATTGCCTTTATGATCGTCTTCATCTTCATTCCCGTAATCAACATCGCTTGCCCCAGCTTGTTCAAAAGCAGCATAGACTTGATTAAAGAACTTCTTGAAATCTTTCTTGCTTTACTTTCCTTTGAACGCTTGCTTCTTCTTTACGTTTTTGGGTTTCTCCCCTTCATCTTTCTTTGTAGATCTCCCAAGCTTCGGACATTTAGATTGAATGTGGTTCAACTTGCCACACCCGAAACACCGAATTGGTCCACCTCTTTTCCTGGTTTTCACATTATTTAAAGCTCGAGAAAACCTGTTAGTTAATAGTGCCAAGTCCTCCTTAGAGAATTGCTCGAGTTGATCATCGGAAATGGCTTTTAAAGCATTGAAAGAATTCGATGAAGAGTCATAAAAAGAAAAATCAGATGAAGAAACTAAAATAGTAGTTTTTGTATCTGACTTGCGAGAAAGAACATTCAACTCATGGGTTTTTAGCTTTGTATAAACAGATTCCAAAGTTAAAGTTGTCATATTAATAGATTTTTGAATCAATGTAACTTTCATCTCCCAAACTTTCATATCTAATCTAATCAAAAGATGTCTTGCAATTTCAGATTGAGAATAGTTAACATCAAAAGAATCATCAATAAATTTAAGATTACTTAAAACTTTGTTAATGCGACCAAAATAATCATCAAGAGCTTCTCTAGGTTTCATCTCAAATTTCATATAGTCCTTTTTGAAAATATCCCTGCGAATTTCCTTGACGTTAGAAGATCCTTCGTGAAAATTATGTAGAGCCTTTCACATCTCATGCGCAGTTTTAAGATGAGAAATTCAATCAAAATTCGAGCGAGAAACTCTACACAAAATCATGTTGCACGCTTTACAATTATTTTCAAACTCAATTTTATTTTCTACAGAAATAACATTAAGAATTTCATAAGGATGAGAAACTTTTAGCCAAATATCGTATCCCTAAGACATAATATAAGATTGCATCTTTTTGAACCAAAATTGAAAATCAACTCCATCAAAAACATGCGACTTAGTTAAAAATTGGTCAGCCATGCCTAAATCTCAAGATCGGTGAAAATCAAAAAGAGAAAACAAGGTTTTGATACCACTTGTAGGATCGAACAAAAGAACCAAGCCAACCAAAAGGGGGTGAATGATAGAAACCAAAAACCAAAATCTTTTGCGGAATAAAAGAGACCTTCAAACCTGGATGGAGTGCACCGGTCAGACCATCTCTGTTGCGCCGGTCTGACCGCCGTATGTACGCCGGTAGAACCGCTGTCTCACTGCCGCGCTCTTATTGGATGAACCGTCAGAATTCAAAAGGATACACACCGAAGATGCTCTTCAAAGTAGATTAACTTTATTACATCAAGATGTGTTTACAAAGCGCATACAAAACACTCCTCTCTCTCAAAATTAAACCCTAACTTTTTCTCTTTCAAAAGTTATGACTCTAGGGACTCAACCCCTCATCTATTTATATCTAAAACCTCCTACACAAAATAGGTGTAAAACTCCTAATCCTATTAGGACTCAACTCCTAGTCCTACTAGCACTCCACTACTAATCCAAGTAGGACTCAACTCCTAGTCCTATTAGGACTCCACTCCTAATCCATATAGGACTCGACTCCTTTTTCCATACGCACACAATTCCTCTTGTATGCCATATGGAATCTTTACTTCCACGTGTATTGATCTCTAACCTTTAGTATCCCGCTTGATCTTTCGATCATCCAGACATCAACTTCTCCCAATTCAACTCCCGATCTATCACCGGCAATACTCCCAAGGCTTCAAGACTTACCTACACATATAAAAACAAAGAAACCATTTCCGAGCACAAGTTCTTTCCCAACTTGACTCGCATTAGCCACACACACTCACATCAACATCGACTTATATTTTTTAACAAATTTTCATTAAATAAATAGTTTACAAAGTCAATTGTTCATCACAAAATATTAATTATGACAATAATTTTACATAGATCTTGCTCGTCGACAATTTGCTTCACCTACATCAAATGATTGAAACACTACGTAGGAAAAAAACTTTTTATTGAAGACTAAAATGTATCGGCGGTAAATGGTACTACGTACCATAATAGGAGTGAAAATTGGTCTGTCATCTTGTACATCATTCTCAAACAAGTCACAAAAATTCGAACCGGACAATGCAAATCAAATCTAATTAATAGTACATACAAAGAGGTTTTATGATTCATTAAGAGATTAAACAAAGTATTTGTGAAGGAAATTTTCCTATTTGGCTCTTTCAAACAAAGGTTGGAGGTTTTCATATCCTATGAAAATCCTACGGAATATCTAAATGTATGTAGATTTTGGAGGAAAGTTAGCAAGAGTTCTAATTTCTTGGAAAATTTTCTTTGAGTCTGTCTCTCTGATCCGATTTCTTTGTTTTTCTTGTGGTATATTCGAGCGATCATTCCTATATTTTTTATTTTACAATCTTCAGTTTTATACTTACATTTCCGTTAAAATCGCTTTTCCTATTATTTGTTTTCTTAATATGTGTTTTAAAGGAGCCCAGCTCATTTTTACTAGTATTTGCATTGGACCACTAATTCCGAGAGCCCAATGAACACATTTAATTGAATGGTGGTAGCTGGTCCCGAGGACAATGCCATGACTAGATCACCATCAACTAGTACGCCAACATATCAACCCCTCTCGACCTTAGTTTTTCTATCCTCGTCGTTGGATTGAGAGGCATGTCATCTGCAATTTTCAATAGACAAGAAGATACTAAACTTAGTTTCTAAAATTGGAAACTAATTAAAATTCTTAATAAATTAAGAAAACTGATTTCGGCCCACCACCCAAGCCAGCCCTTTACTGTTCTGCCAGCCCAAGCGCACGCACGGCCTGTTCAACAGGTTGGCCCAGGAAGGTGGTGGCAGCCCAACGTGCTGAATCATGCGGCCCACCCGTCGTGGCCCAAGAAGCCAAAACGGCCCAACTGAGTACTCCGCGGGCCCTAGGCGACTATGGCCAGATGCAGGAGAGAGCTAGGCCGTCCGACCTGATGGACAGCTAGATCTCATCCCAATTAGCTTACGATAACCGTCCGATGCAAGATGGACGGCCGAGATCTGATCTAAAATAAATAAGTCGATGGCGGAGGGACGAAAACCGTAACCCTCACTTTTCGTCCTCGTCCCTGATCCCTTTCTTCGGCGAGCGAGAGGCGAGAGTGGTGGCAACAGCGACGGAGTTCGGCAAGGCGACGGTTTGTCGGCGAAACGATGACGGTAGGTGCACGCGGGGTGATGCTGCGCATGCCGATCTATTGTCGTGCTGGCCAGCACTCACGTGGGTTGGCTCTGATGCCGCGGCGGTACGCAATGGTGTACCTAAGGCCGACGCGGTCACGAGGAAGATAGCGAGACTGAGATGTCAAGGCGGAGCTGAGCTATCTGGGACTGGCGTGCTGGTTGATGCCAGCACAAGTCTCTGCTGGTACCCTACTACTCTTGCGCGGGTCGATGCTGTGTGAGGCTTGACGGTGGTGTTCTTGCACGGTCAATGCTGTGCAAGGCCCTAATGGCGACGAGCTCCAAACCTAGGTATGTATTTCTTCCCGATCTAGATTCGTACCAAGTTTTGCCCTGATTAGGGAATTTAGGGTGTCTAAAATTTTGGGGATTTTTAATCTTAGGGTTTTTGAGTTGGAAAAGTGCGTATTTCAATCTAGTTTATCCCATCTTCCTCTAAGTTCTAGCTGAAATTGAATGCATCCGGTCTAGGGTTCATGAGTGGGGGTGGAGATTGGAAATTTCAATCTAGTTTATCCTAATCCCCTTGCTCTGAGTCGAATTTGAACTGAGTTTTCACTGATTTGCATCAAACTAAAAATTTTGATCTAAGCACAAACGGCTTCACAGATGGGGTGATGTGGGAAACATAAAGGCTAAGCTTAGTCTCTGGTACCACAATGTAGGAGTATAATTTACATAATGTGGAACTAAATATACTGACCACTCTGTAAAACCATGAAATCACCTTGTTCTTGGTTCTTCTTCTACTTTTGCTTCTTGTTGCACCGAGTAGAACACGGGGATGGCCGACTTTAGGTTTGCACTGCAAACCCCTTCCAACACCTAATTCGATTGGGCAGTTAGGGTTTTGGGTTTGGGCGTCAAAGCTTCAAGTGTACTGTGAGCTGTGCACCTCTCGCCTTATACATGCGTGTTGGTGGGGCTCGAGGGCTAATCAAAATTATCTCTAATTAGCCAGCATCCCGCTGTGTTGCTGCAGGAATAGAAAACATATTAACCACATTTGAAAACATCTACAAGTTTTCCAGCAAAGGACAAATTTAATGTTTCATGACGCCTACCAACGCAATTAGCCCTTTATTAAGATTTCTTGTGCTTAAAATCCTTTTGTTTTCCTTCCATGTTTTTTGTATATTTCAAATAGGGTTTTAGTTTTTTCATAAATAGAATAGTGCATAAATTATTCAATTATTTTAAAATATACCACCATTTATTTTTTGTATATTATTTAAGTTTAAACAGGGGCTAAGTTTTTATAATAGCTTTAATTTATAGTTCTGCGTTAGATGTTATATATAATGTGGCCATGTCATAGTTTCATAAACTATTCAAATATGCTCAATATTGGACTCGTTTAATTGCTCTTGTCATGTAAAATACAGTGAAATAGATAAACCACAAAATTGAAACGCAAAAATGTTAGATGAAATTATACTAAAGATGATAGGTTATAAATCAGAGATAATATCGTTCAATTACAAAGAAAAATAAGGATTGTGTTGCAAATTCGTGGGACACGTGATTTTTGTTGAAAATATAAGCACATATAGATTTAATTTATTCTATAAATAAATTATGGCATTAAAAGGATAAGTAAACAGAACATCTAATCTGATCTAAACATGTATATGACAGCAATTAACATGAATAGATCAAACACAGGAAACATAGTGTACGCGTATCTACAGCCCTGTTGTGAGGGCTGTCGTAGAGCAGACACGAGCGCACCCTGTTCTGGAGCAGGCATGGGCGCAGCACGTATCGCACGAACGACGCGCAGCACCGGGTGATGCTCGGTATTTATAGAAATATTAGGACGCGTGATCAGGACGCCCGTACGATCTCTATCTCGTAACCGAACAGGATAGGCTGCGCGTATCCTATCCGGACTCTAATTTGCAGTAAAACAACAAAAACTGCAAAAAGAAACTATATCTACGTAAGCATGAGAAGCCAATTTTGACAGACCATTCACGCACATATCGCGTACGCGCGCCGATTGGCCTAGCGAGACGAGCAAGCGCGTATGTGTTTCTCTAATTCTCTCCACTATATATGTCTCAAGTGGCTAGGAGAGAGTTCACCTTTATAAGAAAGTTTCTCTCCTAGAACTAGCAAGATAGTACTAAATTTTCCATGCCACTTTCCATGAGGTGGGTTTTTGAGATTTTTCTAAAAATTATTTTCCATATGAGTCTTAGCCCATTTGGCAATTCCAATAATTTTTGCTCCCTTGCTGTGTTGCACAGCCCAGGAAGCTCTTCCCGAGACGTAGTGAGAGAAGCAGCAGATGGAGTGGACCGTCGGCAGGCGAGCATGCGTGAGCGGCTGGATGGCTGCAACGTACCCTCATCGGACTGCTTTGCACAAGAAGATCACTGTTGTACTGTAGCAGAATGGTGGCTTGTCTGCAGCGTTTCACTGGTGGTAGTGGGAAAAAAAACTATGGTTTAACGTGATTAGTTGTTACCGATCACAAAAACGGCTTATCTATAATTGTTTCTTTCTTGCACGGTAAAGAAAAACCGGTGATAGTTTATCTCCCCTAATTTATGTTGACAATAAGCCAAAACGATCAACCAATAAGTGCCCCATTAAATTTCTATGCTATTGGAAGTATGAAAGACAAAATTTTTATAGCAAATACTTTAAATTTACCTGTGCTCTAAAAATTTTTTTGGATCAACCATTTTGTTGAATCTGCAAATGCTAGCTCACAAACACGACATACAACCTTGCGTTGTAAATAGTTTATGTTTAGTATATTTTTGGAATTTACTAAAATCACTAATTTCTCAATTGGTTAGTTTAGAAAACAAAAGAATGGTGCATGTGGATTTGCCTTGAAAAATAATCATAATATTGTAAACTTATTAGATATTAAAGACTTATTCTAATATAAAATGTAACATACCCAAATTTTAAATTTTGAAATTTCAACTAAAATAAATTAATAAAAAGCCCTCGAAGGTAAAATCCTATAGTTTCTTTGCAAGGAAATAAAATAAGAGGTAGATTGACTAGAATAAATCTTAAAAAGGGGTAATCTAAAACCCTTATAGTTAAATTTTCACTTTAGTCAAAAACTCACTCTAGGTGAAAATATAGAAATATAAAAGAATACAAAACACATTACAGGAAATTTTGTAATGCAAATCCCTACAAATCCCTACAAATCCCTATAAAAATGGATGTAATACATATTCAACTATGCATAACAAATTATGATCAATTAAAATACTTTACAGTTTGGTGCATAAAATTTTAAGAATTACTTTAGAACAATAGAAAGTGTATTATGCATAAAGGTGTATAAATAAAAGTTTGACATAAAAATGTGGAGATAAATAAATTCATTACTATTTCATGTGCATGCCTTCTTTTGATTTTTTTTTTGATCTTAAAGTGCATTTCCATAATAGGATGCATATGTATCTGTATAGTCTAAGGAATTTCTAAAACTAATTGGTTTAATATAAAAATTATGGAAAAATTCCTATAAGCACTATACAACACAATTAGTCTACTGTAAATTTTACATGATTTTATCACTTCAATTGGTACTTCAATAAACTCTTTTAAATCAGCAAAACTAGGAAAACTAGCTAAAATAAATTGCTTAGTTCTTATTTTCACCAAATAAAAATAAAGGCTATTCAGACAGTGCCCTTTTACCAAAATATGTATCATGATGTATCGTACAACCAGAAAATTTGGCTTAATTTAGTTCCTAAAGAAAACACATATAATGATAAGTGTAAAACCTTAGGGGATAAAAAGGCTGCAGAAAAACAGTGTCATCATGCCTACTTTACAATTTCACCAAAGATTAACCAACTCACTTCTAACCGTCACTATTTCGGCTAGTCGAGCGCATCACAGGCCGAGCCCTCGCACCAACGTCATCACCTCGCTTCCCAAAACCCGCTGACCGAAGGAATCCAGCTGCGGAGCAATGAAGCTTGGGATCAGCCATCGTCTTCCCCAACTCCGGTCTGAGTCGCCGCTGTCGATTCCTCGCTTCCGGTGAGATTTAAGGCAGCAAAACAATTCGTCGCACGTGTAGCCGCCTTAGACCTCACATGACGTCGTGCCCCTTTTGTTTAGCAATTCGTCGACTGAAGCACGCCACCAACAAAGACCCAATGGTTTCCGCCGCTGCCAAGCCAATCCAGGCACCGTCGCCGCCATCCAGAGCTCGCTAGCCTCGTCAGACCCCTTAGTGAGAACCTAGGCATCCATTAGATGCACATAAGTGCATTGATATGGCCAACTAAAGCCCGTAACATGGTTTACCCCGTCGACCCGAGCGCTGCTGCCGCCTTTGCTTGCCGTTAGCACTGCTCCGGCCACCACTGAACTTTGCATGACCACCTATAGGTGTGCAAGGGAGAGATCTGCCTTTTTCCTTTTGGCCACTACCCAAGCCACGCCGCTGGCGAGGCTAGACAGCGCTGCCGGCCAGCCACCCAGCTCCCCTCTCTACTCTATCTCACCGTGGGACCCCCTTGTCAGAAACTGATTAGCGGGCGAGGACCGAATTGCAAAGAAGTTAAAACATGTAAGGTTAATTAGTAAATGCCTCACTCAGTGACATGTGGATCCAAGGACTTAACTATAAATATATGACTCAAGCGCTATTAATGAAATCTCCTTTTACACGTGTCTAGGGAGTACGGTTGATTCCCAGTTCTTCCAGGGGCCTTTTGCATATTGGCTTTCTATGACATGTGGACCCGGCTGAGTTAAAATTCGGAAAAACAAATAAAAAATGCCTAAAACCTTTTCTGTTCAACTGAAAAATGAGTAAACTTGTAAAATCCATAACTAATTCATTTTAACTTCAAATTGGATGAAACAAAATTTGTTAGAATCACAAAATTACAAACTTTATTTCTGTAAATTAAAATCTAGAAGATCTAGTACTTAACAAGCCTAAAAAATAAAATAATATATAAAGTGCATAAACACTTTAAAAATTTTAGACATTTCACATTAACTTCAATTTTGGGAAAATCAAGATTTGATAAATTCACAAAGTGTTGAACTTTGCTGTTGTAAACTGAAGCTTGGTTAAACTTGTACAAAAGACACTTTTATAAAATTTGGTAATAGATAAATACTTTGAATAATGTATAAAATTGTACTAACTTCTTATATGCATAGGAAATTCATATTAGCTTCAAATAACATGAATCCAATTTTATTAGCTTCATAATAGTTGCTCTTTAATTCTGTAAATAGAGGATTAACTAAAATTAGTACACAAAACACTTTTAGGATTTTTATAATAGATGAATATTTTGTATAGAATATAAAAGGTACAAAAATTTCTAAACATCATAAGAACTTTATTTTAACTCCAAATGAATTACACCAAATAGCAGTAAGTTCACAAGATATTTTTCTTTAAACATGTAAAATAAGATTTCATAAAAACCTAGTCATAAAACATATGTATAGTAAAATACACGTATAGGTACCGTATACAAGCCTAAAACTTACAAAATTAATATCTCCAAAATAGAAGTTAATAAAATAGAAACTTCTTCACCAAAATTCATCAAGGACCAGTACCAACCCACGGCATAGGTTCCACACACTTTAGAGTAAATCGGATATTTAATATTATTTTGTAATTAGATGTATTCATGTATAAAACTTCCAAATAATATATCTCTCAAATGCCAAATATTAAATTAGAACTTGTTTCACCATATTTCATCTAACTCTATGCTCATTAATACTGTAAATAATAATTTGACAAGACTACATCATGAAATACATACTAAAATTCACATAGTGTACAAGCCCCGTATTTCGCATATATGACTTCAAAAATTTATATCTCAAAGATGCAAAATAATAATATAGAAGTTTATTTACCAAAGATCATCTAAAACCTATAACTATCCACTATCTCAAGCTTACGCATGACAAAACATCTCATAGCGCATCTCTAAAATTTATATAAGGTATAAATACCGTATTATGTATATAAAACTTGTAAAATTCATAACTCCCAAATGAAAAGTTATAAATGTAAATTCTTCCACCTAAATTCACTTTAGATCAGTAACAACCTACTGTGTAAACCTCATGCATATTAGAGCATTTTAGATTTTTTGCATTATCTGTTGTTTACTCAACCGTACGTTAAATTTCTTTTATAGGACGAAGTCTAAGTCGGTGAAGGAGTGGAGTAAATATTTCTCTTAGGTATTTAAGAGTAAGGCAAGTATTCTCCTCTATTCTTTTGAACAATTTGAATCCTATGTTTTGGGGAATGAAATGTGTTATTTGTAAAACTGCATGCGTATTTGTAACTATCGATATATAAAATGTGGGAATTGGTAGTTATAACCTAATTGTTGCATAATCAATCTTGAAAAGTTGTAATCCTTGCTGATTGTAACCTTAGAAATGGTTAAAGCATTTGACTAGTGCTCATTTGGGATTATACATGCTTATACATATACAAATTGCTTAGTCATGCTTAGAGCTATGCTAAAATAGATTGTGATCACTTTATAAATGAGATTTTAGGAATTTTATAACTCTTGGACAGAGGTGACTTCTCTGCTTATTTGTGAACTAAAATAATGAAAAATGTGATTTTAAACTTGGGCGACAAGTGACGTGCATATGATAATAGTTGCACATCGATAGGGGGAGTGTTCGTCTGAGTCGATTGTGGACCTAACTCTATGTCACTATCTATTGTTTATTGTACAACCACATGTGCTAGTATGGATGGCTTTACCCTATTAAGTTTTATATATATCTAACCTTGCATTTGAAAGGCGGTTGTAGTATAAACTAGTCTTGACGATGGTTTATAGGAGCTACCCATATGTGTGTTTATTTTACGGGACCGGAATCGTCCCAGTGTGTCCTATGAGTGGGTTGTTTCTCTACTTATAGCATGGGGTCTAAACATGCCCAATACAACGGTGAGTGCCACGTGGGTTGATTCTCCACAACATTATGGTATTTAGACTTAGTGTGGATTTCCGCTCACCATGCTCATGCAAGGTTTGACAAATAAACAATGTAATGGCTCCGTTGTGACCTCTAGACCACACTCAACATATAAAATGTGATAGTGCTTTGGCCAGTACAAAACAAACTAGAGAATCCACATCATGTGGGTAAAGCTGTACAAACTCTGTGGAGTCAAAACTAATCGATTAGCTGTGCTCGCGGTCGTAAGTGACATAGTGATATGTCATGAGTATAGATTTGTGTTTTACAAATATGTTTATAAAATTGAGATATGGATTGGTGATTTTGATGACTTGTTTCCGGAATGGTAACAAATATGATACATATATTATGCTGATCACTTTTTTACATATTATACATGTTTTATTATTTTACTAAATATCGTTGCAAATGCTTGTGAACAAAAATTAGCTTTATGCAAAGATGAGACTACAAATGGCATTTTCTTGACTTAGAGCTTGCATGTAGCTTTGTAGAATTGTTCTTGCCAGTACATTATAAAATAATGTACTGACTCTTGCTTGTATTATTGTTATTTAATTTTGTTGTAGGTTAAGTGCTAGAGATTCGTTGCTTCTTCAGGTTGGTTCTTTAAGGGGTCTACCCCTAGTCGGTTGCCTGTGGTATGGGTAGACAGGCTTCCGCTGAATCATATTATTTGGCCGATTGACCTATGTAAACTCTGGACTTGTAAACTTAGTTTATTACTTGTATACCATATTGTTGTATATCATTGTTTGAGTTGAAAGTGTGAGATTAGTTTATTACCTGGGAGCTAGTCGAACACAAATATAGATTTGAAATAATTGAAATATTTGCTTAATAGCTGATGTTGATCGAGTTCTTCGTGGTATGTAGTCTCTTGGTTGCCACCATTGTGTGGTTTGACGGGCATATCTCGGGAAGGACTGGTGGAGGCTATTTTGTTAAGTATCTCCTTTGTTTCAAGTTTGGCGCTTTGAGTTTTCATTATATTTGTTATTCACAACGTTAAGTCTGCTTTGAGGTGTGATAGTTATAATATTTATTTGGTTTTATTTGAGACCCCACCACGTCAATAGTTAGTGTTGATGTGATGAATTGCAAATTTCGGTACAAGTCTTAGGGTGTCCTCACATAAAATCATGGTCAAAATTTTAAATGTTTGTTCTAAATATCAAACATTTATAACATGAGGGAGTAATTAAGTTGGGAAAAGAAATTAAACTAATTTTGCAAAGTAAAAACGATATCAAACAATATATCCGCATTTGACCTCGTGTTGCTACATAGTGGAAATCCAAAAATAAAATAAATTAAGTTTGGAAGTCATCTACTGATCTCGTAATGCTATTTTGTCAGCTGCGTCAGCATATCACGGCAGACGTGGACCATGAAAGAAGTGCTCCAAGCTTGCAGACGTACAAAATCTTGTGATCTTTTTTCGTCATCAAATCAAAACTCTAACAACATTATTGTCATGCTACTTGCTCACGGCAGGCTTGTATTCATAATTTTCATATGCATGGGCAAGAAGAGTGCCCTGGTTGAAAAGCAAAGTTAGAATAATTACACCCAAGGTTTAATTTGTCATAATTAATATCTTTTGGTTGACTTTCAAGCAAGGCCTTGTGTACTGTAGCATGGCTGGTACTAATGTACTACTCCTACAGTCCTACTTATAATGGGAATTTTTTTTATTTTTATATTTATTTAATAAAATATTTACAAAACTACATTTTCATTTCAAACATTTACAAAAATATACTCCCGCCGCCCTCTAGGAGGGCGGCAAGGGGGCCGCCTGTAAAATCCGCCGGGCCCGTGCCCGCGCCCTCGCCCTCGCTGCACCCGCGCCGCCCCCGCGCCCCTCGCCCTCGTCCTCGCCTTGCCCGCGCCCCTCACCCTCGCCCTCGCCCGCCCCCGCGCCCGTGTCCGCGCCCGCGCCCTCGCCCCTCGCCCTCGCCCTCGCCCGCGCCCCTCGCCCGTGCCCGCGCCTGCCCCGCGCGCCCGCGCCCTCGCCCGCGCCCCCGGCCCCGGCCGGATTTTGCAGGCGGCCCCTTGCCGCCCTCCCAGAGGGCGGCGGGAGTATATTTTTGTAAATGTTTGAAATGAAAATGTAGTTTTGTAAATATTTTATTAAATAAATATAAAAATGAAAAAATTCCTTATAATGGATGATCTAGCCCTGGGTTAAGGCCCAAGTTTTCTCATCTTCTTTTTTTATTTGAACACAGGCGACACATTTTTTTTTCTTTTTTTTGGCGTGCACTGAACTTACCAGGGTGTAAATGTTTTACGGTTTGGTTGAAAATAAATAAATAAGAAATCATGGGCTTTTACTCCCAAGGCCCAATGAGGTGTAACACCCTAATTTTCCATGTACCGATGAACACTATTTTAATAAAATCGTCTATTTAAAAATTTTGGTTCTCTGTGTGTATCTAAGATTAAGTGTTAAATATCTTAAACAAATCAATCCTTGTGACCTAAGATTTCGTCCGAAAAATCCCTTCCCTTGGACTTTATTTCACGTCTACCAAAATTTTCTCAAAATTCTCACGAAACAGGGACACCACTTTGCCTCATTGATAAAGTGGGGAACCTATTTAGTTCAAAATTGGATCCGAAAGGTCCTAAAAATTCTTCTCCATTCTCTACAATTTTATTCAAATACATCCGCCTTTCAAATTTCGACCCCACACTTCTATAGGAAACTCCAACTCCCTTTCCATCATCTCTCTAAACCTATCCAAAATCCAAATCACACCAAAAGAAATCATCAAAGTTTCCCAGAAAGGACCTCTCTGATTTCTGAGAGAATTCAAATATCAAATTTGAATTCATTTACCTATTCAAATACTCTCAAATACCCATTCAAATAAATCAAAGGAAAATAAACAAAGTCTGCTATGCAAATGGGTTGTTTCTTTCCCCCTCACACCTCCCTCTTTCTTCCACCTGGGCCACGTTCGCATGGGCCGTGGTCAAATCCGGTCTAGTACTGCTGCGGCCCACACACGCCATGACCTCCTTGCTGGCGCACACGCTCACTGCTCTCCTCCACCCGCACGGCCGCCGGTTTGCCCCGTCCTCTCTGCCATCGGGACCCAGGCCCGCACCAATTTGCCGGTCGCCCGCTCGCACGCCGCCACGCACTCATCTCCCTCCCTAGGCCGAGCCACGCTGCTCGCCACCTGTTCGACCAAATGCCGATCCAGACTTCATGTCGAACCAGTCGTGTACATCGCGCCTCGATGAACCAAGCCATCCTCTTGTGCGCCACGCTCGTGCACCGCCAATGATGCCACACCACACCACTGGGAAATCCGTTGCCGAGCCCATACATTCCCCTGCCGCGCGCTAACCTCGCCACCTCGCCCCGGTCGGGTCACCTCACCCCTGCCGCATCACTGCCCTGATGAAAGACAAGGCCATCTGCACCACGTAAATCCCGATGACATCCCATCCCTGCTCTGTCACTACCCTACCTGCTTAGCACTGAACGCGCCTACGCCAGAGCCACTCCGCGTGGGTGGGCAAAACCCAATGCCATGTTCCAGTGACGTCATCTCCCTCCTAGCCTGTGTCGCCATGTCCTGCCCATCCTTCCGCACATGGCAGCGACAATCATGCCAATGGAGCACGCGTCGCACTTACCCCCGCCCTGTCGCCATCCCAACCACCCCACATGCCACCACCCGGCGCAGCTCCCCAGTGACCAACGGGCCAAAGCTAGCCGCAGCTCGCTTTGGACCGCCACACGGATAGCCTAGGAACGCCCGCCTCCACTTGGTCGGACGCCATATCCACCCTCCGCCCATACCTATAAAAGGGTGAGCCACCCTGGTTGCTTCACTCCGTTTTGCTCTCGCCAACATCAACGCCGAACGCTGCCATCGATCTCCTTCATCCTGCCTCCTCTAGCACACCCGCCACCAGCTGCCTCAACACCTCTCCAAGCCGGCTGATAACTAATGAATGTATATAACTAACTCCTTGATCTAATGATTAATAATTTTATTATAATATAATCAAATGACTTAGAATTGTTGATGATATGGCTTTTTATATGTGTTTCTTTGAGAAATTTGGATATATGCCATCACATAAAACTAGTTTCGCTAGAATGCCATCCCTCAATTGAGATTCGATAAAATGCCACTGTCAACCAGGGCCTATACGCTACAATGCCATTTTCACCTTTTCATGCAATTTGGGATTATCTGGAGCTTTTTTCCTCACTTGAAGTGACCATACTGCCCCTGGCTTTCTTGATTGTCTCTCTGGCCTGGCCGAGCCACATAGCCTATCTTCCCAGGCCGAGAGTAGGCGTTCCAGGAGGAGAAGAAGCCCAAGCCATCGTCCGAGCTGCCCCACCTCTCACCGTTGTTTCCATTGAAAAAATATATTTTACTTGGAGCAATGCAAATAATGTTCTATAAAATGGAGGCAATATGCTAATTCTCAATGGAAACATTCCAATACACAGGGAGAAACAAAGGGAGTAAAATGGAGTGGGAACATTCCAATACATGGAGAGAAACAAAAGGGAGTAATATGTCATGAACCTGATCACATTGCATAATTATATAGGTGCATTGGTAGTACTAGAGAATGAGTTCACATCTGATTAATAGTACAAAATGAGTTCACACCTCATTAATAGTACAAAATGAGTTAAAGCTAGGTTTTCATCTTCTAAGTTAACAACTCAATTGGTCATCATCTTCTTAGGTGTCAGCTTCCTTGCTATCTTTTTCTTAGGTGCCACTCTCATGGTGGGCTGAGAACTAGATCCATCTCCCATTGCCGACTGAGAACTAGGACCTTCTCTAACTGCCAACTGAGGACTTGGTCCTTCTCCCATCAACATAGAAAGTCGGCTACAAAAATATGCAAGATTTAGAAATATATATGCTAGGGTTGTACTTCTTGTTGGCTACAGATGCAAAAATATGCAAGATTAATAAAGTTGGCTGCAAAAATATGCAAGATTCAGCAAGTCGGTTACCTTCTTGTCACTTGAATAGGGTTGTCCTGAATAATTGATTCTCTATTTGGCTTCTGTTGGCAAGATGCTTCACTCTATGTGACACGGACTTGAGAATCAGGATTCTTCCCATACTTGGTGGTATTCCTTCGTGGCTTTCTTTTCCTACAAGGTTGACAAAATAGAAGTAACTCAAGTTGTCATCCAAAAAACAAAAAGGCAAATGAAACCAAAAGCATGCTTGCCTTTTTTTTCTTTGTTCCATTAAGTGGGCACTTGTAGTTAGTTTCACCGTGGCCCAATTCCCCACATCTCTTATACTTTCTTTTGCCTCTGATCATGACCTTTTCTTTTCCATTGTCTCCAGATCCAGAAGTAGGCTTGCTACTACCCCCACCTTCAAGGCACCCCTTGATCCTAAGCTTCCTATATCTTCTTGGATTTCTCTTGGCAAGTGGTGCACCAACCACAAAAGGTAACTCCACTTCTGGCTAGAAAGACTTGTCAGGAAGTGGCTCAATTATTGCACTATATGTATTCATGAAATAGGCTACAAAATAGTACTCATCAACATAATCCTCCAAATGAACATCTCTACTCTGTTGGGCTGTAATCAAAGCCAGAGCATACTGGCAAGTGCTGCCACTCTTCACATGAACAATATAGTTCTTCTATCTTAACAACATGCTGAGCATGGCTGCTACTATTGTCCCATACCTCTGCTACTGTACCGTCGGCCTTCACAACTGTTAAGTGGCCTAATCCCCTAGTCCTTGCTCTCAATTGATGCAAGACGGCTAGGAGGATCCTCCCTGTAAATTTTTGTCCGATCCTTCTCTTATTCCACAGGGTCATTATCATCTCCCTACACTTGTCTGCAAGCTCACAAATAGGCAAGTCCTTTATGTCTCTGATCCAGTTCTTGAAGCATTCTGATAGGTTGTTAGTAATATAGTCATACTTGATGGCAAAATGCACTCCTCATCCACTTTAATTTATGATAAGTTTTAAGCCAAGTGGACACATCAGGACAAGCATCCACAATTGAGTTCATGTGATGAGCATGCACCGCCTCCCTATATACTCTAGCTACAGGATACATCTGTTGGAAAACAGATCCCCCAAACTTCTTGAATGAGATTTTGCATAAGATGGTTAAAGCATTCCCTATGTTCAGCCTGAGGGAAAACCCGGTTTACTACTATTTCTAACCATTTGCATGCATCAGTACAAATAGCAAGAGGAGACACATCTCCTATAGCCCTATGCAGTTGCCTCATAAACCATTCCCAATTGTAAGTAGTTTCAGCATCTATGAAACCAAAAGCAAGGGGGTACATCCAGTTGTGACCATCTATAGCTGTGGCTGCTGCTAAATGTCCATTCCACCTACCATTCAGTGCAGTGGAGTCTATACTAATGTAAGGTCTACAACCAGTTAGAAAACCAGTAATGCAAGGACTAAGAGCACAAAAAAAATCTGTGAAAATATACATTGCCCTCAACCTCCTTAGTGCCAATCTCAATAACATTACCAGGGGACCTATTCATGACCTTAGCCCTCCATCTGTACAATAACTGAAAACTCTTTCCCAGCTGCCATGTAACTCTTTCAAAGCCAACTGTCTACCCTTCCAAACAGTGTCATAGTGAATTGTGCATTTGTGTTCCTCTTGCAACTTAGTTTGCAATTCTTTAGTGCCCATACCTAAATTCCTCCTAAGGATATGGGTAGCCTTTGAAGCAACCTAGGCACTAGTGGGTGTAGTAGTCTTCCTCCTGCCACTGGATGTACATTTGTGTTTGTTACTCAACACAATTACCTGCAATAACATAAAACAAGGCATTAGTCCCACATATGACAAGGGAAAACATACTACCCACTTATGCTAAAAAAAATGTTATAATCTAGCAAATTAGTACCATCACTGTCTTCTCATCAGCCTGCATACGACCATTAATGCTCCAAGGGCAATCTTTTGACCCTTTGCATTTCCCTATAAATATAGACCGGTTCATGGCCACAACACCTAGTTCGAACTCCCCATTAATGGCATATTGTCTAACTGCCAACCTAAAGACCTCCATGTTGGGGTATACCGTGCCAACACTCATGCATGGTTTGTTTGAGTCATACACCATCCTCTCTCCAGGTACATCATCATCAACAGGAATTGCTACACCATCAGTATCATCAATAGGAATGTGGGCACCAGCATAAAAAACATGAGCTTTCCCTTTACCCGCAACATTAGCATTGGTAGCTGCCTCCTCTCTAGCCTTCTCGGCAGCTTCATCCTCATCCCTCAACCCCAAAAGCACATACAACAGCTCATCCTCAACAACTTTTAACCTTCCTTCATCATCTAACGTTTCAGCAATCTGTAGATTATCCCAATCAATATACAATTGTGGTTGAGGTTTTGGTTGTGGTTGTTCTCCATAAGAGAGAGGAGAAATACCACCTCTAGTAGGTTCATCAACAAGTTGTATAATTGTTAAACTACGCTCAGGCTCACCATCGAGCTTGGAGAAAAAAACAAATTATTGCACAAAGTCAGCACCACCTATTTCACCCAACTTAGTGCATACCTAGGGTTTTAGCAATGCAATTGGGAAAAATGAGAGAAGTGCATACCCGACAAGATCTAGCCAATCGTAATCCATGAAACCGGCTGCTCAAGCTCAATCCTAACCAAAACAAACAATTCGGTCGAGAGGCAGATGGGAACAACTCAATGACATATGCAATAGGGATGCTAACCTGTGGTTCCTCGCTAGTTCCATTATTCCTCGCTAGCCCCGTCGCTAGTTAGTCCGGGGAGGCGCGCTCTTGTCTCCGCCCCTTCACCATTAGGGCTAGGGTTTGGCTGAGAGTAGGCGGCGTGGCTATGATGGGGCAGCTCTGTTGACGTGAGGCGGCATGGCTGTGTGGAGGCGCCGTGGTTGGGGAGAGGCAGTGGCGCCGGCTACCGGAGAGGAACGTGGTGGGACAGCGCCGGCGGGGAAGGGCGGCTTCGGCTGGGGACGTCTAGGAGTGAAGAGAAGAGCCAAAGACAACTTGGTCGTGGTCTGGTTCAACCGAATGAGTCAGGGGCAATTTCATCATAACACATATGCTCTAAATCATTCCAAATTGTGAAAATAGCATTGCAGTGTATAGGGCCCAGTTGATAGTGGCATTTTATCGAATTCCAATTAAAAAATGACATTCTAGCGAAACCAGTTTTATACGATGATATATATGTAAATTTCTCGTACTTCTTTTGGTGATTCCTATATAGATATGTTGGTGCATACCACTCAACAATAGGCCGTGGTGATCGTTGTGGACCATCGCGTCTTTGATGAGCATGGCGCACATGAAGAGCGATGCGCGTGTATGTGTGTAGTGGTTGCAATGAAGCTAAGCAGAAGGGTAGTTAGTGATTGTGCTTTTTCCTCATCGTGTGTATACGGACGGAGTGTTCACCCACTGAAAAACTGGTGAAGCTTCACTGGTGGGTTATTCACCGTGCGCATCACGAGTACAAGGATTAATGTACTCTGCGTGACATACTGCAAAAGTTTAACTAATGTCAAGCCAAAGCATATTTTAGTAATGAACACAAATACTTGTGCGTGCAATAGCGGTAGTAATAGAGTACTACGGTACGCCTAATGCCGTAACAAACCGGGCCGAAGGATGTTAACCTCCTTGCGAATGACATACAAGCTCAAGAACTCAGCAATATCCGATTGGTTAGCGTTCTCCGCATTGCAATCATCAAATCCTTTGTCTTGCCTCCCTGTGAGAACACAGGCCGAATGAGATCGAGTTAACCGATCGAAATAATCTATACGGCATATATCCGACGTTGTTTTGTTGACTGCGAGACGTTAATTTATCATGCCACTCAATAGAGATGGATTTAGCGATCGATTTGCGTGTTGATTGACGTGAATTAATTAGTTGTTGTCATCCAAAAATTGAGTGTTTCTAATAAAAAGCTATTTTAATTTGCAATTTCCTTACTAATAACTGGCCCCGCCTTAATATACTCATGCCATTTTTTTTCAAACGTTACTGATGTCAATTATAACCTTCCTTAGTCCTTACTAGCTCAGTTCAGGGGAGGAATAAATGTTTTTCCTTTCTCTGAAAAAAATAAAAGGTTTTCTCTAACCCCCTCACTCAAAAGAAAAGGAAGGTTAAAACACTTCTATTCAATTTGAGAAGGTGTTTCTCAACCACTACTTTTAAGAAAAACTAGAACGACTGAAATGGTCTTGTCAAGACCCTTAACAGGGAGGACTTCTTCTTTTCCACTAGGTTTGGATGATTGTCACCTTCAAACCCCCTGGCGGGGTAGAAGAACTTATCAATTCTAGTTGTTCTAAAGAAATAAGTCGCTCTCCTATGTTGACCGGAGGTATATCGTGGGAGGGTCAAAATTTGTATGAATTAAGGTGAGATTAGTAATTGGAGGATAATTACTAATAATATGACTAATTTGGCCTTTTATTAAGAACACATAACTACTGGATAAAAAAATATTTGACATATGTTTTAGTCACCTCTATTAATTCAAAATAGTTATTTTTTTTCAATTTTTTTAACAAATCAATAGGTATAAACTAGAAATAGAAATTGTAGCAACGCTCGGCATGCGAGTAGACTGATCTATTCTGCTAGTGTATAGATCGAGATATGACTGTGACATACAACAATGTATAAATATATATTCGCACGGACGGACAGCCCGTACGTTAATCCGAGCAGAAAATGAGAGACATCCGTCCGTACGTTAATCCGAGCAGAAAATGACAGACAATAGAATATAGATCCACAGATAGGTACACAGTACATCAATCCTAGAATATACAGTCCAGCTATAAAAAGAGAGCAGAAAACGAAAACTGAATTTCACACGTAGACCTGTAGCAGAGAGTAGACTGATCGATCGTTACATATATATAGTTGTATATACAATGTCAGCCCTGCTGCCAATCGTCCTCGCCGTCTGCCTCGCCGTCGCAGCAGCAACACGGCCGGTTCCGATCGCCGGCGGGACGTCGCGTGTGGCGGCGGCCAATGGCACGTGCCATTCCAGGGTGGCGCCGTTTGGCTACGCGTGCGAAGAGCACACGGTAACCGAATCCGGCCGTCAGTCATCGTGTGATTCACAAATACCTGTGATCGCGATCGAAGGGACTCCTGTGAGAGTGATCGATTGGGGGATTTTTGGTGCATGCGCAGGTGACGACGGAGGATGGGTACATCTTGAGCCTGCAGCGGATCACGAGCGGCCGCGGCCAGACGGCGGCGGACGGCGGAGGCAAGGTGCCGGTGCTGCTGCAGCACGGCCTCATGATGGTACGTGTGTTTAGGTTGAGGGAGGGGAAGAATGGATGAATAGATTGATGAATATATGTTTCTTAAACGTTTTAGGTGGTATTCTTAAGTGCTTATTTAAGTAGTTTAAATAAGCCTCACGTAAAACGAGAAATATCATTAGCGTGTGATTAATTAAGTATTTACTATTGAAAAGTTGAAAAATGGATCTATTTGTTTTTTTAAGCTACTTTTATATAGAAAATTTTTACAAAAAATACACCGTTAATCGTTTTGGAAAGTGTGCACACGGGATACAAGAAAAATAAGCTGCTACCTTCAGCGCTACCGAACATGGCCTTAATGATGTGATTTTTAAAGACTTTCTATAAATTTTTTAAATATTATTTTAAATCTATTTTAATTTTATAATAATTAATTAATTCTGTTATACCCATAAATAATTATCACAAGTCATTCGTCTATTCATCCATTCAGCATACAGAAAAGAACATGGCCTATCTATCAATAACTGCTTGAGGACCCTAATATCATTCATTAGTAAATATTGAACAGGTCTGAGTTGTTTCGATTTTGTGACCAAAATGTTCAGTTTGTGGGGATAGGTAAGAAATGTTTTGAATGAATCATAGTCAGTCCTAAGTTAGTAATTGTTTGCTTTGCAGGACGGGGTGACATGGCTGATGAACTCGCCCAACGAGTCACTGGGGTACATTCTAGCGGATAATGAGTACGATGTCTGGATTGCCAATAGCCGTGGCACCATTCACAGTCGCGGCCACATCTCACTCGTCTCTAGTGACTCGGTACATTTTTCTAGTTACTTATACTCTCTCGGTTTTATAGTGTAAGACGTTTTGATTTTTTTGATTAACGTAGCAATATCACAATATCAAATTAGTTTTATTAAACTATCCTTGAATAATTTTGATACTACATCTATTTTGTGTTAAAATGTTGCTACACTTTTTCTATAAATTTGGTTGAGTTAGAAAAAGTCAAAACGTATGTAATATGAAAGAGAGAGAGTAAATAACATTGGCTATAAAAACATTCTGATGCGTCATGTATATACATAGCTATGTTTTAAAAAGAATTCAAATTATTGAATTCGTCGTGAAAAAGCATGATCTTTTCATGTATTTTTTTTCAAAATGTAAAATATTTTATTAGCGCATAGTAATAAATTGGGTGTAAGATGTACACTTTGACGAATTGCAGATTTTTTTTTCGTGGTTATTCTGCTAACATGGGAGATTTTACGCATATATTGGCATGTTAAACCTAATAGGCATACTGGAACTGGTCATGGGACGAGCTGGCCAGCAAGGACCTATGGGCGGTAGCGCAGTACGTGTACAGCCAGGCCGGCCAGCAGAAGATGCACTACGTTGGCCACTCCTTGGTAAGTAAAATGACGTCAGGAAAAACAGATGGTAATGCTATAGTAGTTCCCTTTGCATCAGACTGTCATGTCTGATAAATCTCTGAATCTGTTACCTGCTTAATTCCTTCAAAGATACACAGACCATGGTTGTAACCTTTGGGTTTTTGTTGATTCTAACGAGAATTGAGCTGTTTCTCATTGAATTGCTCTGTATCGAACAGGCCATAATTAAACTTACGCAATAATAGTTTCAAAAAGGAGACTGCGTATAGTGCAGAGGGCAAAGAGCAGCCGTCGTGTCATATGCTGCTTGTGGCATGCATTCGATTCTTCGGAACGCACTCGCCCTCCCTTTAATAATTTGACATTTGGTTCCTCCTAGTGTACCGTGATTTTTAATAATCTGCAAATTGTCACTCGGAAGAGAATAAAAATTCTGCTGTCAAACGAATTTTTAGGCATTTCTTACAATTTTTTTTAAAAAAACATTCTTTCAAAAATCCAAAATTAGGCAAACAACAAATCGATCGCTGGTTTATCCGTTGAACTGTTTTGGTGCAGGGCACGTTGATCGCGTTGGCTGCCCTGAGCGAGCAGCAGCAGGTCGGGATGCTGCGGTCGGCCGGCCTGCTCAGCCCCATTGCCTTCCTCGACAAGATGTCGTCGCCGCTGGCGCGGGCGGCGGCCGACATCTTCCTCGCCGAGGTAAGTTCGCCGGAGCTGACGCCGACGACGACGGCGTGGCCATGAACCGAGCTTGCTCATTGACTCTGTGTTTCTCTGCTTGTACAGGCACTCTACTGGCTGGGGCTCAGTGAGTTCGACCCTACAGGGTAATGTTCAATTTCTGGCCAGTGGTTTTACATTTTTTCAGAATGCAAAAAATTTTGGGGAAAACCCAGTTTCAGAAATTTCGAAGAATTTGAAAGGAATTTTCAGACAAAGTTTGTAGTTTAACCAGATTTTGCTAAATTTGAATCAATTTACGCTTGATTCAAGCAAATGTGTAACTTTTACTAGAGTCACTACTTCCTACTAGGGGCCAATGGTAAATCTAAAATTTCAGAAATTTCGAACCAGCATTTCTATTCCTGTTTCTGATTTCATGCATGTTGCATTAAGGTGGCTTCAGGCCTTCAATTCCTCCAAACTTTAGACCAAAATATTTTGAAAATTCCTATTTATATCAATATTTACGAGGTTTGGTGAATTGCATTTCTGTATATTAGACATGTCATGGTGACAAGTTCTATTTCTATGCAGAGAATCTGTTCACAGCCTGGTCACTGACATTTGCAAGCAACCAGGCATCGATTGCTACAATCTCATGTCAGCATTCACAGGTAATTAATAGCTATATGCATAAGTTGTAGGGACTAAATTTGTTTTAACCAAATCTATTCTGTTCATGAGCTGCATTTTGACGATTGGAGCAGGTGACAACTGCTGCCTCGACAACTCCTCTGTTCAGGTCTTCCTTTCCCATGAGCCTCAAGCTACAGCCACCAAGAACATGATTCACTTGGCTCAGAGTGAGTATGAAAACTGACAATTAATTTGTACGAATGATTTTTGAAGAATTTTACCACTTTGGTGTAATCCTAAGTGTTGAAAGAATCTCACAGTTTTTTATATTTCTAAATTTTAACTATAAGCTATATCTATGATATTTGAGAAGGTAACGTGAAGTACTACACTTTTTAACATCAATATTTATAGATTTTTTTACAGGCTTTGAGAGGGTGCCGGGAGATACTTAAACCTTTGATAAAGTAACAAGACGTATAATAATAAATTAACATTAAAAATTATGGTACTGGTCAATGCCTCCTGAAAGAAAATCACTAACTTTATTTACATATGTCACGATACCTCCACGACAGAAAGATGTAAAAACCTTATGACTACACTGTTATTTCAAGTGTCCACACTTTTTCTAAAACCAATACCTACACTCCAAAAAGATACAAAATTTTTATGATCCTTGGCAGTGGCGTAGCCAGAAATTTTTCGTTGGGTAGTTCAATATCACAAGTCAACACCACGTCATTACATAAAAAAAAATTTGAACACCGCAATCACATATACAAGTATAAATTTAGTTAAAAGACGATACAAATATAGAAATAGCGTTTTATAACATTAATAATCGACTAGTTTAATAAGCAAGTTCGAAATATACGAACACCGCAATCACATATACTAGTTTAACAAGCAATATCCTTATTCCTCTTCATGTTTTACCCAGTAGCCTAATACAAATCATATAATAACAGCAACGATTTATTAACTATTGACAGACCAATATTCACACTCAGTCATTCACAAATCATTAGCTAATTTCTATATCTTCTATGAGCAATAGCAACGAGGCATTAAGATTTGAGGTATGCGGATTTGACTATTTACAGTCACTGTCTCACTGGTGAGAGATGAGAGGCGTCGGACGCAGATGAGAGAGACTGAGAGTGAGAGGAGAGGCGAGAGTGAGAGGTGGCGCTGTTCTGTCGCGCGTGTGGCACGGTGGTTGTCTGGCAGCGGCACGTCGGGAGGCGGGAGGCCAGAGGCAGAGGCGCGTTGGATGGCGGCGTGTCGGGAGGAGGCACGTTGGCCGTCGGGAGCGGGGAGCCGGCAGGCAGGCGGCGCAGCCTGACCCCGACAGGCGACCGCCCGAGTCCGCGGAAGGCGGGGAGCAGGGAGCGGGGAGCCAGCGGGTAGGAGGCGAGCAGGCGGTGGCGCGTCAAGAGGGGGGCAGGTGGCACATCAGGGCGGCGGCGGCACGTCGGGCGGCCAGGGCAGGAGCCAGGAGGCACCGGCCGGAGGGCGGAGGCGGTGGGCCGGCGGCCGCCCGGCCAAGCGTCGAGGCGGGAAGGTGGGGCCGCAGCGCGTCGGGGCGGCCCGTCGCAGAGGCCGGAAGGCGGGCAGGAGGCGCCACGGCGGGCGGCACGTCGCGGAGGCCGGAGGTGGGGCGGCCCGTCGCGGATGCCAGAGGCGGGTAGGCGGCGGCGCGTCGGGGCGGCAGTGCGTCAGGGCGGCGGCGACAGTGTGTCGCGACATCGGGAGAGGAAGGAGGCAGCGCGTCATGGGCAGCCGCCTAGCCCAGCCATTCCCCTGCTGTGTGTGCCTTAGCCCTCTTTTTCCTTCTTTTTAGAGCATCTCCAGCAATAGCCTCTATTTTAGAGTCTCAAATGTTAAATGGGGGCTGCCCCTATTTTCTTTGGACCCCAAAAATGCTCCGAACTCCAGCAACAGCCTCCATTTCTCAGCCCCTATTTCTTTTTATATTATTTTTCACCGTAGACTATATGTATATGTCTAGTTTGACACTATAATTAAAATATAAATATTTATAACACACAGAATTTAGAGCGGGAGGCCGGCGCGCGGGAGGGCGGGGCGCGAGGATGCCGGCGCGCAAGAGGCCGGGCGGCGCGGCACAGGAGGCCGGCGGGCAGGGCGGTGCGCAGGAGGCCGCCTGGCGGGAGGCGGCGCACAGGAGGAATTGTCGTAGGCGCCAAAATAACGTCAATAGGGGCTATGGTGTAGAGCCCCTAGGACTGGGGGCTTAGGGGCTGGATTTGGGGGCCTCCTCATTTTAGGGGCCGTAGTAAGGTCCTTGCTGGACCTAGTTTTTTTTTGTCCCACCACCTAAAAACTGTTTGAGGGCTGTGTTTAGGGTCCCTGCTGGAGATGCTCTTAGACCTGTTTGCTACTTGGTTGGACAAAAATTTTGGGGGTGGAGGGTGTCTCTAAGCCAAAATTAGGGTAGTCCTGAGCCCACTAGGACTACCCTGGCTATGCCCCTGATCCTTGGGAAAGCAATTATTTAATATAGTAACATATTCGAAGTTACCAAATTTTATGCCAGAAAAATACAATATTTTGATTTATATCGTCCACATTAAGAATGCTTGTGTTAAATAAACAGTGATCAGAGGAGGCACGATCGCCAAGTACGACTACGGCAACGCCGGCGACAACACGGAGCACTACGGCCAGGCGACGCCGCCGGCGTACGACGTCACGGCGATCCCCGACGACTTCCCCCTCTTCCTCAGCTACGGCGGCAGGGACAGCCTCTCCGACGACCAGGACGTGAGCCACCTCCTGCGGGCGCTCGGCCAATCGCACGACGGCGGCAAGCTCACCGTGCAGTACCTCGCCGACTACGCGCATGCCGATTTCGTCATGGCCGGGAACGCCAGGGAGAGGGTGTACGCGCCTCTCATGGCCTTCTTCAAGCTCCAGGAGTAGTTTTAATTGTATTTTGAGCATTTGTGATAATTAGTTTCAAGGTATGATCTCATCTTGTAAAAACCGGGTGTGATAAGAAAATTAAAAAAAAAGTTAATCGTAGTCTAGAATTCAGTATATGAAAGGAAGAAACAAAAAGAGTGATAAAAATTGGATAGTACAAACCAAAACACAAAATAAAGAGGACGTCCAAATCAAGGTTCCCAGAACCAGCAAGAACTGGATCAAGATCCTATATCTTTTTAAGTCACGGTGCCTTTTGTCACTGACATGTAGATCCATGACTTTAAAGTTAAAGAATCCTGATCCACAAGAACTAGGCGGCACGTGGCAAAAACTAATTTTCGCTGCTCTCAGATCATCAACTGTTCTATTTCTAAAGATTACCCTAAAATCTTTGTTGATAAGAAAGTGTATTTTGTGGTGTCGTCACTAAGGATGCATACAACCATGATTACCCTTGAATTGGATGACCACTAGTTCTTTGGCCTAATTTCGATCCCCTCTACAATA
This sequence comes from Oryza meyeriana var. granulata, assembly GCA_003991445.1. NCBI lineage: Eukaryota > Viridiplantae > Streptophyta > Magnoliopsida > Poales > Poaceae > Oryza > Oryza meyeriana. Next base: position 63,050 of record RYFJ01002055.1, read on the forward strand.
ATTTGGTATTGGTGTGATCCGGTTAACCCCCTAAACTCAATTGAAATGTCACCATCCTCTTCATTGTTCTCTTTTACCACTAATATCTCTTTATCAATTTCCTGATCCATCCATCCATCACTCCTTACACAAATACCGCCATATTTCAGTTTTTTCGTCTTGTTTGAGTTAGTTTTCAAAAATGTTGATCCACCACAATCCAAGTCCCACAATGGCGAGCGTAGGTGTTTGTGTGGCACAAGATGGTTGCAATCATGACTGCAAATGTTGGACATGGATGATGACCCTGATGCTGTTGTTTCTTGTTCACCGCCTGTTTGATCTTTTGTGTGCAAGAGTTGCACATTGTACACAAGATAAGCTGCATAGGATGTATCGTTTGAGAGATGCTTTGTGCTGAAGCTCCCATAGATGTCCAACCAACACAAGTGGGAGAGAACAGCCACCTCAGAAAACCTGCAAATTAAGAGGGAAGAAATAATGGACCAATAGGTATCAGAAGGGCTGTGTTGCTATTTAGGAGAGAAAATTCCAACAAGAGTACATATGACAAAAGAAAAATGGAAATGCATGATATTTTTGACATCTTGATTTTCTTAATTAATAAAAGCCCATGTACAAATCCACACAAAAGAACACATATGTACTTCCCTTATTGGTTTTATGCATCGACAGACCTGGAATCTGGATGGTTTTGTGACCAGACGAGACCTCCATAGGGATAGCCGCTCCATCCAAAGCAAACAGCTCTTGCTGGCATCATGTATTTCTTGGCACCAGTGCGCTTCTGCAATGAAAAGCTCTGATGCCATGAGAGAAAGAAAATTATCAATAGAATGATTGGCCATGAGTATCTTTACAGTTGTCTCTATAATGCCCTGTTCGTTAATGCTGCATAAGCAGCTTATTTAAGCCACGCGTAAAACGAGAAACGTTATTAGCGTATGATTAATTAAGTATTTACTATTAAAAAGTTGAAAAATGGATCTATTTGCTTTTTTAAGCTATTTTCATATAGAAAATTTTTGCAAAAAACGTACCGTGGATCGTTTTGGGAAGCGTGCGCGTGAAAATCGAGCAATAAGCTGCTGGGCTGCTGGGAGTGCCGAACAGCATACTCTATCAGTATTATCACGTAATTAATTAAGATAATAATATAAAAAGATATGATCTAAAGATAAACGCTGTAAATTGAGTCACTATTACTGAAACCACCATCGTAAAACACCTCGGTTGGATTGTGCCAAATGGTAGTGTAAAGACCCGAGAATTAAACTAATCTGTCTATTTATTTAACTGTGCTATTGGAAGACCACCATTAATGTGATTGTGTAGTCATGATGAATAACTTTACTCTACATAACAAAGTTTAAATTCTGGTATCTACAAATATTGCAATGTGCATCATTAGTTGATGTAAAGGCCAGAAGCATATTCCATTATCTAAAAAATTCAACAGTGCTATTATATTCTATCTGTCTATCTATCAAGGTGGCTATCAGTCAGTAAAGTGAATTATGAAGGTTTAGGTTAAAAGAAGAGATCATATATCAAGAAATGTTTTATTAATTGCAAATTCCATAATTGTTTCATGAATAAAAAAAATAAGATCGACACCTTTAATCTAGAAAAAATTAAGTATGAGTTAAAATAAAATTGTTTTAAGGGTTTTAAATAAATAATAGTTATTCCAATATATGAACACAGTGCGAATATACATGTTATCCACAAGTTAAATAAACATGTAATACTTCTTTTTAAGATATCGACTCAATACATGCTTACATCATTGTTTTTCTACTCATTTTCAATAAAATATAAAAAGACAAAAAATAAAGAGTAGATTATGTTCATGGTACAAGAACTTAATAAGTAGGTACAACCAAGCAAAACTAACTTAAAAATTAATTATACCGGTGCAACAAGTTTATTAAGGTGCGTGCTTTTCTGATATAAGCCAACAGATTTATTCTCTCCATCTCAAAATATAAAACCTAGCATTGACATCCCAGTACTATGAATATAGATAGTTCTGTTGAAATTTATAGTACTATAATATATTATATTTAATACTAAATTTTTTTATTTTAAGACGGAAAGATTAGCTGCCTCTCCTTATTTCTCTTCGTGGTTTTCTCGGCAGATCGGGAGGCGACGTCAGTGGGCAATCGGTGCAAGGGGATTGATGTCGTCTGCTACACTGGTTGTGAGTGCACCAGAATTCATGACCAGCCCAGATTGATTTGGGGCCGAGAATACAAGCTGTACGCCTCCATGCCTGAACACGTGAAGAAAAAGGGCCCCGAAAGAATAGAAGATTCAAATTGGCAGAGCAGTTCTATCAACGCACTGCTATCAGATTCAAGGTGCCTGCTGTCGCCGGTCACGAAGGTGCCATCCCCGCCGCCTGCCGGCTTGCAGAAGCCTGCGCCTACCATTTTTGAGCAGCTGTTGTTGGGTCGTCCTTCCCCTCACCTTGCGATTGTCTTGTCCTACCCTTTTTGCAAAATTATTGAGAATTGTGGAGGCGACCTAGGTGGGTGGCATGTCGCTATCGCTAAGATGAAACAGTTGCATGAAAAACATCCTCTTTTTTAATAATAGATAGAAATTTGATCAATATATCCATAATCGGATATACATAACCAATGATTATAGGAATACTTAGATTTCAAATCGATCTTGCTACACAGTCTGAACTCCTACACCCCTCATCCGCGCTCTATCTACCTCTTATCGACACCTTCGTCATGTTGCCCCTACCGTCGACCAGATGCCTAGATTTATTTAAACTAGATTCGATAGCTCCCGGCTCCTAGTGTCTTCGCTCACCTAGACCATCCAGTAGAAGCAGAGAAGCCCCTCCGATGCAACTTGCCGCTACCCGAATGGATTCGAGCACAAACACCTCAGATCCAGCGGCACTTAGGTCCCGGATCCAACGTCGCACCACAACCGTCGCCAGTATTGCCAACCAACCCAATTGCCATCCTTTTGACGCCGCTCCTTACTATAGTCACCTTGCTCACCAAAGGGATATCCAATCTAGCTATTAGGCTGGATCTAGCTACCTTGGTGTTGATGTTTTATATCGGTTGTGTTGAATATAGAGTTATTTGTCGGATCTAAACTCGATGGATTGAAAAGGACACAAAGGTTTATCGTGGTTCAGGACCTCGTGATGAGGTAACACCCTACTTCTAGCGGTTGTGTATTGCTTTTGCAGTATGAATTGATCTGTGCTAAGGGGCTCTTTGCCTCTCCTTATATACCGAAAAGGTAAGGAAACCTAATCAAATACGACAAAAGGTTTTCCTTATCAGAATATAATATTCGAATAGAATTATATTCCTCTCCTTGTCGTATAAGATTATATAAAACCGAGTTGTACACTATTCATAACTGTATGACTAGCTCACACTTTGTTCAAGTAACCGTATTTATTTTTCTTTGTTCGAGTGACCGTATTTGTTTTTTTTGAGCTACCCGGGACCTATGGCCTCCACACTCGATTGCCTCCGGCACCACTAACAAGCCACCGTCTTCCATTCTTGCTGTAGCCACTGCCGCCGCCAAGACGCTAGTCGTAGCTGAGAATGTTAAGCCCGGGACAGAGCAAATCGACCACTGTGGCAACGTTGCAGTCGACCTCCGATCAAACGGCGACGAGCTCCCAACAACAAAGATCAGATCCGGCGGCGCTCAGGCCACCATCGACCCATCCTCGGCGTACCCAGAATGCCTCGCTGCCATCGCCACGCTGTGCCACCATTGTCCAACCAATGTCGTGCCCGCCCATGGCCATTGCCAGCCTTGTCGCTCTAGGCCGCCATCGCCACGCCCATCACTGCCGTCGCCAGCCTCGTCACTCATGGTCGCCACGCCCGTCGCGGCCACCGCTGGCCTCGCCACTCATGGTCGTCGTCGTCCTCTTGCCGCGCGGCCGCCGGAAACCTTGCCGCCCATGGTCGCCGTCTCTTGGCCACCACTTCACCACGCGTGCTGGCTACCCTCCTCACCACCGGTCGCCAGCCTCGCCAACGCCTCCATCGGCCGCTGGCCTCACGAAGCACACATTCGGGCGTCCTAACTGAGGAGACGTCGAATCCAGCCATGGAGGGACCGTCAGCGCCCTGACCGACGGTCCCTGTATGCAGGGGTGGATCCAAGGGGTAGGCTTCATCAGGCTCTAGCCTACCCTCCAATTTTTGCAAAAAATTTTGAATTATATATGTACCTGGATTCGCCATGGATGGAGGAGCAAGAAACAAGCCATGGAAGCCATCGGGAGCAGGAAGAAGAAGAACAGGGGCGTAGGCTAGGTAGCGATTCGTGATTGGGCCGGATTGGGCCGGATTAAGTAATTGGCCCATTTGAAAAACCGTCACTCAGGTTGACTTAGGGTTGGAGACTCCCTTCGGTTCGGTGCGTTTGCAGGCGGCGGCGGCAAGCAACACGGGCGGCAAGCAGCAGAGAGGTGGCGGCGGCAAGCAGCAGAGCGCGGCGCGGGCCGGCGGTGGCCGGCGGCGGCAAGCAGCCAGCAGGCGCCGCGCGGCGGCAAACAGCCAGGGCGCGGCGCGACCGGCGGCGGCAGCCAGCAGGCGCGGCGCGGCCGGCGGCGGCAGCCACAGCCCACAGGCAGGAGCAGGGCGGCGGCAAGCAGCAGCAGGGCGGGGGCGGCGCAGGCGGCAGCAAGCAGCAGCTCAGCCAGGCAGTAGCAGCTCAGTCAGTATTAATACAACACCCACTCTTTCCTCTTCTTGTTTCTCTGCATTATCCACCAATGGAAAATTCAATACTGAATTCTAGTCTTATAGTTTCTACTCTCTAATATATTTGTCTATTGAGGGGATTTATAATTTATAAAATTTATTGGTAGATCTGCAAATTGCAATGGAGAAGAAAACAACATTGCTTAATTACTTTACTAGCAATTCAAGTGACACACTCCAAACTGATGAGAGCACAAATAGATCAAAGAGGCATCTAGTAGAATTTGATCCTAATGAAATTATTGCCGATCCAGCAAAACGAATACAAATAGATGATTATGCTCCTGAAATTAGAGATCAAGTGAGGAGGGCATTTTTGTTGAATGGTCCTAACAGAGCACATGGGCATAATTTTTCAAAGACATTAGATGGTAAGATTTGGAGATCCTTTCAACGGAATTGGTTTGATAAATTTAATTGGTTGGAATATAGTGTGGAAAAGGATGCTGCATTTTGTTTCTATTGTTTTCTTTTCAAGAAATCAGCACAAGCCAACACATTTGGAAATGATGTTTTTTCCAAAGAAGGATTCAGTCGTTGGAAAACAGCTTTGGATAGTTTTAATAAACATGTTGGTGGTCCAAATAGTTTTCATAACATTGCAAGGGGTAAATGTGTTGACTTCAACAACCAACGAGCAAGTGTTTCTAAAAAAATTGTTACTTTCTCTAAGGATTATGAAATTTCATACAAAATACGCTTGACTGCTTCTTTAGATTGTGCAAGATATCTCATATCACAAGGGGAAGCCTTTCGTGGACACGATGAATCATCTACTTCCATAAATAAGGGAAATTTTAGGGAAATGTTGGATTGGTACAAAGATAAGAAGGATGATGTGAAGGAGGCATTTGATAAAGGTGCTGGGAATGCACTTATGATTTGTCCAGAGATTCAAAAGGATCTTGCAAAATGCTGTGCACAAGAAGTCACGGATGTGATTAAGGGTGAGATTGGGGATAAGAATTTCTCGGTTCTTATTGATGAAGCTAGAGATTCATCAATAAAAGAGCAGATGGCAGTAATTGTGAGGTTAGTTATAAATCTAGTGTTTTATTTGTACCATTTATCCATTATTCCATTGTTCTATTATTCTAACCTTCTAATTCCTTATTGTCTTGGCTGCAGATTCGTGAATGATCATGGAAAGATCATGGAAAGGTTTCTTGCAATTAAGCATATATCAGATTGTACATCTTCTGCATTGAAGGAGTATTTGGTTCAGGTACTTTCCCTCCATGGTTTACCTATTTCTAGGCTACGTGGGCAAGGATATGATGGAGCTTCAAATATGAGAGGTGAATTTAATGGTCTGCAGAAACTAATTAGGGATGAGAGTCCATATGCTTTCTATGTTCACTGCTTTGCTCATCAATTACAATTGGTTGTTGTCACTGTTGCCCAAAGTAGTACATCTATTGCTGAATTTTTCAACTACATTCCCTTGATTGTGACTCAAGTTAGTGCATCTTACAAGAGAAAAGATGCATTACTTGCTAAATATCAAGATGTGTTGTTGGACAAGTTAGAGAAGGGAAAGATTTCAGCTGGGACAGGATTGCATCAAGAATCATCCATAGTTAGACCTGGAGATACTCGATGGGGATCACATCTGAAAACTTTGCTTCGTATATACCAGATGTGGGAGGCAGTGATGGATGTTCTAGTAATTGTAAGTGGAGATGCTCGTGAGCACTCAAGTCATGGTGGAGCTGCAGGTTTGGTAAAGAAGATGGAGTGCTTTGAATTTGTATTCATCATGCATTTCTTAATATCCTTATTGAGCATCACAAATGAGTTATCAAAATCTTTGCAAAGGAAAGATCAAGATATTGTTGAAGCTATGGGTTTGATCTTAGATGTGAAAGAGCGCCTGCAAGATATGAGGGACAATGGATGGGATCCATTGTTCGAGTAAGTCAAAAGCTTTTGTGAGTCATATGAGATTGATGTGCCAAACATGGATGATTTCATTGGAGTTATGGGTCAATCTGTTCAGAGGAAACACAAAGTGACTCAATATCATTATTATAAAGTTAACATTTTCAATGTCGCTATTGATGCAACTTTGCATGAAATGAATCATCGCTTCAATGAAGTCTCCTCCGAGCTAGTGGTATGTATGTCTTGCCTTGATCCAAGAAACTCCTTCTCTAAGTTTGATGTTAATAAGCTTGTTCGACTTGCTGAGATTTATGCTGAAGATTTTACAATAGCTGACCGGTTATTGCTAAGAAGTCAGCTTCAAACCTTCATTCTCAATGTTAGGAGAAGTGAGCAATTTAATGAATGTCATGATATTTCAAGTCTTGCTCAGCTGATGGTTGAAATTAGAAAACATAGAATCTTCCCATTAGTGTATCGTCTCATTGAGCTGGCATTGATTCTCCCTGTTGCAACATCATCTGTTGAGCGCATATTTTCAGCAATAAATATTATCAAGATAGATTTGCGCAATAAGATATCAGATGATTGGTTTAATGATTTAATGGTATGCTACACTGAGCGAGAGATATTCAAGAGTATCGATAACGATACCATCATGAAGCGTTTCCAAGCCTTGAAAACCCGTAAAGTATCCTTGCCTCGTGAACGAATCGCTTCGATTTAGTGGTATGTTGTTTCTTTTCGTTAATACTTGTTTACCCCTACCATTCATTTGTTACTAATTTTGCTAATTTATATGTACAGGTGGATGCTCAGTGCTCATTTCACTCTTTGCTAAGGTCTAAAAGAATTCTTTTTTTACTACCTAAGACACCTAGATAAGGTACTTCTCTCTTGTGTATATTTTTCTAATTGATAATATATGTATTGATTTTGGCTTAGACTTAGACGTAGACTTCGAGCCCACCCTCCATTTTTATCCTGGATTCGCCACTGCATGTATGGCCGGATTAGCTTCCGCCGCCACTGCCCACAGGTCCACGGGGACGGAGGAAGAGTGCCGCCACGGCGGTCCTGGCAGCCGCTGGCTGGCGTGGCGTGCCACTCGGGCGACGGCGAGGTGGAGGAGAGTTGGAAGCTGAAGAGTTGAAACCCAACTCTGTCTCTGTCTCTGTCTCTCAATAATTTGACTAGATGATGATGTGAACTGTTTCTATGTGGCATGGAAAACATTTCTGTATGGCAACCCTTACATAAAAAAAACGCACCCACCTTGCTAACTTATTGCATTGGTAAAGCCAATTTTCAAGTTGTTGCGTTTGGTTGCACCCACCCGCCAAGTGCTGGTACCATCAACGTAATTGACTCAAAATAGAAAGTATTTTTGATAAACCTATTAATTCCATTTTCACGTGTCAAACTCCTTGTTTTTTTTACCTATATTGGCGAGTTAAGATTTGCAGCTTGAGCGTACACATTTTAAAGCGACATTAAAAAGAAAGAGGTAGTAGCAAGGACCGTAATTAGCTAAACGGCTTTGATTACCAGCTTGCCGCCGTCGAGAAGGACAGGCGAGTCGCAGAGGCGGAGGAACATCTCCTTCTTGGTCTCTCTCTCGCGGTGCGCCGGCGATGTTACCGACTTACTATCCAGGACGACGTCGGCCAAGTCTGGCGGGAGGAAGCTCCCCCACACGTCATCCAGGTCTGCCACCGGCCGGAGCACGGCGGCAGCGGCCGCCAGCCGGCACGCGTCTCCGGGAGACGTCAGCGAGGCAATGCGCGCGACGCAGTCCATCGGGAGGTCGCATATGCTGCGGCGGGCGCGGCACCCGCCGGCGCCGCTCGGCTGGCTCTGCATGTCGATCGCTTACTGGCTCACTTCTGTGTTGCTTCTGGTTCGCATCCGGCGATCGAGTGGCCTCCGGTGGCTAGTTAATGCTGTTCGGCGGTGAGAGGAGGAAGATGGCGAGTGCGTGCATATGCATGCAATTGCTAGCTCGTAAGTATCATGGTGTCGCGAAGATGGCGACATGCAGAGTTGGTCCTTTGCGTCGTGTGCGCAGTTCTTGTTTTCTATGTCTCTTGGTAGCGATGGACGAACATGGATTCTTCTGGGTCTCCTGTAGGGATCACATAATGGCGACATCATGTAGTAAGAACACACACAGTAGGTTGACCCCACCACGTGGTTGGTCAAGAGAAGCAATAATGGTTTAATGGATCTTAATTTGTTGAGTAAATTCAAATAAGTGCAATTTTAATTGCTAAACTATCAACTTGCTGTAACATTAGCAACTCATTTTATATTAGCTACAACGATAGCGTTTGAAATTATCACAAAACTATAACTTTATTTGAAACCCCCATACTAACAAGCCGGATCCATATGTTATAAATGTTATTCTTGGTGGGGACGTAACGGTGAGCCACATCATTGTATAGACCTTAGATATGTCACGTTGGATGACACATCGGCATATGCTGCTAACATGGTCTAGCTGCACCTGCCTAGCAGCGTACGTGACAGCAGACTGCCACATGGTGGAGAATGGCGTCGGCGTTGGCTTCCCGTGCGTGGTGGAGGTGGATATTGACTGCGATCTACCGAGGTGGAGGTGGACGGCGGTGGCAGCACCTTGCCCTAGTCCTGCGTCAACATTGGGCCCAAGGACAATTGACGGTGCCACCAACACCTATCACATTTTTGAAACTGCAGTACCATTTGTTTAGGGTGTGTTTAGTTTTAAAAATAGTAAATTTTATAGAATCTTGAGTATTATGGGTAGAGTTACACAAAACCACACTAGTTTTATCACGTGGCATATAACCCTATGTATTATGGTCTTAAAGTCTTGTAGAACCACACCGTTAACTTATTTAACTTAATACTTTAGCAAATAAAAAACAATTGGCTTAGATGACTACAATATTTAGACGATGGTTTAAATAAACTCATCTACCATATAATGCACTAACTCATTTGACTCATGACTTATTTTATCATGATACAAATCCAACGAAATATATTCATCTGCATCCGAACAAATGGCTAAGATTCTCTCCACATCGTCACACACCCTGTGCCCCATGATCCCCCTCAACCCACCTTCCTTTCCCCCTGCAATTCCACCCTTCAAACACTAACCCCTTGTCTATCAAGGCCGTTGTTGTCGGCTTGCATCACCCATCCTCCGTCGCCATATTGCCATCGCTCCGTCTCATCGTCGTCTCGGATGCCGCCGTCTAGCTGGACCCACATTGCCAGCTATAGCTTCTGGATCAAGGACGGTGACCCTAGTCCACTCCCCCATCAACGCTTAGCATATCCATATTCACCTCCTATCTCTGCCTCGACCTCTTCCACTTCACAGCATGTCCCTCCACAGCGCCCTCACCCTTCACCGCCGGCCAAACATCCCGCCACTGCCGCCCCTGGTCACGGTCCCCGCTACTATCGGTAAGCACTCCCGAATCCGCCGCCACTCCACCTCCATGTTGCCACCGCTCTCCATGAGGTACACTTCCGCTAAATTATCTTACCGCAAGCTATACCTTGATGCACTATACCAGTAATTGACCTTCTAAACACATATGCTCACAAGTAATTTCTGTTCTTTTTGTTTGATTGGTTCAGTAATTAGTAAGATGACACAATTGAACATTGCAATCTTCATTAAGTTCCGTATGACTTAATTTTGTGTAAATCTTAATTTCCCTGAATCTTGTTACAATGGTGAACCTAAAATAGAGTGGAGCAAAATTGGTTTCATTGCGCTTGCTTCCATCTTAAGGATGCTACTTATTGGTTTCTTTAGTGCTCAATTTCTCATATGAATTGCTATGTCCAGGCTATTTTCTTGGATATGAAGTCTCATACATCGTCTGCAGCTATTTCAGCATTTATGTATTGGTTTTCATCTGCACCTTGAATTTTTTATTGTTGAAGTGTTTGTTAAGCACGGTTTCAAAAGTTACTGAAGTCATTATTATGTGAGTTCATTTTCTTCAAAATTTATTAAAGTTGTTTGATTACAAGCATATTAACTTTTGTTTCTTTCACGGAGAATTTGCACCTGTTGTGTTCTTTCATTGCACTGTAGAATATAAAAATTTGGCTATATGTTGTTTTTTTTACTAGTTAACTGCAAATTAGGTTAGGTTGTGTTCTATCAAGATACAGAATTCATGGCTAAATACTTGAAATTGCAGCCTTGCTCACGGTGCCATCACAAGAAAGGCAGAGATGGAGGCCACGGCAGAGGCATGTAGCCGGGAGGAGGTGCTATCACCGAGCTCAGTTCGGTGCCCACTGTTGCCGGCACCCCAAGCTGGCCACCATCTAGATCCTGCATGCCATGCATCTGTCCTTATGTCGCTATCATTGTCGGCCGTCCTCCACAACAGGTATCGATCTATCTCTAAGTCCATCCATTAGCACTCTATTAGCTATCTGAAATCAGCTGCCCTAGGGAAGAAAATGGACCACTAGATCTTCTCTATTTTCATAATGGTAAGTGTAAAAATAGTCTCTCCTGTGCTACAGACTATCTTTTTCTATAAAGTGTTCTGTTATAGTATATTATTCGTCAAACTATATATGCTCATGCTGCTCTATAATAATTTGCATTGATAATGGTGTTCTATTCATCTTATGCTTCGAATTACTAAAATCTTGCGATTTGGACTGACACGACGATGCATTGGAATAAAATATACAATGATTTCTATTGGTAATCTGGCCCAATGATCTTCTGTTGATAATGTGGTACATGTGATCAGATTATATATACAAGGATACCGAAATGCATGTCTCCTTGCTGGGCGGCGATACTTTGTAGCCAGGCTCTCACAACTATCTCATACATGCCACCCCTGTATGCCCGAGAGCATCTATGTCTTTTGCCAGGACAGCAAGTGCAAAAAAAAACCAGCCACGTGGACAGGAATCGGCCAAAAAGTGGCGCACGAGAGAATTAGTGTGGACTGAGTAACAAATGAAATCAGGACAGAGAAATCTAATCTCTGTAGAGTAGGTATTTCGGAACTGGTTGTTTTGGAAAGATGGTAAATGTAAATTTTCCCTCAACTTTGTGAGCTAAGTTAAATCCTTGTTTTACCCAGGGACAGAGGAGATTAGGCATACGTGTGAGGGGTGGAGATACTATAATTAGGAGTGCTAAACTCTTTTTATGAAGTATGCATCTTTTGTTACTACTTAATATAGCTTATTATTTCTTAAATAATGTGGTACATGGTGATATTGATGTGTCTTCTTGTTTAAGTTCAGCTAGCTGTTGACAAGAATTTTACAAGGGGCCGTCGAACAACTCATGTAGCTGCTGCTTGCCTTTATAATGCCTGCCGGTATGCTGCCTCCTAATTAATTTATTGATTTATTGAAAGCCTTCTCAGTCATTGTACTTAATTTTCTCTCAAGCAGTACCTTCTGATTGGATTAATGCTTGAGCTTGATTCTTTTCTTTGCCAGTGAGTTCATAGAACAAGTGATAAGACAGTAAAATGCCTAAACTATAACACAACTAAGCTATGGTGAAAACCTGCGATGGGTTTTGGTTAATACTGGAAAATCTAACTAGCACGCAAAACTAACTTTGCATGCATGGCCCTGTCAAATATATCTTCCAATCTCCATGTGGACAAGGAATGCTCTGTCCTAATTTTTCATGTGCAGAATACTTATCAGCACCTGGTTTATGCTATCTCGTTTCCCCCTTTTTGTTTTCTTTTTTTTTTCAGAGGCTGTATGTTAGCTTCTTCTTTGTTTATTTACATTATACTCCCTATCATTGGAAAATAAATTCTAGGATTTGACACCGGCCAAACAGTTTAAACCTTCATCAAGGTCATATTGCAAAAGTCACTTCTTGCTATTTCTATTAGAGAACATATGGCATGCATGATTAATATTTCATGAAAATACATGAGCATCTAGGTTGTTAAGTAGCTTATTGTAGACTATGTCCATGTACAATATGAGGCCGCGCCGTTTTCGCGCCTCCCCGCGGTGGACGTTCTGTAATTTCTTTCAACCGTTGGATATACAGTGTATGGTTCGGATGGGCCTGAACTGGCACGCCGCGCGGCGCCAACGAAGCCACGCAAAACACTACCGCATGCGCGCGTGAAGATGATAGCCTACCAAGTAGTAGCCCCTCCAACTCGGACATGGCTGCCCATTGGCCCACCATCCTCCGGTCTCCATTTCCACCCCCATCCGCGCCTCCGCCACACCGCAACAGCATCTTCCATCCCCCAACATCTACCGGCGAGGCTCCACCTCGTCGGCAAACATCCGCTCTCCGTCGCGTACAACACATCCGCGTCGCCGACGTCTCACGCGGCGTCGCCGGCCACCCTCTCGCCGGCGCCCCGCCTCCCCTCCTCGACGCACCCGGCAACATCTACTCCCTCTCCTTCCCTCACGCTGCCTCCTCACCTCCCACCCTACTTCGACGTCTTCGCCACCTCCCGCCCCTCCTTCTCGCGCCTCCCTCGCCGTCCTCGACTTCGACGCGGGCTCCGCCGCCCGCGCCGGGGGGGGGCTCCACTTCTTCCAGACCTCTCCGTCCACGGGCTGGGAGATCGACCCGCCGTGATCTCCGTCTCCCGCGATTTTTTCGGCAGTGCGGCGCTCGAGGAGGACCCACGCCGACCGCCTCTTCGTCCGTGTCCGGGGGGACGCGCTCGAGGCCGAGGCGGTGCCCGGCGGCGGCTTCGGCGGCGTGCTAGTGGACCTGTTCGCCAACGGGAGCGTGCTTCCGGAGCTCCAAAAAGCGGGCACATGCAGGCGGATAGGCGGGTGGGTGGCTCCCGGAGGGCGGGTCATGGTGAACTGTGGCGGGCCATGCGTGGAGGCAGAGTAGGAGGGGAGGGAGGGCGAGTCCGAAGAAAAATCCGCCACCTACCCGCCATCCCAGTAATTCCGAAAATGCCCCTGGACCTTGACTCCTTGCCGGCGCCGCCGCACCGCGACTGGTTCTTCCCGCCGGCGCCGCCCTTCCTCCCGTCCTCCAGAGCCCGAACGCCCAGGAGCCCCTTCCCCTCCACCTCCCGCTCCTCCAACCCATACTCCTTCTCGGACCGCCGGCCACCCCCGACCCCTGGCTCCCGCTCCCGCTCCCCCCTCCCGCCGCCGGAGCAGCAGCAGCAGCAGCCCCCGCCGACGCCTCCTCCCGCGCCGCGATGTCGCGACCCCCGGTATGCCGGCATCCGCCGCGGCGACGCCCGAACGCTCGCCGCTGAGAAAGCGGCGGCGGCGGCTCCTACGGTCGCACTGGTGCACAGGAGCAAGTCAGCATCATCGGCGACCACCCTCCCATGGTCAGGGATGGTATCCATGGCGGTAAGAAATGGGTGAGCTCACGGGGTTTCGTGTTTGACTTTTGTTGGCTTGGCTGTTTAACCGCGTAAACCTGATGCTTTCAGGCCATTGTGCTCTGCTTCTCTTCCCTTCTCCGCTGTAACTTCTCGCTACATGATCAGGTCCACCATTTGAAGGTAAAATCCTAACTAATTCCAATGCACATTCTGTACAACTGTGCACTTATATGCCAATTCTACCAGGATCAGCTTGCCGAAGCTACTACAAAATGCAGTCCATGTATTACAGAGTCCTCCATGGATATGAGTGGCATATTATCATATCAGAGCAATGGCAGTATTTCGCATGACAGAAGTCTTAAGAATTTTGCATTGCTCCTCTCACTTAAGAATTTGGTTTTTGGTTTCTCGTCTTTACTTTGGTTTTGGTAACCGGTTCTCCTCCCCGCTGCGAACCAAAAAAATCAAGAATATGAGGCCACGCTGCTATGCCTAGTTCTTTTCTACTGTTGGATATGAGATACATGGTTCGGATGCAATTACTGAGCTATGTATGTGTTTAGGATTGGATAGCCTGGCTATCCAGCAGCAAGCAATCAGAACCATGCCGCAACTAGCACTAGCATCATGCTATTTGTCTCGATGTGACCCATCAGTGCATGCACCATGCAGCAGCCAAGCACTAGAGGATTGCTATTTGTCTCGATGTGCATGCATGCATTTAGGGTGCAACCACAATGTATCTCAAAGATGGAGATAAAAAAATTGTTGGGTCATGTCACATCAGCTGCATCGTCTATAATTTCTTTTTCACTGCATGTCATCTCCCTTGCCTATGTAAGCGCAGCACTGCCTTTTTGCATTTGCATGCCTCGACAAGTGCAAAGCTTTGAGCAACCAATAGATGGTCCTCATTCGACAGATAGTTTTCACTTAGGCCATCCATAGTAGTTCCAGAGGAAGGTAGATGCCACATGTGTTTTTAGTTGTTATATACCTAGAGTAAGTCTTTTAGAAAGCATTTTTAAGGAATAGTATATGTTTAACAGAAATTCTATAAAGCGAGGCTACGTACTGATTTTAACTTACGTTGTAACTTCGCTAACTATGACATACGTTGTAATTATGTTTAACAGAAGTTCTATAAAGCGAGGCTACGTACTGATTTTAACTTACGTTGTAACTTCGCTAACTATGACATACGTTGTAATTATGTTTAACAGAAGTTCTATAAAGCGAGGCTACGTACTGATTTTAACTTACGTTGTAACTTCGCTAACTATGACATACGTTGTAATTATGTTTAATAGAAGTTCTATAAAGCGAGGCTACGTACTGATTTTAACTTACATTGTAACTTCGCTAACTATGACATACGTTGTAACTTCGCTAACTATGACAATACTGGTACTGATGCTAACTCGTGTTGTAACTTTAACTGGCTATGGAACTGTTATTGAAGCACCTACTAATTGTTTGGCTAAAGGTGGTTGCTGATCCTAACAATTTCTGATCTGACCTTGCTGACTAACATCGACTGAATTATTTTACTTGTTCAGTTTTTCCTCATTGTATTGAAGTTAATTATGTGCCTTGTTCTATCCGTTCTCTCATGTACGATGAGAGCGTTCGGTGTGTTTTCTAATAGTTTGCTTTGCAAGTTTAGTATCTTTCTTTAATTAATTCATATATTTGATATTGGTATTTGAAGGGTAAATTATGTTTCATGGATAGTACACTTTCCAGAACTCGGAAAAGAAAGCACTCAGGTGGAGAGCAAGCTATTCTTACAACAGGTACCTTTAGTCTTGCTTTTATTGGCTTGATGTTGCATTTTATTTTTTCCCGGTGCGGGATTTTGGCGAGTATCGACCAATAGCCATCCATCATGTCATATGCACGATGTAAATTTTAACCATATGTACATGATCAAAATAGAAAATCTATGGTAAATTTGATATATGATCTAGCCATGTAATTTTGTTATATTAAATAATTAATACATTCTTAATTGTAGGTGTGAGTTCACATTCTACTCGGGGGACAATACGTGAAAGGCAACAACGTCGGAGATCCATAATAAAAGCAAAGAAAGGTGGGTAGTTGACACATGCAGTAAAATAATATATTCTATATGAATACTAAATTTGCTTGCCACGGACATATGAATACTAAATTTGCTTGAGCATGTAGGTAGTAAAATAAAATGATTTCACACATGAAATTATTTACTTGCTCTCTAATTAGTAAATTAAAATGAGCATACATAGGTTCTAGGATTGCCTCTTAGATAATCTCAGCCTTCCTAATTAACGGTTTTTTGTTTACGAAAATGATTTCACACATGGAATTATGTACTTGCGCCCTCGCCCGTGCCCTCGCCATCGCCCGCGCCCGTGCCCGCGCCCGCGCCCATGCCCTCGCCCCTCGCCGGCTCCCTCGCCCGTGCCTGCGCTCATGCGCTCACCCCTCGCCGGCTCCCGCAGCCGTGCCCTCCCCCGTGCCCTCGCCCGCGCCCCTCGCCGGCTCCCGCGCCCTCGCCCGGGCCCCTTGCCCGCGCCCGCTCCTGTGCCCTCGCCCGTGTGTTTGCCCGTGCTCCTCGCCCGCGTCCCTCGCCCGCGCTCTCGCCCCTCTCCCGCGCCCTCGCTCGTGCCCCTCGCACGCCTTCCGCTGAGAATGGGTCGGAGGCAAAAATGTATTAATATAAGCTCTTCTAGCACACAATAAAGCCTGTTGGCCTATTCTTTTCAGTGTGCATATACATAATACTACATGATGGGTACTATTTAGAGCCTCCCAGCACACGTACGGCCTGTTGACAAGTTTTTTTCGCATGCATACATAATACTACATGATAGCTACTGTTTGTAGGAAGTGGCTCATCGGCGGCATGCGATAAGAATTCTGAGCAACTGTAGGCTGTATACTATTTATAGGAGGTGACCGATCAACATTTATAGAGCATGATGTATCTACATTTGCAGCGATATTCATGGCCTAGAAATTTATCTTGCACTTGTCTCTATGCATGCATACAAAAAGAATTTGCATATGTAAATGCATGCATGCAGAGAGCAAGAGGAAACAAACAACCTGTACATGCATGCGTAAAGCAAAAAGGACGCAGAGAGAAACTTGTCTTGCACTTTTTATATATACACGCATGCAAAAAGTTAGGCGTAGCAGTTACTGGACACGTGTAGCATGCATGTTTAATTGCTCGATCGATTCAATTGCACATTTGTTGTTCGTCAGAACAACTTGGACTGTGCTCTCTAACCCTAATTAAATTTTACATTATTTAATTTTACATTATTTTGATATAATATTTACAAAGAAAGGTGCCACAAGAGCACATATAGTAATTAAGTTCAGATTGTATTTTTTGGGAAGCACATACATAATACATCTAACAACCTTACAGCTAGGAGCACATCTGTTCTCAACAAATCAAGCAAACCAAATGTATAGCTGTTATGTTTGATTTATTAAGAACTACATATGCTTATTCACTCTTATTTTTAACTTGGCAAAGCTGCCTTTCTAAAGCACAGACTTCTGCATTTAATTCATAATTCTCAACGATGATTTATCTTTCTCCTTCTTGTCTCTCATCTTACAATCCAGCTTCTCTTGCAACTCAACTATCTTTTTCTACAGTTCACAGTTCTCTCCAAGTAACTTGGTACGGTTTTGTTGCAAAAATAAGAAATCTCTCTCAAGCCCATCTCTACCTTCAACAACTTCCTTGCATACTTTAGTAACCTCCATGACTCTTTTTTTCCACAACTTCAAATCATGTCGGCTGTAGTCATTGATCTTAACAAGGCCACAGTTCTCTAGCCTTCGGATAAGGCCGCGCCATTTTCGCGGCCTCCCGCGATGGCCACGTCGCTGTAATTTCTTTCTACTGTTGGATATGCAATGTATGGTTCGGATCTTCTGGCTGCAGCCTACCACCAAGCCGAAGCCAATAGGTCGCCGATTGCTGCAGGGCCTGAACTGGCACGCCACGCAGCGCCAACGAAGCCACGCCAAAGCACTGACCCCATGCCGCGCTGCTAATCCTGCTGGGAAGCCACGCCGCGCAACGCCAACGAAGCCATGCCAAAGCACTGACCCCATGCCGCGCTGCTAATCCCGCTGGAAAGCCCTCCTCCAACTCGGGCATAGCGCTACCGGACGGCATGGGCGCGGAACAGAGGTAACAGAGCAAGGGCTCGAGAGAGATCGAGAGAAGAGAGAGAGCGCGAGCGGCTGGAGGACGGACAAGACGACGGGGACTGACAGGTGGGCTCGCGCGGCAGAAGCAGCCACGGCTGTCCGGGTGCGAGCACTGTCGGGGGGGCGCGAGCTCGGTATCGGTTGCGGGGTGCGAGCATCGTCTGCGGGGCGCGGGCTCGGTATCGGCTGCGGGGTGCGAGCATCGGCTGCGGGGCGCGAGCTCGGGATCGGCTGCGCGTGCTCAGGGGAATATGAGGGCACGCCATCTGCGCGGCCTCCTGCTATGTCCACGTCAGTGTGATTTGTTTCTACCATTCGATTTGGAATACACGGTTTTGATGCAAGCTGCTGCCTATCCATCTAGCAAGCGCCTATCCCTCCTATAGATTTACAGTTGCTGCCTATTCATCCAGCAAGCGCCTATCCCTCCTACGAATGTACTGTATGTGTGGACTGTTGCTTGACATTGACTTATCACTGCATGCACGGTGCAGCAACAAGCAAGATGTAGCTCTAAAAAATGTGATGCCTCAGCCACAGTCCCTCTACAGCCTTTGTCTGATGTGCATGCATGCATCAGGAGGGATGCTATTGGCTATCTATGCAGCAAGTTCACATGACTGTGCATGATGCGGCGGGTAGCCAGGATTGCCTATTGTCGGTCCCCGGGTCCGGGGGCCGAGCCGTGATTCCCGGACCTGGTGGCGAGACCCAGGGCCCGGGAATGCCCCAGTAATATGTCCCGGGGACGCGCCCGGGACTGAAACTGTGGGGCCCGGGACTGGGGGGCGAGACCCGAGACCCATATTCTGGGGAGCCCGAACCCGGACAGCCTCGCCAAAGCAAGTGCTGGCCCTCTCTGTCGGTTGGCGCCTGGAACCCGGCATTCCCGGGCATGGGCCCCGAAAAAAAAAACAACAAACAAACAACAGCAGCAGACATATACAATAACCAAAGGTACGAAAATGTGAACGATTATATACATATACAAATGTTTTTCTTTGTACAAAACAGGTGAAGTCAAAAACGTGAGCACGTGCGGAGGCCCCGGGACATTGTCGCGCCGGGGGGAGATCACTCGTCTTCCTCGAACTCGTCGGTCCCCGACCCCTCGAGGTGCTCCTCCCGGTCGAAGAACCCAGCCACTGTCGCCGCGGTGTCGGCCATGGCCTTCCGCGCCTCCTCTTCTCCTTCGGCAGGGAACCCCTCAAGCACCAGGGCCAGGGAGAACTCCGCGTCCCGCGCCCGGTAGCACCCGAGGATGTACTCCGCCACCCGCGCGGCGAGCTCTCTCCCTTCCTTCACCAGGACCTCCTGAATCCGCTAGGGGAGTGAGTCTAGAATGCGCAGCAGATCGTCGAGCTCCACCACCTCATCGCCAATCCCGGTGGGCCCCCCCGTTTTCCGCAGAGAGGCCCATACGCCGAGGCGGCGGAGACATCCCCGGATCCTGAGGCTGTACTGCCCCAGGCAGCCTGCGGCGTCGCGCTCGTTTTCCTTCTGGAGGGCGAGGCTATTTTGTACCGAGGCCAGCCGTCTTTACGCCCTGGCCCCCTGCACTCATCGGTGTCGGGGAGCCGCTTGACGCAGCCCGGATAGCGGCCCTGCGCGCCATGACCTCGAAGTCGTTCGCATGCTTCCGGGAGGCCTCGGTGTCCCGCTCCATCTCCGCCAGCCCGGACTCGGGGGCCTCCACCGACGCCTCGCGTAGGGCGAGGGAGGCCTCCATGTTCTCCACCGCCGCCTCACGGGTCGCGAGGGCCTCGGCCTTGGTGTCGACGTCGGCAGCCAGCAGCTTCATTTGCACCGCCTCGGGCTGGTGGTCGGCCTCCTGCTCCTCGAGATCCTTTTCCCAGGACACCAGCCTCTCTGTCTCGCCCGAGAGGCGGCGCATGCAGTCCTGGGTGATGGCGCTGGAAAAGTTGGCGGCCACCTCGCGGACCATCGCGGCTTCCTCGCGCGTGGTGATCTCAAGCTCCCGGGCCGCGAGCCCGGCCTCTTGGGCTCGGGCCTGCTCTTCCCGGGAGGATATTTCCTTCTCCCGCGCCTCCATCTCGGAACGGGCGCGGGAGGCCTCATCGGCGGCAGACTTGGCGGCGGCCTCCAATTGTACAGCCCGCATTTCCGCCGCCTCAATGTCCAGCCGCCGAGTCGCCAGGAAGATCTCGGTGGCGACTGTACAGGCGGTGAGTTGCTGCATCGCCATCGCGATCGCCACCCGCCCGTTCTCGAGTTCCGCCCGGACCCGGGTGGACTCCCGCCGCTCCCGACGGGCTGCTGCCTCCACTTGGCCAGTGGCAATCGCCATCTGCTCCAGCGCGGAGTGAAGCGTTGCTTGTTCGCGCCCCGCTCCTGTTCGCCGGGCAGCAAAAAGCACCAGGGCTCGCTCCCCCCTCGCGGGAGACCGCTGGGCCCTGGCATCTCCCTCTTCTTCCGCGACGGCCCGCTCCGGTGTGGCCGCCGCTGCCTCCATGCTTACTGCCACGCTCAGTGGAGGCGGGGGCATAGCGGGACGTGGCGGCACTATCCGCGCGCCCTCGGTGCCGCCTGCGGCCGGGGCCGGCGGCGCCATTGTCGGCCCCTGATCCTTTCTATAAAAACCAAAACCAGACGAATAAGATCTAGCTCAAGAAACGCAAGAGCAAATGTAGCCGCGAGAAGAGCCGAATGGGATCGAAGCACTTACCTCGCCTGCGGCCCCTTGAAGCTCCATGGCCTGGGCCTCAAAAGAGGCCGGGTGCCGCCGCGAGCTCCCGTCTTCCCCGGCGACGCGCCCGGGGTGGCGATGCCGGCTGGGGCTTCTAGCGCTCCCGGTGCCGGCTCAACATCACCCCCCGTGCCGGCGGGGGTCTCGCTTCCTCCCGCGTCAGGGACCGTCGCCGGCCCAGTCCCAGGGACCGGGTAATCGGCCGCGGCTCCGAGGACAGGACCCAAGCGGCGCTCGCCAGCGCCGCGGATACAGTGACCGCCGCAGCGGTCCCGGTCCGCCCGGGGTCCGCGCGGCTCGGGAAGATAGCGGCCGGGGCGACGGCCGCCGGGGCGATGGTCTTCGTCTTCTTGGCCGCCGACAATCCCGGGTCGGGCCCTCCTTCGACAATACCGGTTCCTCGGCCGGCACATCCTCGCCCTCCTAGGCGTCGAGCGCCTCGACGATCGTAGGGGTGGTCCGCGAGACGACAATCCCCACGGTGTCGAATCGTGGGAGATCCTTCTGGATCTTCGTCCGCCCGCGATCAGCGCAGAGCAGCGTGACGCCATCCGGGAGCGCGCGGTCTGCCGCGTCCCCTCCTTCCAACGCCACCGCCATCAACAAGCCTACCGCCTCCTCATTCAGGTCGTCGGGGTGGGTCCTGGTGATGTCCCTGGGCCCGGTATATAGCCAACAGGCCCGGGACCTCCTGTTGAGCGGCGCCAGTCGTCGGCTAAGGAAGTCGCCGACGACCATATACGCATTTAGCCCGGCCGTCACCAGGCCGGCGATGCGCGTTATCACGGGAGCTAGCCGTGCATCTTTCGGCGCCGACTCTGTCCAGCTCTTCACCTTCTGGGCCGGCGCGGCCGGGAACAGGAGCCGGTCGTTGGCGTCGACGTCAATGTAGACCCAATTCTGGCGCCACAAGTCCCACTTGTTCCTCAGCGCTATTGGGATAAGCTCGACACCGGGACGGCCGTGGAAGTACACACAGCCTACCCGTTCCGGCAGATCGCTGGCTTTGTTCTTCGGCGCGCTCCTCATGGTGAAGTAGCGGCGGAACAGGTCCACCGACGGCATGACGCCCACGAACATCTCACACAAAAGTGCGAAAATCCCCACACATCACGGCGTTGGGGGTCAGGTGCAGCATCTGCACGTGGTACAACTCCAGCACCTGGAGGAAAAAATCAGAGAACGGCGGAACTAACCGCCGACGGCGTAGTCAACAAAGTACACCGCTTCGTTGGCTCCTCCGGCGCCGGCTTCAACTCGCCGGGGCGCACCTTGATCGCCGCCCTCCACTGTGTGCCGGCTGGCATCATCCTCATCACCCGCTCCGCCCCGGCGTCGTCGTTCACGCGTGACGGCGGGATCGCAGCGCCGTCCAGCGGCTTCGCTCCACAGCCGGTGCGAGGCATCGCAGATGCAGCAACGGGAGTGGATGGAGGAAGAAGAAAGTGAGGTGAAGTGTGCGCGAACAAGGGCCTCGGGCTCTGGGCGCAAATAGTAACAGGGATGGCGACAGCTCAGATTTGGCAGTGGGAGAAGCCAGCCGCTGCCAGCTGCGGTTTATAGCCTCGGAGCCCCCGTGGAGCACCGCTACAAATCCCCCGTTACGGCCCTCGATTCGCGAGCCGTAGGTGGGGGATCCCATCTCATCTCAGGCGATCATGGCCGATGGTCGCCCCATTTTCTCTCTTGTCAAATCAGGTGGACCCCGTATCTTTTCGTTTGCCCAAGACGCGGACTCTCGAGGTCTGAAGGCTCTCGGAGGACTCTTAGAAGCTCTAGAAAAAGGCTCTAGCAGAAGGATTCGAGGGGTGCTCGCTCTGTCGGTCTTTTTCTCTCTCTAGCTACTCTCGGAGGCTCTTGGAGGCTCTCTAGCTACACAGGAGTAAGATATTACGCTTCCGCACGGCCCGAACCTGTCTACCTCCTCCTGTCTCCCCTGCGTTCCATCGATCCAACGCCGCAAACCGTCCTATCGACAACTCCCTTGGCCGAACCTCAAAGGGAGTCTTCAGACTCCCGCGTTGAAGTTCCCATCCTCGCGACAGAAGTACCTACTAATTGTTTGGCTAAAGATGGTTGCTGACCCTAACAATTTCTGATCTAACCTTGCTGACTAACATCAACTAAATTATTTTACTTGCTCAGTTTTCCCTCATTGTATTGAGGTTAATTATGTGCCTTGTTCAGTTCGTTTTCTCATGTACGATGAGAGTGTTCGGTCTATTTTCTAGTAGTCTGCTTTGCAAGCCTAGCATCTTTCTTTAATTAATTCATATATTTCATATTGGTATTTGAAGGGTAAATTATGTTTCATCGATAGTACACCTTCCAGAACTCAAAAAGAAAGCACTCACGTGGAGAGCACGCTATTCTTACAACAGGTATTTTTAGTCTTGCTTTTATTGGCTTGATATCGCATTTTATTTTTTCCGTGGTGCGGGATTTTGGTGAGTATCGACCAATAGCCATCCATCATGTCCAAAATTAGACTGCTATTGATGATATTGTTAAATCTACTTATCCAAACCTCAACATATCATATTCCAATCCTGGCAGCCTAAGGGAAAGGGCTATTATTGCTCCAAAACACCACCAAGGTCCCACGCCATCCCCTCCTCCGCCTATACAACCAGCCCCCAGGGCGCCCTTCTTGCCACACCTCTCCATCCCAGCTGCCCCGCTGCTCACTCCGCCAAGCTCCACCGTGCCACCCACTTTCCTCCTCACCCTGCCCTGCTCGCCGCTTTGCTCAGCCGAACCGAGGTAAAAAAGAGTGGCCATGGCAACCAAGGCCCTGTGGCAGTCTCCCTCCTTTTCCCTCTTTCTGCTCTCTATGACAGTCAGGCCGCACTCTTCAGCCTGGCCGCCCCCCTCCCACTCTGTCAACGCCGACAGCCAGACCCAGCTCCATCCTCCTTCCTTTCACCAACATGAGGGCCCCTTTCCCCAACCTACTTCTTCTTCGCCTAGGCTAGGCAAGGGCCCAACCGCGGACCAAAAGTCACATTCCCTCCTCAATGGCAAAACACAACAAAAATAGGATGTCCAATTCTACTCCTTTACCCGACAACCTCTTAACCAATAAAGTCCACCTAGCTTCCTCTATGCCTTAGCCCAGCGGACCGTTCCAAAGGGGAGAGGTCTGTCTTAGCTCCCCACATCTTTCAAAAGTCTAGTCTTCTTCCTCAGGTCCAACAACCAATAAGAAGTCCACTCTATCTCCTTTACCCCTTTTAAGCCCAACAGCCACCTCCTAATAAAGTCTGCTTACCACCCTTACTCTCGACATGGTAACTCTTTTAAATACAGGTCCACATTACGCCCCTTTGGTCAGTCCAAGACCCCTTAATTTACAAAGGTCTGCTTCTCCTCCCTGGACCATCCGACCTAACGACCCTTCATAATTCATCCCACCTTCCTGCGATTCAAGGAAAAGTCAAACCCCATCCACTCGCTCCGCTCAACACCATTACCTATTAAATAAAACTCCACTTTACCTCCCTAGCCCCCCTAGTCAGTCTCTCAATCAATTCCGGCTTCCTTTAATTCTTTCCCTAACACCCAGAAATGCCAAGATCATATCTCGTCAACTGTAGGCCCGATTCCCTCTGTTCAGCTTCCTTACCCTTCCTAAAAATGAAGATCTATCTATTGGCATATTAGTTACTATAATCTTGGTGTCTTGATTCTCTTTTGCGATTAGACGACGAGGCGAGTTTTTCTTTTGGTCTGCGTTGTGGCCTAAATTTCCAGGATGATCTGTCGAAGACTTTGAATTATTAGAAGATTACTGTCAGTCTGAGATCAGAAATTTCTGGCGGGTTGCGCCACATCTCAGCACAAGCAAAAATTTCTCCCTTGGGTTGCCCCATCCTCAGCCAAGCAGACATTTACAGCTGGGCCTAACTCAACCTGAATCCACTTGAGCCGGTAATGACCAGTCTTCTCAACGTGCCCCTCAGAAATACCCAGATCAAGGCACCGTACCAACTTAGGCACCGACTATAGGACAGTGGCATGGATCGTACATAGCAAGTCAAAGGATCCCGAAGATCAGGAGTTTTTCTCTTTCGTCTGCGTTGTGGCCGCTAAATTTCCTGATGATCTTCTCGAAGGACTTGGATTATTAAAAGATTACTTGTCAGTCTGGGAATCAGAAATTTCTGGAATGGTTGCCCCATCCTCAGCCAAGCAAAAATTTCTACCTTACGTCGCCCCAATCCTTAGCAACGCGAGAGACTTACAGCTGGGCCTACCTCAACCTGATCCACATTGAAACACGGTAATGACCAGTCTTCTCACGCGATCCTCAAAAATATCCCTGATCAAGGCACCGTACCAAGTTAGGCCACCGACTATAGGCACAGTGACATGGATCGTACATAGCAAGTCAAAGGATCGCGAAAGATCAGGAGTCCTTTTCCCAACAATGTTAGAGGACACACGACGGATAAGGTAACAGAAGCTACTTGTAAGAGTGTTCTAGAACACGAAACTGCCGACCACTCGAGGACTAACCCATCTAAAGGATACTCTAATTCTTGGGGCCTTGATGAGGACAGGAAAGCCCTAGAACAGTATGTAAATCACCACGAGGCCAGACCAATAAAGAGACTTTTCAAGATTGTATTTAGGAAAAACTGCAACACCAGATGAAGACACAACCCTAAGCACAATCTCATGACAAAAATCTAAGGGAGGTGGCCTACCGCCTGTTATCTCGAGATAGACGAATCATGGATTTCGGAGGTCTTGCAGACATCGAAGAAAGAGTCCAACAACACGAGTTGGGAGCAGAGCATTCTGCAAGACTAGGGAAAAGCGATTGACTAAGAAAAAGTGGTAGGCGTACACCTCGGAAAAGTTCCCCTGGTGCTGTCTTTCACCACGTAAATGGGACAGGTTTCACTGCAAGAAGGCACAAGCATAAAGCATGCTGAACCAACCAAAGGAACCACTGTAAATGGTGGCTTATAAAAGGGAAGTGAAAGCGACGCCCATAAAGGCACCTTTCCGGACTAAGCCTCTACCACTAAAAAGCTCGGCCCCTTCCTACCAACCAAAAAACCATAACCATGTCAACCTTATCCCGCTACCAGCAACCGAGGGGCAATGCCGAGGACAAACAAGCTCAATGGGTATGCCCAGCAACTGGAATTCGCTCTGTCGGCAGCTTAGGGCACTACACGAGCGAGCCAGTTTTTGTAATGACGCAGGTCGTTCAGGGATCCCAAACAAAGCTGGAAGGTGACGTTTACCTCCATGCTTTCGGGAGACGAAGGGTATTACCTTCCAAAACTCTCATCCCCGGAACAACCCTTGAAGCTGGCCACTCGGGACGTGTCCGCGAGGCCGCTACAACAATTTTGCAGATCTGTGCTCCTTGGGAGTAGCCAACCATTTTGGTATGCCACCCCTACGGTGGGGAAGATGATAGCCGGTGCACCTCCACCCTAACTGACAAAGGCCGAGGGAAGCGATGTTGTCCTTCTCTCCAAGAGCTAGCCTACATCCACCGAGAACGCCTACGAGCAGCCGCCGCGAAGAGCTGCATGAGCTTCGGACACGGATATGCTGATCT